>BMAV01013729.1:385-39167 GCA_019973955.1 Trichonephila inaurata madagascariensis | reverse complement strand
AATTTTGCATGTGTCATATGCGCTGAATTGCCATCATGAGCTTTGTTTCATATAATGTTGCCAATACCTTGTGGTAATATGTAAGTACCAAATTTTTTTTCAGTTTTTGATACACTGTCTTGCATTAGGTTTTATTTCCCACACATCTTAAAAAATATTAATTTTTGTTATAAGTGCTAAATTTAATTCTTTTTAAAATTCATTTGTAAAAAATGGGTACTTCTCAACTAGTATAATAATGAGTCAGTTTTCTAAAATATTTGATATATTTAGGAATATTAGGAGGTGAAAATCTCACTTTATTCTTAACTGTGCAATAGTTTATACTTTGGATAATATTTGCTTTAGAAAATTATTCATTAAACAGTTTCTCTGAAGTAAAACTAAAAATAGGAATATAGACCAAAAGAACCAGGTAGAACTAAAACCCAAGTTGTAAAACAAATTTTTTTTCTTTTCCTTTCAAAAATGCAATATGTTACTTGTATTACAAAATATTAACACTATCTATTTATAGATGTATGTAATTTAATAGATTTAGATAATTTACGATAGTACCTATTATGAAAATTTTGTATCAAAAAAGAAAATGTGCAATGTTTCACATGGTTGTATTTTAGACTATTCTTATTTTTCTCTGATTTTTATTATTTAAAACTTTTTGTTATCTGTAATTGCAGTATTTGAATTTTGATTGAATACATATTTATAAAATTCGCATTTTAAATATTTATTCACATGGTAGTAAAGTATTCAATGTTGTATATGTGTTTCTTCCTGAATATAAATTCTGTTTTGTAACTGTTTTTCTTATAATCACAAAATATGTCCTCCCCCCTCCCCTATTGTATATCTAAAGGTTTCTTAAATTTTTTAGCTCAAAGAAGAAGTGGCAAAACAATTCAGTACTACTATCGAGCAAGTGTGCCTGATTTTTGCTGGTAAAATTCTAAAGGATCATGAAGACATAAAAAGTCACAGTAAGTATTCATATTTTGATTGCCTTCAAACACCATAAAAAGTAACTGAAATTTTAAAAAAAATTGCAATTGTATTTATACCTCAAGCCAGTTTTAAACTAGGGGATTGTGAAAAAGAAATGCAATATGTTTTTGATTTTTTTTTATAATTATAATTCCAATAAATTTTAATTGTTAAAAATTTTAGAAAGAGAGAAGAGGATACTTGTTTCGCATTTTCTCTTAGATTATAGCATTGTCACATTTTTTAAGAATTTTTTTAAACATAAAATGCAGCAAAGAAATCCCAAGAATTAGTATAAAAATGATTGAAAATTTTAAAAGTATAAATCATTTAAGCTGTTCAAATTTTTGAATAATTAGTTTGCTATAAATGATTTTTGATAAAGACATCTCACATCCAACTTAGTTGATATCTAGGATTTGTGTGATTATAGAAAATTATATAAGCGTAATGAGACCAAGAGGTCAAACTGAGTGAATGAGCTTCAGATATAATAAATTTATAATATCTGTCCATTCTCCAAAAGCAAGTTTAATTGGATAATGTCTTTGGTTTGTCCTTTGAATCAAACTAGTAATTGTTTTTTGTAGTTTTATATGTGTGCATATTTATGTATCATATTGGAAATTATAAGAATTATAATAACATTTTTTTTAATTTAAAAATCACTCTATTTTGGTATATTTGCCATTTCTCAATCGGTTTATATGGTATTACATTGTAAATTTTACAGTGTAATCAAAATAAACTAGGTGGATTTTATTGTAGTGGACATTCCTGTTTTAGGAAATACATTTTCAGAAAGCAATGTTATATAAAAATTATCAATACATTTGGAACTTGAAAAGATACTTTGGTTTGAAACAGTCATTTGCATTTTACTACTACTGTGCATTTTTTGTATAATATTTAAGCAATTAAAAACCTATTTTGTTAAAATTTCCACACAAAAAGGAATCATATTCCCTCTTGAAAGCTGTATATTTTAAAAAAGTAAACTAAAAAGTAATTAGAGTTTAAAATGTAGCTGTCAAAATATATACACATAAATAAATGTTTGCTTTCAAACATTAAATTTTCTTGCAGTTAATATTTTTAATTATATTAACATGTGACTAACATGCACATGCATTCAACTTAGTATAAATATTTAATAGTGATCAAAATTATTTTAGTTATTGAATATTAATGTATATTTTATGCATATTTTCAGTGTATTAAAGCCTGTCTATAATTCAGATTAGTTCTGTATATGGAAAGGGGAAAAAATCGTGAAATCATTGTATAGCAGTATAAAGTTAGACCCCAAAATTTATTGCCAAGATAAAATTGTCGACAACAAGATACACAAAAAGAATATCATGGTTTTAGTATTGAGATGTGGGTCTTCCATTGAATATTAAGTTTAAAGTGACAATGTGATTGAAATTAGATCATATAAAAAATTATATTATATCAATGAGATTTTTGAAAATTTTTATTTTTTGGACATTTTATTGTGAAAATTATGAATAAAATATATTTTACGTTTTTTAGACATCAAGAGTGGACTGACTATTCATTTAGTTATCAGAACTGGAAATAGGGTAATTAAAGTTTTCTTTTACTATTATATGTTATACTCTTTTATGTGATGTTAATAAAAATTTACTCTGATTAAATTAGACATTACATATGGAAGCTATAATTTTTATTATATATCACTTTAATTCTTTGACACTGATTTGTTAATTTAATGACTTAAAAAATACACAAAATTCTATCTTTAAAAAAAAATCCATATTTGTTATTTTAAGTAACTTGATTTTTTTTTTATGAATTATTGATTCCTTAATATATAAACATTTAGAAAGGTGTTGTTTTACTCTGTTGCTGGAATTTACAAGAAGTCAAATATTTTAATTCATTCCTTTTATTATGTTAGGTAAACTGACTTGAGTTTTAATTTGAAGTACTTTTCAGTGCATCTTTTCTGCCACCTTTAATGGTTAAAAGACTTGTGTTATCCATTTTATTTAAAAAGATGCTTAATTAAAATGGTATTTCTAACACATTAATGTGATAACTTGATTTTAAAATTTTCCTGTGCTGTGCTTATACATTAAAAAACTGAACTTGAGTTTTGCGGGCAGTTGAATGTAATCCTTTAAAAGGAAAAATATTTTTTTTTTCAGTATAAATAATAAATCTATGTATTATTTTTTTTTTAATTATCAAGATGGGTATTAAATACGGTCTGTTTAACTTATAACTTATATTTTCATTCATTCCTAGAGTTGCTATTAAATTACTAACTTTTTAATAATTAGTATCAGAATAACTTAAATATATGGAGCTATTTAACTTAATCTGGCATTTTCAAATAAGCACCTATAAAAAGGTTTTCTTAACTTCACATCTCTAAATAGTAGACTTCTATAAGCAAGATTGGAATTCATGCACTCTGATTTCCTTTAGATAAGGTTGCTCTGACCTCAGTAACACTTATATAACGTAGATTAATTCCGTTGTAGCCTAGAGCCGTGGGTAGCCTAGTGGTTAGAGCACCAGACTCCGGACCGGAAGGCCTGGGTTCGATGCCCGTACCGCCAAATACACTCAGAATACACGTGGAGCACGGGCTCGTTAAATCAGTGGGTCCGAAAGTCTTGTGGGCTGAATCACGAGTGCAGGAAACTGGAGAAAATTTCCCTCCAATTCAGTTTCATGCCCAAATTGTGGAGGTGGAGATAGGTGGTGTCGCCATCTATCGTTCCTTTGGGAATTTTTCCGAGCTAAATCGCACTGTCACCTGTATGGTGCTCAAGGCTAAAAGCCAACGACAGGCGTACTTCTAGCCCATTGCCACGATGAACTTCGTGGGCCTCGATCTGACTATGTCAGACAGGTGGCATAAGCAGCAACAGATTAATTCTTCTATCCATTGTCTATTTTTTTCTATCTTTCATTTTTCCTTCTCTTATTTTTAATCACAGCTTAATTTTTTTCATTGCTTAGTAATTATATTCACAACATGCACTTGGCTTCTCGTCTTTTAAGGTTGTTCTGACTTTATTAACATTTCTATAACATAAACTAATTCTTCTATCATCTATTCTTTCTCTTATCTTTCATTAGAGTAGTCTTGGTTGGTATTGTTTCAGTGGAGGTCTCTGGTGCCATTGTTGACTTGCTATATAGAGGGGTTAGTGAATCTTAATCTTTATTAGATGAGTGGTTGATATTTCAACCATAAGAACTAATCTCGTAAAGCACATGCTTGTTTTAAAATCTGTTAAAGGATTCAATACTCTCCTAAATGCTGTCTGAATACCATGGAGCTTGGCTATGCATCGAAGCCCCCATGTTGATGTGAAGTAGAAGTTTGGGGAGCTGTGTTGTTTTTATCACTTGACCATGGTTCAAAATTACAAGATCCTTTGTCGATGGTCCTAATTTAGTTTGACTGTGGCATTAAAAAATGATTATTTGGTTCTTCCACCCTTTCATCTGTTAACTTCTACTAAATAGTAACACTGATTTGCATACATGGTGGTTCTTTCACATGGCAAAATTCTCATTACAAACATCAAATTATAGGAGCTACAGAGAACACATGCATCCTGTTACAAAATAATCACAGTAAGTTGCTGAGGTCAATCTGTAAACAATGGCATCCAACAAACTTACTACAATTCCTTGTTCTAACCACTTTTGCTGTACTCAGTATGCCATGAATATATTCAGTTTGGTGTCGTCCAAGATTTGATGTTTTAACCAACCTATCTTTCAGAACCTAGTCACCATGTCCCTCGTATGTGCCAGAATTACCTCAATTTGTGGTGGCTTGGTATTTTTTGTAGTTACATATCCTTTGAGACAAGAAATAAATTACTGCAATGATTTCCCTCTAAGAAATAATGGCAAGTATATTGCTTAGTCTGCACGTTTGTATTCTGCTGAAGAGCTGCATCTTTCTCATAATTTGCATTACTTGGGAAGGTGTCAAACCCTGTGGTCGAGTGGTAGCATATCACGCTTCCACACCACAGGTCCGGGTTCTATTCCCGGGCTGGGCAAGGTTGACTCAGCTTTTTATCCCTATTGCAGTGGGTCAATAAATGAGTACCAAGCTTGCTTGGGGTCTTGCTCCAGGCTGACCACCTGATTGGGGCATCTATTCATGCACTTAAGCGCCCAATGGTCATGTACACTGGCGTGGACACAGTAGGCCCTGGCCCTCATGGGTTGTTGTGCCACTGAGTTTGAAAAGGTGTGCTTACCCTGAAATTTGCATAATTTTTTGGTAATTTCTTGGTGTTTCATTTTCAATACATCATATTACTTATCATATATATTTCATATTCATTGTTTTATTTATTTCAGCAACAGCAGTCAAATCAAACTCCTCCTCAAGTAAGTTTCTTTAAATTTTTGAAAATTTTCCAAAATTTCTAAAATTAATTTTCATATTTTTTTCTACTGATGTTATAATCTAGATATTTTAGTTGTAATAAAAGAGGTAGTTCTCATATAAGAAGTAATGTTCATATTTTTTAACATAATGGCTGTTAATTTTTCAATTTTACTGAAATTTGTGTTATAGAGTAAATTTTATTCTTTAAATATACACTCATATCCAAAATTAAGGTCACAAACATAAAATCTGCAAAAACTGATGAACTATTTACTGTGTTGGCAGGAAATTCTGCAGAGACATATTACAATGTCAGAAAGAATATAGCACCATAACACGAAAAAGATTTTAATTGTCGATTAAGGTACAAGTCATATCAGAAAGTGTGAAATTATGAATCGGAGATAAAGCATTTAACTCGGGAAGAGCTGTCCAATATGTAGTGCAACTACCGTTAACTGCTATACAAGCCTCACAATGAACTTCCTTGCTGTTTATGAGGGTGTCAATAAGTATTTAGGCCAACATAGCCCATTTTTCCAAAAGCATGACATTCCCTAGGGAAACTGCTAAGAAATGACCTTTTCTTAGACCATCCCAAACATTCCTTAGAATTGTAATCCTGAGACCTCAAAGGTCAACCTATACTGCAAGTATCCACTCCTTCATGAAATTCATTAACAGTGTTGAGTTCTGTGTGGCTATGTATTATCACACATAAAAATGTAGTCCTGAGCCATAGCATCCAGAAAAATCTTGCATAAGCTACCAGGATCTCATCTGTATAGCGCTTTGAGTTGACAATACAGGCATAAAAAATATATAGTGGTGTACAACTGCCCAATATTATTTCATCACACACAAGGATTCATTTGCCACCAAATTGGTAGGATTTTGCTTTGTAGGAGGGGTGGAAAGCGACCTCCATTTTCTCTACAGATGAAGACTCAATAAGAACAACTTTGTCTGGTACATTTCACCTCATCACTGAAAAGAACACCCCTCTCCCCCTTTCTTGTGGTGTCCACAACTAATGTTTTGAGCTTCACAGTATCCGATCTTTTGTGCTAGATGCAGTCAAAAGAGGTGCACTAGACTGGACACTGTACATAATGTCCAGTCTCTGCAAGATGGCTGTATACTGTTTGCTTGGAAATCCTTCCAAACACAACAGCAAAATCATGATCAGGATGGGAAGCCTTTGTTTGCCTATTTTGTCATGTGCTTAATGCCAAATGGCGATTTTGTGCAGATGGTGATATTCTGTGGCAACCTCGGCTCGCCTTCCTGATGACAGTGCCACTTGTTTGGAATAGATTCCATAACCGGGAGACTACTGTCGCGTGGGTCACTTGTAACCATCAAGCCATCTCCCCTTGAGACTGGCCAGCTTCAAGCATCTCCATCTCAAGGAATCATCTAAACGATTATGAGAAGTCATTTTCATTGCAAACAGACTAACTTATTTTAATGAAATATTCACAAAACTAGAGGCAAAATTCCCATATGCTTGAACACTCTCAATCCAATAGTTCTGCAAAATTTAACATTAAACAACATCTTTTCCTAAACTGAAGGTTTAGGTATTACCAATAAGAGTAACCGCGCGAAAGGTAACATACTACCCATTTTCCAAAATATATAAAATATAAATTCTATCAGTTTTGCTGGAGGCATTTTAAAATTATGCTGAAAAACATGTTTGTGACCTTAATTTAGGACATAGTATATTTATTTAGAAAGGGATGCTTAATGATTTTTACTATTTTCCTTTAAGACCTGATGTGCTACAAACTGGATTATATTTTGGGGCATTTAGTATTATTATAAAATATGTGTATTTGCTCTAGGTCATTGAAATGTGCAACATTTTGAATTTTTTTCATTATTCTGAACCTAAAGATAATAACAAAGTCATTAATAAATATATATTTTTAATTTGATCAATAGACCATTTTTGTTGGCAGATTTAATGCTCTCGCTTGCTTTTAACTGTTATGTGTAATCAAAATAAGATATTTTAAAACAGATATTTTATTTATATATATTGATTACTATTTTATAGAACTGGAGTATTTTTATATTGTAAAAAGAAAGCATGGCAAAAAAAAACGTTTCCTTTTTATTTATGAGCTTTTTACACTTGTACTGAACCCTGTATTGTATTTGAGGCAATATATTATCAAATTTTCACCTTTTAAACATTTATTAAAGCACCAGAAAGCATTAATCAAATTTTTAAATAATTCTATGGATATCATTATTGATTTCTTTATTCATTTATGAATTTTTTTATGCAGTATTTTAATTTTAAGTTGTGTTAAATTTTTTATTTTTAAAAATTATTTAGAGCCATGCTACTCCACCTAGTGATTTGTTTGGACCGAATTTCGGTTTTCCTGGTATGAGTTTAGGAAATCTGGCTGGTTTGGCTAACAATTCTGCATTTGCTGATGCCCAACAAAGAATGCAGAGAGAGGTACTATACGAATATATTTGAAATAAATTGTCACATGAATTAACAAAAATGATTCTTGTGAATACTATTTATTATAAAAGTAAAAAATTTTCTTATTCTGTTTATGGATTTTATGTTTTAATGTATCATAGAATGTGGGTTTTATATATATATAATATTTTAAATATATTTCCTACCTGAAAATGTATTGTGCTTTTCTGATCATTATCGGTTAAATAACCATTTTTAATCTTTATGCCTGTAGTGTCGTAATAATTCACAGAAATGAAAACAGGTTTGGATAATAAAAAAATATTTTACAATTTATTTCAGGATATAAAAATGGTGATACTCGTTGAAAATTTATTGAAATAGCTTTTGCAAAAAATTATTTAATTCAAGTATTTGTTTATTATATTGCATTTTTCTCAAACTGAGAAATATAAAATAATATTTTATTGTACAATAATTTGTTGAATGGCTTACTTCTAGATAACTGAACTGGAAATCAATTTTATATTCTGTGACTAATCATTTGACTGATAAGCTACAAATTTAAAAAAGTATATTTTTATATTTCCTTCATTTAAGATGTTTAAAAAGTATTATAACTCTTTAATTATTGTCTTAGGTATTATAACATTACAATTAAAAAATAGAAAGATGGAAAAAATAAATCTTTTGCACTTGGTAAATATGCTCTCCACAATATTACCCTTGTTGCGATAGTTGCATATGTACTTCATTTTGTATATATATCATCATTTTACATTCTTAGAATGACAGAAAATACAAATTTGATAAATGTTTATGTAGTCAATTAGACAAATATTTAGTTGTCTTTGATTAAATGTAGAAAAAAATATTTTTTTAAAATTTTTGCAGTTATATTTTGATTAATTTATTAATTACATTATGAAATTATCTAAAATTTTTTGAAAAACTTAATAATTTGCTTCAGTGACTCTAGTATTATCATTGTTCACTAGATGATGAAACAGGAAATATTAATGTTAACATAAAATATTGTTAAGCTTTTAATATACATGATATTGTTTTTAATTAGCTAACTCCCAACTGTTTGTGTTGTTTGGTTGTCAGTGCTAATTATTTTGATGTCTATTTTTATAAGCAGGTTTTAAGTGTGGCATTCACACATGAAAGTTATAAAAGATATTTTCTGTCAAGTTCATATCAATTCTAACTGATAAATTGATTGAATTTTAGGAATCAGTCTAAAATGTTTTGTTTCATCCTGCTTTTTTCATTTAAGAGCAATTGGTTTCATTTTTTCCCCATTGAATTATTAATAAATAAGTGGTATTCAATAATCTGAGAAATAAAAATGTTAAATTTAATATGGCAACGATTGGGATCCATGTTGACTAAACTGTTCATTATGTGAACCACAAGTTACATTAAGTGAATTATGTTGGAACTATAAAAATTAGATCCAAATAAAATTGTTGTAAATTTTTGAAGTTTTGAAAATATAACCTGCTTCAAACAATGATAAAGTTTTGGGATCCTATAGTAACTTGTATTAACATTTTGAATTGAGTGCAAAATATATTTTAATATGCAATTATTTTTGTCTGAATTCATTTTTCTTACGTTTATAAATCTTATTTGTCCAAATTTGTATTTTAATGTGGATGCTAGAGGTTTATTTTACATGGCATGAATGATGGAAACACTTAACATTTTTGGGGAGAAATCCCATTGCTAAAAATTTATTTTGTTTTATAGGGATCAAATTTGGTCTTTGAAAGTAATCAAATAAAATTAAAGCACCAAAATAAAATTTAAAAGAACTGTTTAATTTTGCAAAATAGCCAGCTGTGATGAAAAAAAATGTATTGATTTTATTTGATCACTCATTTGTAACAATTGATCAAGAAATTTAACACTTTAGCGGCCTGTAAAATTAATATATCCATCCTCAGAAGCCGAAGTACAAAATAGTGTTTTAATGATTAAAAACATTTCTTATATATATATTTTAGTAGTAAAATCAGAAAAATGGAAAAACTTTTTTATTTTCATGTTCCACTCTTTTCTAGTAATTCTAATATTTCAACTTCAGTCAATTTTTTATTTACTTTCCTTTTCTTAGGCTGTGAAGCCCCTGCAATACTTGTAATGTCCGCCATTTTTAAAAACAGGTATAAAAATAAATTTTAACACAATATTTAAAAATCAAGCTCATAAAATATAAAAAATAATGCTTCACTAACATGCTTCAAAAAACTCTTCGTTCAATCTCCAAAGACCCACTAAAAATAAAGCATATAACTTATCATAGTCGATCGTTGTCCCAAGAACGGCACCAGCATAGGAGGTAGCACCATGTGGATGCGCTAGCGGCAGCAAACATGTTAAACAACTGGAGTTACTTTATAATCTTGCTGGTAACTAAACTCAAAATTTTATTCTTATGATTCCTGTTTGATAATTATATTTTTGTTATATACATTAATTTTTCTAATGCTTAATCCTATATTGATCTCTAAAGAGGACAGTCTATTGTTTTATCTCCAGCTGTTATATTGCCTATATATTAAGTAGAGAGTTTGTTGTGCATGTCTAATTTTACTAGTAATAAACTTCATACAATGAATTTTTAAAAATGTATTAAATCAAATTTTCTCAAAATTTGTATTGGATTGAAGCAAGTTTTGCATGAATAATTTGGCATATATTTCACTATTATCTTTTTTCATATATAATTTGAAATTCAATAAATTACTAAAAACAACATAACGTTTTAAGGCGATTCTGATGTAGCTATGTTTCCTGCTATACTTTAAAAAACAATATCATCTTCATTTGGTTTTCATTGTCTTTGGGTCAAATAATTTGCTTAAAAATATTACAAAGGGTTGTCATTGCTTTATTATTTCAAAATATTTGCTGCATGTTTATTTATTATCTGACCTTCCAATAAATTGGTCCACTCATCACTTTTTAGAATTATATACGTATGTATATATTTATGTATTATGTATATTTTTCAATAACATAGTCTTTTTATGGTTAAAACTGTTCTTTACAAAAGTTTGTATAGATTATGTTAATGCAATTTTTTTTTTTTTAAATTCTGATAAGTTTCCTTATTTCTTAAAATAAATTTTTTAATTTTTTTAAACCCAATCTGCATTTAGGTAATGAAAAGTCAAGATTTGTGTTTGTGCTATTGTTGTTTGTGCTAAAAACATATTACTGATTTGTTATTTTATTATTTAAAAAATATATATAAATCTTTATATAACAATTGACATTTTAAAAATTTTTGTTCACAGCTTATGAATAATCCAGAAATAATGCGTCAGCTTTTCGATAGTCCTATTGTTCAGTCCCTTTTCTCAAATCCTGAAACATTGAGAGACATGATTATGAACCATCCACAAATGCAACAAATAATGGAGGTGAGAAATTGGAATATCAAAGTTTTCAAATTCATTTCAAAATAAGATTGGTATTAATAAATCTTTGCTTTTATAAATAGAATAAGTGTGTGTTAACATTTTTAAAATAACAATGGAAATACTTTTCAGAGGAATCCAGAAATAAGCCATATTTTTAATAATCCTGATTTGTTAAGGCATACCATGGAAATAATGCGTAATCCTGCAATGTTGCAAGAAGTAATGAGAAATCAAGACAGAGCTCTGAGCAATATTGAAGTAAGCTTTTTTTAACTTAACTGCTCTGTGTAAAATTAAATTTTGGGGATAATTAAAAGATAATTTGGTAGTTTTAATGATAAGTTGCTTAAGAGAGATACTTGATCAGTTTTGATTTATTTTTCTTTAAAGTTAAAAATTCTTCAAGTACTTAAATACTAACTGAAGTATCTGTTCTTTGCAGAGGTGAATTTTACTTTAAAAGTTTTTTTAAAATAAAACTCGTCAATCACTCCAGCTAGTTGTGTAACTTGTTTTAAGGATTGCTCAAACCAGGTGCAAACTAACATTTGCAAAAAATTTAGAATAATTTTTTTTTTAAAATGATGCCCTATTTTTTAAAATTGAGAAATAGATAACGTAAAATATAAGTAATTCCCTTCATAATAGTTAAATAAAAAGATAAAAAAACCTTAATACTAACCTAGTGCTTGCACTACTCTGCTTCCCTATTGCAAAATCAAGGGTATAATTTGTGATTTTTCAATTATACACGATTCTAAGCATTCAGTTGGTTGTTAAACAATTTCTTTGTGAACCCGAAATATTTTTCATATGAGGAAAGATTTTTTACTTTGATGTGTAGAACTAAAAGCAGAAAGCAAAGTACATGCATTTTCCTCTCTTCAAACAATTAAAGTCACTCCAGAGTGACAATCAATTATTTACAAAATAGCTGCAAATTTATCTGTGGAGTTGTCTTTCAGGTTTTTTTGTAATTCTGTAAATGTCGATAATTTTGAAGATGTTTGTCAAATAAGGTCCATTAAAAATTAATCAACATCCATCCACTCAAAAAAAGTAAATATATTTAAAAGAAACACCTCTAGTAAATCCCAATTAATTTATTTTATGTTATTTTCCTTTTTGCAAAATTAAGAAAAAAAATTTAGTGTTGAATAATTAAAATAAATGGTGTCATTTTTCTGTTTATTTTTTTTAAAAAATATCTTTGGGAAGAATGTTTATACAGAATTGTTAAATCTACATGGAGTTGTTACTTTTGGATGTACTTCAATCCAGTTAAAAAATGACTTATTGAAGTTGAAGAGTTTTATTCTTCATTAAAAATAAATATTAAACAGAAAGGAAACTATCCTATAGAAACTAAAAGCTAACATTTTTAAGTTGCATCAGCCACTAGACCAGACTAGACTCGTGTAAAACACAAATATATTCTATTTATATTTATGACCATTTGGTGCCAGGCATAAAAAAAAACATTTTATGTAAAGGAAGTTATGTAAATGAGCCACTCATATTTTTCCCAGATAGCAAGCATGAAAGGAAAAGCTTAAATTTTTTTAATAACAATGCATAATTAAATTTAATAAAAGATCTTTAAAGAAAAAGTGTTAGAGTATTTATTTCTAACAAAATTAAATTCATTTCCAATGAAATTAACATTTTTTTTTAATGTAACTTTTTTTATCTTGATCATTATGCAATATTGATTCATGAAACAATGCCTATGAACTTAAGGTGAAAAAAAAAAAAAAAAGTCCTATGTTACATTGCATAATTATTAAAAACCTTGATACTAAAAATGAGGAATCTCAAGAATAAAGTTTAATGTTATTATCAATTTTCAGTCACATTTTCCTCAATTATATTAGTTAAATGTGTATTTTTTATTATAGAGTGTTCCTGGTGGCTATAATGCTTTGAGACGTATGTACACTGAATTGCAAGAGCCAATGTATAATGCAGCGCAAGAGCAATTTGGCACTAATCCATTTGCATCACTTGTCAGTGATGGGGGAGGTACTTGAGATAATGTTCTATAAATTTTGCATGTCAATACCAATTTATATACTGAAATTTTTTTATAAATTACTTTTCCATTTGTATAACTATTTTAAAAATGTTATTGTTTAAAGCAAATTCACTGATAAAGCATGCTTAATCAATTTTCAATGTTGCTCTATTGCAGGGGTACTCAACCTTTTTTTCTGTTGGGCCGCATGCATATGGCAGCCATTTCATGCGAGCCGCATACATATGTTAGGTACTTTTCGTGGGCCGCAACATGAGGTTAAACATTAAATTAAAAGAATTTAAGAAATGCTCCTTCACAATTTTTGCATCCGTAAACGGTTGTGTATGATTACCAATAATATAACAAACTTCATAGGATGTCTTCTAGTTTTATGTTGACATTACAACTGTCAAAATACTCTGTTGCTATTGCAAAGAATATTCAATAAAGCCTATTTACATCTCTTGTCACTGAATGATTCCTGTTTACTGATATTTTTAAATACAGCAATTTCGTGACAAATCAAACAAGTACTGATCCATGTTTGTTTTTCACTACAAAACAGTCAACCTCCAAATCGTTCGAATATTTTTCGCTTGCAAGGTATGAAAGATTGTTAAAAATTAGTTCCATCCATAAAATTGTCGTTACTCGTTGTCTGTTATCACTAACTGTAACCTTTACAAATAGAAAAAGAATATCAATCAACAGCCATGCGACATCAACAGCAAAAATGCAAAATTGATATATTTGATATCTTGTCAAAGGATTTCCCAACTAATTTTTAATATATTGTTCTTAAATAAGAATTTCTCAGAGAAATAGGTCATGGCTGGACCACTTCACAAGGCTCAGTGGACTGCAGGTTGAGTATCCCTGCTCTAGTATCACATTAATTTATGTGCTGTAATAATTATTTTCCCATATTATTTAAAGTAACTATATTATTTATGTATATACATTGAAAATTATCAAACATAATGTGAAATCAGCTGGAATTTCAGTGATCTATCCATAGGAAATAATAACCATCAATGTCAAGTTGCAATATTCTTTGAACTGCATTGGAAATTTTACATGTGTCCTGTTCAAATTCTGCAAAAAGTGAATTTTTTAATGGTTTTTTTTTCCCCAGCCTCTATTTTTGTAATAAAAATTTTCTCATAAAATAAATTGTATAGGAATCACTTCATAATATTAAATATTTTTAGTAAAATAACTTTAAAAAAATATATTTTTCTTTTTAAAATTTTTTTTTTTTCTTTTTACTTTTAATAATAATTAAAATCAATGAAATTTTTATGTGTGTAAAAATTGAATTCTATATTAAATTTTCCACTTGCTAAAATTATGAAAATTTGTATGGTTTGAGTGTGCTTGATGCTAATACATTACTTTAATATTCTCAAAGCAATTATCTATTTTTTGATTCCATGTGACATGGAATAAATAATCATTAAAAATGTTAATAAATTCTTTTCTGATGCTGTAGATGGGGGACAGGCAAGCTTTTCCAGGGTTCAGGTTACTTCTAATTTTTTCAAGGTGTTGTGGTCCACCCAGTGGCATTGGTGTGGTGAACTAAGAAAAAGGGCTACAATATTGATTATAATTCAATACTACCATAAAATCCAGCATATAACACACACTTTTAGCACAAAAAACAAGATCGAAATTTAGGGGTGCACGTTGTACGCCGAGTATAAAAATGAGAGCTTTAAAAAAGAGTATTAAAGCAAATTTAGACTTACATATTGAAATACTGTTTATTTAAAAGAAATAACGTACCTTATGAACTTTCATTGTTGGATAACATGAAAAGGCATTCTTTTTTGACCATTTTAAGGCGAATAAACGTACGCTGTTTCTTGTTACAATTAATCCATTCAGGTGATTTTCTAGGACCCAGTTTGCAACACTTTCTTCTAGAATAGGCCATTTCGTTACTCCTTTACGTAGGAAAAATCCAGCTGTGGTGCTTAAGAGTTGTATAATTTTAGAAGTATACTATTTTTTCAAAAGAGCCTGGAATGATTCATCCGATAAATAATGACTTCAAAACATAAGAAAATTTCACACGTACATTTCAAATTTTTTCGTAAAAAGGGGGTGCGCGTTGTACAGTGAATATACTGAAAAATTAAAAAATACAGCTTGAAAGTATAGATGCGCATTATACGCCGGATTTTACGATAAATACAGAGTATATTCTTATCTACATTACAATAAAATAAACTTAAACTTTTAAGATCGTGTTTAAAGCAAAAGGCATAATACAATAATAATAATAATGGTCACAAATATAATAATGTTAAATGATGCATTTATTACGAAACGGAAATACATTAAAGAATAAAACATTTTCATCTAAAGTTAGTTCACATAGTTATAGTCAGTAGAAGACTTAGTCTGCAGCATACTGGTAGCCAATCTTGAATTTCAGTATATGTTTACTGAGTGTTAATCTTCAGGTGGTCACCCCAAAATGTGTTGACAGTCCACCTGTCGATAGTGTTCAACTTAATGCCCTCCTCTGCTGTAGATAATGATTCATTGTGAAACATCTATTTTCCCTTTTTTGTAAATTATAGGACTTATAGTTGCTCGCTCATTACAAAATTGTGTTTTTTTTTACACTTTAAATGTTGATGTGTGCAGTTACACTAACAATATGCAGTGTTGTGTCATTCACTGATTTTTATACATGAGAATATGAAGCGGTTTCCTCTGAAAATATTTTCATTTTTAACAATTCTCTATATTGAATGGAATCCTATCTTTTTGAATAGCAATTAAAGCAAAAACTGCAGAAGTTTTAGCTTATGGAATGTGATAAGTTAAAGGGGAAGTTGCACAAAAGACTTACTTAAAGGTAGAAAGTTATTAGTAAAAATGATATTTTAAATAAATTTTTTTCAAAACTTTTTATCAGTATCGTATGCTAAATAAATAAATAGGATCCCCCCATAACATTCATTCTAATGCTCAGTATTTTAATATTAAAAATTCTTATTGAAGTGGCTAAAAAAAGGTTAAAAATAATCTTTATTTTGTAAGAGTATCATGTCAACTATCCTTTTTATAAGTTACTCTCTGGGTGTTTAATTAGAGTTAAATTTTATTACAATGAAGTCAAGTAATTTTTATATATATATTTAACTAGAGTTGTTACCCGTGACTTTGTCCACGTGGAATTTAACAAAAAAGTGTTTATTCAATTTGCAGAGTTTATGAAAATTTAATAATTATGTATTCCAGGTAAAGAAATACCTATGCTATAAGTATGTCATTTTTCTACTTTGTAAATCAATGCTTCTTTTTGGTTTTATTTTTTTTTCTTTGTTTGTTAATTTTTGGTTTTTTGTATTAAATTTATTGAACCATCTCTTTATATGCAATATTGAATTTTATATGCAATATTGAATCTCTCAATATACAATATTAAATTCATCAACTTCAAAGTAAATAAAAAACTGAACTATTTTCATGAAAGAAAACCTAACGACGCTTAACATTGATTTCTAATTATTACTTAACCCCTTCCAAGATCAGCATAAGGAGAAAGAAGCATTTCCCCCGGACCCACACATTTTGAGAGTATACGCGCACAGAACCGAGCGAATTTCCTGGTTAAGCCTAATTTTATTGGATATTGTTCTCTATTTCATTGGTTTTAATTTTGTTTTCACAGAACCCTAATTTTTTTCTAAAATAAAAGTAGCCTTAGTTACTTATTATAACTTTAGCTATCTGCCAATGAAAGTTCCGTCAAAATCAGTCCTGCAGTTTCAGAGGTAAGCCGGAACAGAGAGACAGACAGAAATTTTAAAAATTGATTTTTTGTTATAAGTACCGGATATACTTTTAATTGCATTTAGTAAAAAGCTGCTAATTTCAAATTACAGACACTTTAATTTTATTTATTTGTATAGATTATGCAAACTTTATTTCTGATAGTATCAATGATTTTAGTGCATTAACAAAAGATAGTATTTGTCAAATGTGAGGATTAGTATGAAATAATTAGATGAATGTTAGTATGTTAGAGTTCTGCAAGAGAAGAATAAGATTGAGAATTTGTATAAGAGGCACAATTAGCATTGTATAATTATTGCATTAGAAAAGGTAATGTATACACACTTAATGTGATTTATGAGTAACTGAGCATTAACAAAGTTTTATCTCCCTTCCCCCATAAATAATACTAGAATAACATTTCATTATTATAACTAGCTGGTATATCCTTTCTTTGCATGGGTGAATTGAAAAATTAAACAATACAGACTGAAGGATAAAGAAGTTTTTAATGAATTAATTTTACGTGAATTGTAAATTAAACAAAAAAAAGCTTTTTGCATATCTCAACTGAACAAAAAAAACCATGTTCGCTAAATTTTAAGTTTGTAGATACAATAGCTGAAATTTTTTTTTTATTTATGATACCCCTGTAACTCTCTTGTGGGTCGATTTTTGAAAACACCTACCTGCTCAGCAACAAAAAAAAAAGGCACATATTTTGTGTAATAAACGCTTAAAATAGTGTAAATAATTTGTATCTAGATGTGTAATACATTAATATTACTTTCTGGTGCATTTATTTTATGTTAAATAGCTGTTACCCATTACTTCGTCCACGTGGAATTTAACAAAAAAGTGTTCATTCAATTCGCAGAGTTAACGAAGACCTTATAATTATGTATTCTACATAAAGGAATACCTATTCTATAAGTATAATGTCATTCTTCGTTTTGAATCTATGTTTCTTTTTTGTTTTATTTTTTCTCTTTCTTTTTGTTGAGAGGGGTGAAAGGGACATGTTAACTTTGACACTGTGGATGGGGTGAGGACTGTAAAATCATTAGGATCAAAATAGGTCTAAGTAGCAGTAGGGTGAAATGCAAACACAAACGAAGCCACAAGGATGGGGGTGAAAGGGACGCATGGCCTTTGACACTGTCAATGAAGGGAAGACTGTAAAATCATTAGGATCAAAGGACATGAACTGGAAGTGTCGTGAGTGGCAGCACCTAATCAAACAAGTTTGATATAACTGCTAGGAATCGTTGAGACAGTAGCCTCGCGAAATAAAATAGTCCCTATTTGAATCGAATATTGCTCACTATTTCATTGGTTTTAATTTTATTTTCTTGGAACCCTAATTTTTTTTTCTAAAATAAAAGTAGCCTAAGTTACTCCTAATAACATCAGCTTATCTGCTTGTGAAAATTCCGTCAAAATTGGTCCAGCCGTTTCAGAGATTAGCCAGAACAAACAGACACACAAATCGACAGACAAAAATTTTAAAAATTGATTTTTTCATATAAGTGCCTTTATACTTTTAAATGCATTTAGTAAAAAGCTGTTAATTTCAAATAACAAACAGACACTTCATTTTTATTCATATGTATAGATGAATGGTTGTTATGCATGATTGTCTGTTTGAAATTGTGATTGATACTATTATAGTTATATTACATTGTTAATATTATTAAAATTGGACAACTTGATGTTTTAAAATTAAATTATGTGTGCTTTTCTTTTTGTAGATTCTGCATCAAGTCAACAAGGAACAGAAAATAGAGATCCTTTACCCAATCCTTGGGCACCTGGAGGTTCTCAGAGTCCAGGATCAAATTCAAGACCCTCTGCTCCTACACCTCCAAATATAATGGGGTCTCCTGGAATGCAGAGTATGTTCCAACAATTAACTGATAACCCAAATCTGTTGAGTAACCTAAATACTCCTTTTGTGCAAAATATGATGCAGACATTAGCAGCCAATCCTGAATTTACAGCCAGAGTGAGTTTTTTAAAAAATATTTTTATGATAATGATTTTAAATAATTATTTTTATAAGCAAAAGGAAATAAGAATATTGCAAGTAATGTGAAATGTGGTTTGCTTTCTTTTGATAATTAAAACATTAATCTTCCTTGTATTTTTTTGAAGTTGTGATTCTTTTTGGTAAAAATTAAAATGGTTTTGAAATTAAAAAAAAATAATAATAAATAACTTAACAATAATTTTGTGTTTTGTAACTCTGTATTCATTGTTATGTGGCACCTTAATTTTCTATTTATAGTATCAATAACCTATGTGATTTTATTAATTTAATGGTTTCTTTTCAGATGATATCATCCAATCCTTTGTTAGCTGATAATCCAGCTCTTCAGCAACAGATGCGTACTATGTTGCCACAATTTATGTCTCAAGTAATTATTCTATGTTCTTTTTTCTTTATACATTTTTAATTTGCTCATTTTTTTTTTAAAGACTGCTATTTAAGAACTTGACCCTCTCGATTCTTTTGCTAATTTTTTTTAAGAAAAAGCACTAGCTAATAAAATTTCTGAATTAGAATTTGCTTTTTAAAAGGTTTTATTTCCTATCATTTTTATAATATTTTTGTGTTTCTGAAATTAAAAAAAATCTTTCAAAATTATTGATTATTTATTAGTTGAATATTGGTTTTTCATGTGTTTTAATAATTGAATTTTAGAATAAATTGTGCAATTCTTTTTTGGTACCTCATTTTTCTTGCTCTCTTTATTACAGAAACTTGACTTTTTTAGTTGTCTCTCAATCTTTTTCTTTTTGCCAAGTATTTGAAATTAATTGAATATATGTGTTCTAGAATATTGGTATAAATGCAGCATTTTTTTTAATGTGATTTATAATAAATCATTTAGAAAAAAAGAAAATAATTAAAATTTCAAAATAAAAATTGACTTTCTAAATAACATATTTTTATAAAATTCTCAATATATATTTTTTTACAAATTATTGTTTTTGTTTAATCATGAAAAATCTTTCAATGCTATAAATTTAGCTCTAATTTTGGTTTGATTTCTTGTAGCTTCAGAATCCAGATCATCAAAATCTGTTGGGAAATCCTGCTGCTATTCAGGCTATGATGCAAATTCATCAGGGAGTGTCTCAACTTCAACAAATTGCTCCAAATATATTTAATTTGTAAGTGTTATATATTTGATATAAATAAGGGACTATTTCTTATATTTTTGTCTTAATTTACTTTTAATTAAGTTTTTATTTTATCATTTACTGTGGAACATTTTAAAAACGTTTTAACCCTTTAACAGTCGCAGAATTTTTAAGAAAGCGGTCATTAAAGTGCCTATTTTTTATTCCATAAAATTATATAAAACTAAGTGAATGTTCAATATATGTATTTATTTTTTTAAATTTTAGGTACATTTTTTGCTTGAAATATAAAAAATTAATTTTTAATAAAAGCTAACATTTAGGGTTATTATGACAGAATGTTGATTTTTCAGCAAAGGAAAAAAATTAAAAAACATGTGTTTTAAACATTAAAGGAGAATTTTATTACACTTATGCAATGTAAAACACATTAGTGATTTTTTTCTTGTGATATAAATTTCAAAGCATGAGATAAAAATGCCAATATTACGGGTAATGTCACAGATCCATTAACACTGCTCTCAAGTTCACTAACCAAACTTTCTAAACAGTCAATTATTTCATAATCACTCTCAGATATTTTTATACGTAAAGTAGAATCCGATTCACTTCCAAACTAAATCCTTAATGTATACAATATTAAATTATATATATATATTATCACAGAACGCAACCCACATGTATTCGCAAAAAGCAAAACTAAGTAACTGAGCTAATATATGTTTGATTGTGCTAAAACATCTAGTTTAAAATAAAATGTCTCTAAGCATGTTACTAATAATCTGGTACTGCCATCTGATGAGAAATAAACATGATTTCGGACATAAGAAATAAATAGTTTTAATTTTTTTAGTGCCTTACTTTTGAACACTCCATCCCAGAAATATAGGGGGAAATTTCACCCCATGATTTTGACAGGAGCAAAAAGAAAGGGGTTAATCAATTTCAAAAAAAGTGAATTGAATATATGGGTATAGTTGTAATCACATCTTTGAAAGGATGTACATGAACATTGTCAATTAATAAATGTTATTTAATTTTGACATTTTTTAAAACTAAAAATTTTTTTATAGCTATCAGATTGTGATACATACTTGGTTCTGATATTCATATTTCAACAAGAAAAATGGTAAAATCTTTTCTAATTGATACCATAACTTTAAAATTCAATTAAACTTCTGAAGTTATATTGTTAGATGACTGCATGCATATTCATAAGTGTACTATACTGTTCGAATTAATTGGGACAAATGGGAAAAAAGTGAATTTTTTCTAAAACCTTAGCTTTTTATTATTTCATACCTTAAATAGATTGAAAAATCTGTATATTAGTACAAAATAGGTCTTCCTTTAACAGAATTGACCTTTCCAACCCATTTTGGCATTGACTCCACTAGAGTAGCACCACACATGTTCTTGATTTCATCATCTTGGAAACACACTAGCATAGCTCTTTTTATCATTTGCTCGGTTTGCGATTCATCTTAGTGAAACAGTTCTTGAGAATATGCCATCAGTTTTGAATAGGATTTAAGTCTGGGGAAATTTCAAGCCAATCAAGCACTTTTATTTTATTTTTCGCATAAAAGTATGGACCAATTTCGAATTGTGACAAGGGATCAAGTCATTTTGAAATGTTCCATCAAATGTTTCCATCAATGGAACAATCCTACTACATAATATCTTTATCCATGCATAAATAAATGTTTCATTCCTCAAAATCATCTTCTTCCAGTCGTTAACAGTCCATGATCAGTATTTTTTGACCCATGCTAAACGTTTTTTTCATCGTTTTCTGAATTGGAAATAGTGTTTTCCTCAGTCTTGTTGCCTTAAGGCCACCTTCCAGAAACATTTTCTGTGAAGTCAAGGTACTCACTTCAACACCATTATTTAATAAATCCCTTCAAAGGTCTATGCTGGTCTTTCTTCGATTTATTTTGCTACTTCTTATTAAAATTTTATCAATTCTTGGAGTAGTTTTCCACTCGCACACACTTTTTCCTTTTTTTTTTTTGGAGATTATGATCCAGAATTTTGAAATGCTCTTAAAACACTTAATTCGATCACACCAACTGCCGTAGTTATTTCTCTCACAGTCATAGAAGTGTGTTGATTCGGAGTGATATATTTTAGAATGGCTCCTCAGAGTTATATCCTTTTTTGAACAACCAAAAGTAACACGTCTTATGTAAAATGCAAAATTGAAATTACCTGCGGCGGTCCCACTGAAAGGCTCATAAATGGGCTACTGATACATTAAAATGAATAAATTATAGTCAAAGCCGATCAGTCACACTACCTAAAGGCAGATATAATGAGTTTGAGGTGGTTCAAGACATCACTAGTAATCACATACCAACTCAAACAAAAAAAACATGTTTGTCACAATTAATTTGAATAGTATAGTAAGTGTACCTAGTTGTTCCGAAAGTTCTGATACAATTATAAAAGGAATTGAATTTAAAAACTTTAAAGAAATTTAATTCTAAATTTGACTTATATGAAGTTTTATTTTACCTTTACATTTAACACACACATATTGGACCTTTTATTGAGAATGATCATGTTTTGACTTTACATGGGCTTTTAAGTCTCTCTAGCCACTCATCTATCATGGAAATTTCCATCACTGCTTTTTTTCAAATAATGTGCAAGACTGTTCTTATTGGTATTCTGTTTTTGACACAACTTTGCTTTCAATCCTGACCTCAATTTATTGTCAATTGGATTAAAATCTGGTCTGCTGGAAGGCCAATCTTGTCATATTTTCTTTCAACCACCACTAGGCCATCTTTGCTTTATAAGCAGAATCAGATTCTTGTTGAAAAACATAATTTCCATTAAACAAGTTTACATTTAGGTCCTTCAATATTAGTTCTATTATAATGTTTTGATAAACTTTTGCGATGGTTTTTACTCCTTTTTAGCAAAAATGAATTCCTGAAAATATGTTTCATGCAATAACAACATCTTTCTGCAAGCATTTTGTCTTCTCTTTAACTTCTTGCACACTCCTTTTATATACATGATTATTCTAATGGTTGAAAGATTTTTCAGTGTCGGAAAATTTTTCATACGTAAACAAAATTATTATATGGCTTTTATAAGCATGCCTCCATATCATTGCTTTTGCTTTATCCCCATAACTGGTTTGCCTGTGCACTGTACAGGCTACCGAAAGCTGACCTCAACCATTGAGATTTTCTTCTAACTTTGATTTGTATATAATTCTTATAGAGTGAGATTATTATTAGTGCTTGTGTTTTTAAGAGATGCAGTTTGTTCATGGTGTTGATATACTTCTCATCCGGGATTTTCTTTGTGGTGAAGGTGGGAATTTTTCATTGAAGGCAGGAATTTAGATTCTTGAAAATGTTCGTTAAAGAACAGGGATTGGCAAGGTAATGTGCAATTTGTTGCTTGAGAAGAAATTAAAATGGAAAAGTCAAAATTCTCTATCTTTACTGCAATGTAAGTATTACACCATGCTTCAAATTGTGTGTGCATATATACAAATGCAGACACACACAAAATCTTCAGCCGTTTGAAAAAGAGGTACAAACATGAATTTTTTTTGTAAGAATTAGAGAAATTCTTCTAAAGCCAGGATGGGCATTAAGTCGATCATGACTGATCACACGATAGAGCGGGATTGGCTATTGATGCATCATCCCACACCCTGCTCTTCCACGGGATTGGGTTTTTGAGTTGTGGTCATGTTCCACGATGGTGCGGGACTTGGTTGCAAACAAATTAAATACATACGTTGGCTTCAGATTCATCGATTCACATATGTTCTCTGCTTGCTGTATTGAATACGTCCTCCCCCCATGGTCTAGCAGTCTCTCAAGTATTTGACTTGAAAGTTTTGTGTTGCTTTAGTAGTAGAAATAGTAATGTCTTATTTTAAAAGCTTTGAAAACAAGTGTTAAAAGACAAACACACAAACAAAAATCACAAGGGGATACAGTATGATTCAATTGACCAAAATTGGTCAAAAAATCAAATTTAATTTTTTTAGCCTAAATTATTCTTTATATACTTTTCTATAACTTCACAAATTTAGAAAGCTCTAAACTTAAAAAATGCAGAATGACGATAGCTTTCCCATTTGTTTTTATTCACGTCCCTATGGCAAATCAAAACTTTAAACTGACTTATCTTAGAAAGATAAAATAGCTAGTTTGTCTTCATTTAAAATGCTAAGGCTTTTTTTCTATTGCGCCTAATGCTTTGAATTTTTTTTTTTTTACCTATTGCGAATAGTACTTGTAACAAAAGTTGGCACACATTTTTGAATCAAAGCAAAATTTATTTTTTAAAAAATAATTGAACTCAGAATTTATACATTTTTTAAGGAATTTTCAATAAGCATTCATAAAAAAAGAATTATTGTACGAATACCAATCATGTTAATGTAAAACCCGTACCAACTTTTATTATATGTGGTTTGACATACTTGTAAATCAAGTTTCATGCGTGTACGTAAATTTTTGTTGGAGGAGTAGCATTTTAAAATCACTTCACAAATTTCAAGTTTTTTCCACAAAAAATTATATGGCTAGCTTTTTATGAAATTTTGAGCACAAAATCTGTTTAACATAGTATACATACGTAGGAGGCAACCAAAAAAACTTTAAATATTCTTAAATTAAAAATTTGTGTGTAAATCGTACCATGTCCCCTTAAGAAAAGAAAACATACAATTTTAATACACAGAATAGCCACACATACACCACTGGGTGGACCACAACACTGAAAAAACATTAGAAGTAGCCCGTACTCTAAAAAAGTCTGCCCATCCCGGTTCTAAGGTATATAAAACATTCTTCATAGCATGCAGAGTGTACTTAAAAAAGCAAACATTTAGGGGTTTTTGTGTTCCACAATTATAAAATAAAAAAAAAAAAAATAGTGCAAAAACTTTAAAACTAAAAATTAAAATAAAATTCTTCCATTTTTGCATTCTTTTAGTACTATGTTTAGTTATATGCAATAAAAAAAATGTGCTTTAAAAACATTTTGGGCAAAAAAATTGACTCCTTAAGGGGTTAAGGTACCTCTGGTGCTTTAATTCCTTTGTAAGAAAATGGATGCCTAATCTCTCAGTCTAAGGCCTTTGTTTACAATTCAACACTAATATTGTTCTTTGTGACATGCTCATCTGTTAAGCTAGTCTTCTTTCCTCAAGAATTTTAACGAATTCTCACCCTGGCTGTTTTGACTAAGAGCCTGTGTTCTCAACAAGTGTGGATGACCACATCTACTACAGTCTGCAGTAGTGTTGTTCTCAGAAAATCTCTTAATAGTTTGATAAATGAATAAGCCTTTATTTGTCTAAATGTTTTAGAAAAAAACCCTCCACCAGTTTGTTTTTTTTTATGCAGAGAAATATCTGCTGCATGCCTTTGTTCATTGTGTGATAGAACAACATGCGTGACAGAATGATTTTCTGAAAATATTGCAGACAATTGCTAACAATGGAATTTAAAATTTTTCGCTGTGTTTTAGTCACAGCAGACAATCTTGGGTTTTTGAATTGGAACTTTTAGCATAACTAAGTATAATGAATAGGTTTGAAATATTAACATTAATATTATGTGAATTCCACATATATTGCACGGTATTACTCTTAATTTTCTTTTTAAACTGTGGGAACTTTTTATAAGATCTGCTTTTTTTCCCCATTAAAATTTGGATCATGTGTTTTCATTTATATATATATATATTTTTTACTTGTGGAACATATTTGTTGTATGACTTTTTCTATTGACTTGTAAATGCATAATTTGTACTACTTATTTTACTAAGTTGTGTAGATTCTGTACTTAAATCAAGATTTTGCCAAGTCGCACATATTTACATATGTAGATTTGTTATGTAAAATAGGTTTTAAAAGATTGTTAAAATGTTTTTTGCTATAAGTGTATTTAAAGCTTAAATATGTATCATTTGCATTTTGTACTCCTAGCAAATTTTGTAGTAGAAACTAAGAAATCAGTCTTTTTATTCAGCTGAATGCTGCATTTAATCAAGATTAAGTTTCATAGTAGGGCTTTATTTTTAAAAAAAAGTCATTTTCTTCTAATCAAATATTGACTGTAAAATTTTGAAAAAGAAACTTAAGTTTTGAGAGATTAAAAGAATTTTTTTTTTCTTTAAATGATATTTACTTTTCTTGCTCTGATTACCCATAATCCAATATAATTGTGACTATTTTATATTTGTTTTGGAAAAATTAATTGCATAAATTTGGCAAATTACATAAGCAGCATGTTAAATAGATTAAATATAAGATATGTATAATTTATAATATACTATGAAGCACTTCATATCACAACTAATCAACATACTAATGGCAGGGGTTACAGAACCACCCTGACTACTGAGTTGACAGTGTAATGACCTTCAAACCTTTTCAATCTTGTTGGAAGAATAAATTTTAGACCAATATTGCTATGATTAAAGGAAAAACATATAATTCACTTGAATCACTTTCATTGTTAGTATGTAAATTATTTAAAAACATTTTTTGTTAGAATTGTTTTTGCAGCCATCAAAATAGTCATTCACACAACTTGGTGCATCCCATTCTCACTAAAGACATCTGGAAAATGTCATTTTTTAACTATTTACTTTGTGTTTTTAGAGGTGGCTTGACTTCAGGGATACCTGGTGCTACTACAACTACAGGAAATGCTACCATTACCACTTCAACTCCTGTTACATCTAGCACTCCTACCACAGGAACTACCACAACATCTACTACTGGATCCACTCCTAATCCTGCTGCAGATGGATCTAACATGAGTAGTCCTGAAGCTTTTACTCAATTAATGGCAAATATGCTGTCCACTATGGCCATTAGTGACTCATCGGTAAGTATAATGGAATTATTTTGCTGCTAGAATTCAGTATTCTTGTGTATTGCGTTGTACTGTTATACGAATCTATTCACTTGTAGACTCTGACATAAAAACAAATATATTTTTTATTTCCATTATTTCAACAAGTGTATCTATCTTATCTTAAGAGAAATAGTATACTGTTTCAATATTTTTTTTTAAAAAAAAATGGGAAAGTGGTAAGATTGAACATTTGCTCTCTTGGCACACAGACATTGTGTATTCTCCACACATAACCTTGTTACAGTAATTGCATAAATACTTTGTCATTCTGCATTTCATAAATGAGCAGAAAGTACAAACTTTACATTTGTTTGCTCTACTTCTAGTTGTTCTGTGGGCTTTTCAGTATTCAATATTTATTTTGAAGGAAATTTTTAAAGTTACTTTATTGTTATGTTTTTTCAACCATGACTGTACAACACTTTTACCCTATGTGATAATATAAGGAATGTGTAGAAAATGTATATAAAATGCAAAAATATTCTTATTGGCCAATTATGGTATGAATGCGTTCTGCATGTTATCTCTAAAAATTCAGTCTGTTAGGAAACAATTGCAGCAAATTTGGAAAAGAAACATGTGTAGCTATGTTTACCACCTTTATATAAATTTATGGAAGGTACTATGAGTGAGGTAATGTAAGCATAATGGGAGCATGTGTGGAATTTTCAAGACTGGCCGGAGCATGATCAAAAGTTTGATGAATATTTTGTTATCTGGGATTAACTAGATTATTGCAATGTCAATATTCTTGTAAAAGTTTTACTAACTGTTAATTTAAGTTTCAGAATCAATTACTTTTTAATGAAATAATTTATGGTATAATTAATAGAAACTAAATAATTCAACTACAGTGAAATACGTTTAACATAAAAATGCTTAAGTGGAAATTTTGCTTAACACAAAATAATACAACAGTCCCATCAGACTACTTTATGTTTTCATGCATTTATTTTTTCTTTTAACACGAAATGAAAATCGCTTAACATGAAAAGATTTCTTATTTGAGAAGGAACAAAATTTCAAAGTCTTTCTATTGGCATTGTGTGGAAGTTCGGAGAGGGGATGCCAGCTCATGTGTCAATCCTTGTCACTTGATCATGGCTCATAACTTTCGTGTTGCTTTATAGTGCAACATTAATAAAGATTCTCTTGGATATGTGATATGTGTAAAATACTGTTATAACATGCATTATATCAATCTTGTACAAATCATTAAAATACAATAATATTTTTAGCAGCAGCAGCAACAACAACAACAACAACCCCCAGAGGAAAGATATCGTTCCCAATTAGAACAGTTGGCCAGCATGGGTTTTGTGAACCGAGAAGCAAACTTACAAGGTAAGAAAATATTACTTTATTTTGCAATTTATCTTTCATTTTATGAAGTATTCTGATATAATTTGTGAATCATACTTTCTTTTGAATACCCTTCTTATAAAGTGATCATCCTTTTTGGAAAATGAGATATTTAAATAAAAATGAAATTATTTTTACTAGAAATATTTGTATGTGTTACTCTGTAGTATATATGTTAAATTGTACTATAAATGCTGACTACTTGTTAAGGCTTCTGTAAAGAAGGATATATTTTTTTGGATATTTCAAAACTGTTCATTTTTTAATTGTCTTATTGTCCTTGTGTTACAAAAAATTTAGTAGTAAAACACGTTGAACATTTACTAATGATAACAAGATTACTGAGAGAGAAAGACCTAATTATCTATTTTGTAAAAAGAAAATAAATTGTTATTCCAATATGCTTTGTACAAACTTTTTAATTTTTATTTTGCCAATTTGACTTTAAGAAACTATTACTATAATGTATTATCATAAGCAATAATGTATTGTTTAGACCTCCAATTTAAAATTATTTTGAATTTATGGTCTTTTTTACACATGTTTGTGATACATATAGAACCTGAAGGGGCAATCTCTTAAGTTGTCTTGAATTTGTGTAAAAAATAATAGCCTAACTACATGTTCCGTGATTCCTGCTGCGATATGTACAATTAGATTTAAATATTAAATTTTTGTTAATTGATAGATAGGTAAATTATATTGAATTTCGCCTTTGTCTAGAACTTGCTGATAGTGGTTTCAAACCCTTTTGCCAGGCATTAAATCTTGTGTGTTCAAGATTAACTCTGTCCTAGATAAAATAAAGATTATATTTTAGAACTACATGACTTAACTCTTAGGAGTAGAAGTAGCTGTTTGAAGTAAAATAAAAATTCAGTTCTACCTCTGCCATATTTACTTAAAATTTTTGTATACGCAAAGAATGTGGTATTTCCCTTTTAAAAAAAATTAATTTTTTATGACATATTAAGCATTTTAGAATTTTTATTGCAATTAAATCATTGAAAATGTTTCCATTGAATGATTTTATAGTTGATATTTATCTCTAATGTTAAAGGTCTCCTCTAGGATTTCAATGAATTTAATTACATTAAATTTTTTGTTCTTCAATTTGTATTTAGTAGAACTGTTATGGATCTTCGTTACATAAGACTTTATATAAAATGATTATTTAATGAACTGCTTTATTTTTACAATTTTGAATAGTTTGCTGGTTGGTTTTAATTTTTTGCACATTTGTGCTGTTTATGCAATCTTTAAGATAAAATCTTGGTTTGGAAAATCATTAAATTTTCATCTAATTACTGAAAAATGAACCATACATATATAATCATTAAGAAATCAACATTTAAAACTGACTTGCTTATTATGTAGTTATGTAGGATTTTATTTAAAAAAAATTATTTTAACTCAAAAAGTTATTAACTTTTACTTAATGAATAGGCTTGATTCAAAAGTATATTCTCTCGACAGTTTTCTGAACAGCCTGTGAAATTTATTAAATCTTTAAAGCATCAGTCACTTGATCAAATCAACTGCCAGTTTGGCCAATGCTTACTGGGGTGATGGCCCTTTAAACCTTTTCTGGGTCAACTCAATCTACCTGAAATTTCTTCCTGCTTTAATTTCTAAACAGCAAATGATCTTGCTGCTATTGTCTAATGATACTTGGCAACATTAATCATTGGCAAAAGAGGGAAAGCATCGTAATCAAAATCATGAATTCTGTCAAAGAGCAGTTTTTTAAAATTAGCCATCTTCTAAAGGTTATTAATATCTTATTTGGGATAGCAAAATAATTATTTCTATGTTAACACATATCTGAAGAACATTATATCTATAAAAATCTGTTGTATTAAATCCTTACTCAGGTGTAAAATTCAAATGTTTAAGTCAGATATACTACATAAAAATTGCTTAGTACAACTAGAATTATTTCTTAAAAATTGGTCCCCATTGGTTTAAAAGTTTTCAGGCTCATGTTTTTGCTTTGTAAGACATACCATGAATTATATGTGTTTTTTTCCCCTTGTCTTCCTATACTCTTTCATTTAAAGTTTTCTTTTGTTTTACAGCACTCATTACAACATTTGGAGATATTAGTGCAGCAGTAGAAAGGTTGTTGCAATCGCACCAATACAACCCAGCATAAAAAAAGTAAATAAGAGAAATAAAAGTGTGGACTTAGTTGTGCTGACTGTCCTGGACCAACCCCAAGAATTACATTAGTGTTTTCTTTTTTTTAAAAAAAATGCAAATTTAATCAGTCAAATTGTTGAAACTTAATACTTTTTTCAACTCTTGAACTTAGTTTTCATGAAGAAGAAAATTTTGCTTCGATTTTCTCACTCCTTACAGGGAAAAGAAGAAAAAATGCTGCAACTCTCCAATTGTATGTTGCTCACTTCAGTGTTCTTTCTTGTTGGTGTTGAAATTAAAAGTTGTGAGAGATAATTTTAATTTCCTTAGACACTTTCTCTTTGAAAAGTTTCATCTGCTTATAATATCTATTTTTATAGTGTCATAGGAAACTGTTTAAAGAATTTCACATTTCTTCTACTCTTAAGTACTTTGTATTGCATCTTAAGTTTTTCTTCTGCATCACTGAATATTCAATATTTATTTTTTCATTCAAAAAGTATAAAATGAAGATTTAAGATTGTTTAATTTTGTATTTTTAGCAATTGCTAAACCTTATGAGTATTTTGTTACTATACTGTTTAGTGGTTATTCTTGTGGGATTGAAAAATAATTATGTTTTAAAGAACTGTTTATGAATTATCTGGGAGAAATTTTTAATATATATATTCATGAATTGTAAAACAGAGTGTTAGTAATTTATGATGTATACTTTATCTCGTTCTTTCATCAAATTATTTCACTTTTTTCCCATTCTTCTTTCGACAGTTAATTTGCTATTTTTTTTTTTTTTTTTGAAAGTTCTCCCCTCCCTTTTTGTTACATGTTATGTAAAGAATTTTAAAAAAATGGGTTGATATATTTCCACATTTGTTTTTGAAGAAAAGTTTCAACATATATATCCGTATATATAAATGAATCATATGAAAATAAAAATATTTGTATAATTTCCATAAATTATTTACATTTTATGCAGTATAAGCAGAGAGTCGTAACTAAGATGAGAAAATAATATTTTAAATTTAAAGCATTTAATTTATACTCTGAAAATTCTAATACATACATTCAGGTACATTCTTTGTAACTTACCAAGTTTTAGGTTGTGATTTTATGGACTTGGCATACTTTGTAATTAACTCCTTTTTCAATTGTATGCTAGAAATGTGTTTAGCTGTAGCTATCTTTCAAGTGCAAAGCAATAATAACTTTTCGATAGTTTTTCGATGATGCCTTTCTTTGTAAGAAAACATTCATGGAATTCTACACAACTAATTCTAGCTTACATAGATTATTATTTTCTTAATAATTCAAATATACTTGTGTTAGAGAATCATTAGTTTTTATGTATATTTATATATATTATATATTTATGTACATAGATGTACTTAAAGTTTGTTCCAAGTTACGGCTCTAAAGATAGAAATGATATAAGGAAATTGGTTCAAATTAATTGGGTTATATTTTTTTATAATCCAGTGCCTATTTTTCTTTCTTTCTGTATATATATATATATTGAATGAATATGTGTATTGAATGGATGCAAAAATTTTATAAATGGAAGTAATTGTTTCCAGATTATATTGCTTGCCATCTTGCATAAATTAAAACATTTTCATCTTTGATTTGTTTTGTCTGATTTAAAAGTTTAATTTCAGGAAAACACAATTATTATATGAACTTAACAAAAAATAAATTTGTTTCCCATTGGCAAGTTTGGACCCAGTGTGTTGTTGTAAAATTTTTGTTTGAGGTAAAATAAGTCATGATTTACAAAATAATGATTGTTATGAATATTAAATCAACATTAAAAATTTGAAACCATCTGATTGTAATCGTGTTTTATGCTCTTCTATTTTCAAACTACTAAAAATGTTTCCTAATGTAGTCAACTGTATAGAAATTGTTGTAGTTGACTTAAGGATTTAAGAGTGAGTGCCCATGAGAGAGAGAGATCACAAACTCGTGACTGGCATTGCTACTATCAAACATTGGTCTCCTTACAGAGGGTGTCATGCATGTTTAATTTGTTTAGATTTAAAATGCTTTCATTGCTTGATAAGGAATTTGGAATGTAGAGAACTACTTGGGTTCATTTTTCATCACATGACCATAGTTTAAAATTACAAGATCCGTCACCAATAACCTTTGTATTGCTTTAAAGTTCAAATGATAATGAACAATCAGATTAGGGCCTACATTCAAAAAATTTTCCTTACTGTTGCATCATGAGATTTTAAACTGAATGAGTAGCTATTAGAAAATGTCACATTAAGATTCATTCTCATTGGCTTTTGTTCAATGTTATTGAATTGTTCTCAGTTGCAAGGTATTAAAGTGGGGAATACTTAAGTATGTATATCATATTATTGTTAGGCTCTTTCTTGGTTTTTATTACATTATTTTAATTTTTTTGTTATTATGATCTGTCAATTATACTTCTTACAGGTCCATTTTATCTGAAATTTTTGCCAATAGTTTTGTAAGTTTGTTGAACAATCAAACACAGAGGGGTTAACACATAAGACTACACCAGAGATTATTTTCTAATCTAAAATAGTTCTCTCTCTCAAAAACGGAAATTTATCAGAAAGCTCGTAACCTCCATTGAGAGTTGATTTCCGTAAGATTCTTAGAGAATTTCAGTTCAATAAAAGAAACATGACACACAAAATTTCATTATTGTAAGTCTAACAGTTCAAAAAATCGAAGTTTTTTTTTATCTACAGCCCCTCCCCCTCCTTGAGCGTTTATTTTCGCAAAACCCGTTTTTAGAGGCACTCTCCGTGAAAGGAACATGCTTACCAAATTTCAAGTCCGTGCGTCTAATAGTTCCAAAACGGAAATGTTTATCTATAACGCCGCTTAAGTCCTCGTAACGACCCAAAGGGGTTGATTTTCACAAAATACGTTCTTATCGGATTTTTACTCCATGAAAGGAACATGACTACCAAATTTCAAATCTGTAGGTCTAATAGTTTCGGAGATATCGTGATGACTGTGAGAGTCGCTTTTCTCCTTAAATTTATATAGATATGTCATACCATCTTATAAACTTATATATTTGGTTTCTTTCATTAAAATATTTTGTGTGTGTGTGTGATTTCATTTGAATCACACACATTTCTGCAAAGTGTTAAAATGATTCATGCCGTAAATTTTTAGAAGTATTAAAAAAACGAAATATTCAGGTTCCCCACGAAAACACACACACACAAACATATAAAACTAAGCTTTCGAATATCAAATATTAAACGTTTTGAAGGTTATATTCGCGAGTATCATCAATTTTATGTTTGTGTTCTGGCATTTTCGACATCGGGTCATGGATTCGAGCTACTGACCCACTCTGTAAAGAGGGGAACTTATGCATGCTAAATCTTGTGTTAATCAATCTTCACGTTGGTGTAATGTGGAAGTTTAGAGAATGGGGTTTCAGGTGTCCTGGTCATTTAACCGAGATCCAAACCCAAAATCATGCAGCTTTAAAACGTGACTTAATAAAAATCAGATCAAACAGGTTTTGAATTGTCTTATAAGAATACCGTGTTAAAGCACACATTAGTCAGATTAAAGAGGAAAACTTTTACGCATTCGGACAGCTTGATGATAAAGGTCGAGTTATATATCTGGCGAATTTCGCGTTGTCTGATTCTACCATATATCCTAAAGCTGAACTCACACCAAGGCTGTCAGCGTTGAACGTCTAGCCAATCAGAGACTTCATCTCGGGCGAGATGAAATATCTGATTGGCTAGACGCTAAGAGCTTTGCTTGATTTGATGTTGCTTTTGCGTCTCAATCTGAAGCAATACGAGGATTATTAGTGATGGACGTCACAATTTCGGACCATTGTCAAGAGACACGGATGGCACCTGAGAAGTCACCGCTTTCTCCAAACCACACCACTCTGACGGTAAAACTTTGGACCTCGACAGATTTAACTTGCATCAGCCCTTCTACATGACGGGTCTTCATAGGTATTGGCCATGAGTTCGAAACCATGACCACCTTATAGGGCCTTGGTTTCTTTATAGTTAAGTATGATATTTACGATCCCACGACTTTGGGGGATTGATTTTTAATGGTAAACTTTAATAATCCGTTTCTGTTCGGTCTCGATCTATCTATATATTCGACTCTTTAGCGATATTTATCTTTTTAAGGCTGTTTTTTCGGTTAATGTTAAAGAATGGGACCCGAATTTGGAACATTTTTTCAGATATAAAAGAAACGAAAAATTAATATGATATATTCTGGCTTCACTATTCTTTAGAGAGCAGAATTTTTTTATCATACTTCCCATTTTTAACCGCGTTGAACCATTTTTTCTGGTATAAAATGTGTTTCGTATTTTTTATCCTATACCGTTATGTTAAATGGGCTTTGCCTTCATGCATTAAAAAGAAAGTATTCACGGAATATTTTGAAATTTTTAAAAACACTATATTATTAACAGAGGTACGAGTTATAATATTGCAAATTGCCATGGAAATTGGATCATTTTTCTGTCTGAAAATGTGCTTCGTGTTTAGTTAGAGCTCTCTTACTTTTGCCGAAGACAGCCTTAAGCCTTTCTTTACCTTGCATCTAAATTACAGATTTATATTTATAATAATTTTTACGTTATTGGATTACTAGCTGTCACCACAGTAGCTAAGTGGTCCATGTGGTGAGCTTCAGGCAGGTGATAATTCAGTATATCGGAGTCTTGTTAGTACTAAAACATGTCGTTTTTGTTGTCTTTGATGCACATAACCCTTTGACATACAAATAAAACAGAATTTTATGCTCATTTTCCCTTTCCTAGGGAGTGCGGATTTCTGGTATCGTTGAGGAGGGAAGGGAGAACCTTGAGCATTCGAAGGAAAACAATTGAAGCTCGATTCTCAGCAGAGACATCTCTTGAAATCAAAGGGGTTAAGGCTACAGTGGACAGTTAAAATGTGGAAAATTGACTAAAATATCGAAAAAAAATTTTTGACTTATTTTAATATTATGTTAGTCTCTCTATCAAACGCAAAAAAAAAAAAACATTTGTGGTTTCATGCATTTTTTTACTGAGTTATGGGGTAGTTTCGATTTAGTCATCCATGACCACGCCCCTTTGTTTACATTCTGATGTCATGCTAACAAAGCTGTCATGTACTTTGATAGTGCGAATTTTATATACTGTAGACATAGCCTCTCTAATTTTTTATTTTTAAGTGATAATTTATCAAGGTCTGGATGTCAACAATTTGTTTTAACTGTATCTGAGACCTAAATTGGCATTATTTGTTTACAATTCGTTCGGTGTGTTTGTTATCTGACGAGAGCTGTACACTGTTACTGTTGTGAGATCATTTCAAGTGGATTCGAAGCGGTGAGACCGTTTTGATTTTTTTTTCTCTGGAAATTTATTTGGTGTATATTTTCTTCTGTCTTCGGATAAGAATTTTTTTTTTTAGTGCTTACACAAGATAGTGTAGGGATACGGAATTGAGTGTTGGAGTGGGGAGGAGAGAATGGGTGATTACATTCACCCAAACAATAAAATGGAGGTGGAGAACATGAATAATAATTTTTCATTAAATAAGTATAGAAAAAATATAACAGATTTGGAATTGTTGGCTAAATTTGAGGAGGGTCAAAATTTGAATACGAGTCCGAACGTTACAATTTTCTTGAAATCAGAAAGTAATTTCCAGAGTGGAAATCCAATTAAATTAAAAGAAATAATAATGAAAAAATTCACAATTAAAAAAAATATTCTAAGTATAAGCAAAACAAGAAACGGAGAGATTATAATTAAAACAAATAATTGCGAGACCGCCAAAGAAGCATTAAAAATTAAAGAAATTAATGGAGTAAAAATACGTACAAGATTGTCCCTTATTGGCATAACCAGTAGTTACATATTACAAGGAATAGACACAGAATATACAATAGAAGACATAAAATCGGAATTAGAAAATAGTAATTATCAAATATTTGAAATTCAACGCTTTATAAAAAAACAGAATCTGGATTCAAACCAATCAAAACAATTAAAGTTACCCAAATTGGATGCAATATTCCCGAAAGAGTTCCAATAGGATTTGAAATGTTTAAAACTAACATTTACTTTGAAAAACCTAAGCAATGCACAAATTGTTGGAAATTCGGGCACTATCAAAAATTCTGCCGAAGCTCAATAAAATGCCGAATATGCTCATTAAACCACCCTGAAAAACTGAAATCAAAAAATGTAGCTCTTGTGGAGAAGCGCATGAAGCCAACTCTAAAATTTGCAAAAAATATCAAGACGAAGTTGAAATCTTAAAAATAAAAGTACAGCAACAAATCTCGAGAAATGAAGCAATTGAAAAATTCCAAAAGACAAGAAAAACATCATACTCAACCAAAACATACAACATTCAAACAGAGAAAATATAGAAAATCTTGAAAAAAATATTTCAAAATTAGAATTGAAATTTGAAGAAAACAATAACATAATTGAAAAGAAATTAGAACAAGTAATACAGCATTTCACGACAGAACTAAATACCGTAGTAGCACAAATAAATTTGAGTTTTTCCTTTTTAATGTGAATACCATGGAATCCACCTTAAAAAAAGTTGCATCCAATATAACAATTCCAAAAGATGATGAATATCTAATAAATAGAAAAACGAATGAAAAAGCAAAAAGACTCAAGAAAATATCAGAACCGAGAGGAAATATATTAGAAAGTGTAGTAGAACAAAATAAAAAATCTTAATTATACAAATCTTATATTCTCGCTAAAAAATTCAATATTAAATTTTCTTTTTTGGACATTTAAACTAACTCGTAGTATTATACCTTTTTTCCCCTTTAAATTATGAATATAATCCAATGGAATGCACGTGGAATTAAAAACAAGAGGTCAGATATTCTTTTCGTCCCAATTTTTCAAAAATCAAGCATTTTAATAATTCAAGAAACTTGGTTACATCCAAATGATATTTTCACAATTCCCAATAAGAATATATTCCGAATTGATCGAGAAATCAAAAGAGGAGGAGGATTAATGATAGTTTTAAACAAAGATATATTAGCGCAGTAAAAATATTCTCAGAAATTAGTGAAGACTTCGAAATTTTAATAGTCAAAGTTCAGATAGATACAATTCCTATCACACAATTTTTAATATATACATCCCACCGGGTAACTTTAAAGACGTCAATTTATCAAAAATAGCATCATATATTCATAATCACAGTTTGATATTAGGATATTTCAATGCATCTCATGAGATATGGGGATCAAAAAATTCCAACGCTTCTGGAAAAAAGATTTTTGATTGGATTATTGAAAACGACTTAATATTATTAAACGATAAAAGCCCAACTTATCTCCATTCATCGGGAATTTTTACTTCTATAGATCTTTCTTTAGCATCTATAAATTTAAATTACGATTTATTATGGTCCACAAATACCGATAATTTTGGAAGTGACCATTTCCCTATAATTATTAATTACAAAAGAACAAACAGCTCAGCAACAAATAATTTTAAACAAAAAACAAATTGGAATAAATTTATCAATATCATTCAACAAGTTAAATTTTAATGAAAACGTAAATATAAATATTATAGAAGAAATAAAAAAGCTCAAATCTTATCTCAAGAACAAATAAAAAACCAGATCAATTCAAGAGCTCCATGGTGGACAGCAGCATGCGGACTTTTAAGAGCAAAAAGAAAACTCCTTAATAAAGCAAGAAAAAACTTTAGGGAAGAAGACTGGATAAAATATAAAGTAAGCGCAAAACTTAAACGAACAATCAAAGACTGTAAAGAAAACTTTTGGCACAAGACATGTGAAAAAAATCTATTCTCCTAAAATTCTTTTTAAAATAATCCGAATAATCAAAAATATAACAAATCCGAACTCTATTACTCATTTAATATAATTGAGAATAACGGAACCACACATACTAACAAACGAACAATCCCACAAGCAGACTGTTTCTTACAATATTATGCAAAACAAAACAACGATAGTATTTCAAATATCTATTCCGGACAATAGTCAAGATATTAATAAACCCTTCTCTTTAAAAGAATTAGAAATAGCAATATCTCATCAAAAGAACAGCAGTCCAGGGCATGATAAAATTTCTCTCCAAACAATTAAC
>BMAV01013728.1:0-10590 GCA_019973955.1 Trichonephila inaurata madagascariensis | reverse complement strand
TTAAATTTCCAACTTCAAGGAATGCGGAAAATGTTGCATTGGTGTCCAAATGTGTTCGAAAAGATTGTCTCCAAATACTTGCACAAATTGCTGAGGATACAAACTTTTCAAGGATGTCATTTGATGGAATCCATTCATCATAAGTGGCCTTAGTTCTGGCAGAGTGACAACTGGTATCTTCTGCATGACAGCGTACCAGCACACTGATCCCAATCTGTAAAAGAGTTTCTTGCCAAGACTTGCACTAACATGCTTCCACATCCCCTCTATTCACCAGACTAAACCATGTGTGACTTTTACCTGTTCCCATCAACGAAAAAACATTTTCAGGGACGTCACTTTGTGTCATCAGATGAGGTGAAAGGAGCATCACAGGATGCTTTCTAGGAGGTTGTGAAAAATGGCTTTCGGAGGTTGCAAAAAATGGCTTCCAGAAGTTATACGAATGCTGGCACAAGTGTATTGTTGCCCAAGGGGACTATTTAAAAGGTGGATGTGCTTCGATGCTGTGAATTATTCAGAGTAAAGTTTTCTACACCTTGTCCCTAAACTGTTGGATCATACTACGTATATATCATTAAAATGAAATGAAAGTTGATTTCTTAAGTTGAAATAAGATTTATAATGAATATATAGTTCCTTGACCAAAAAAAATCATACAAGGCATGGCACCAATAAGTTTTTGGTTCAAGAACTGAGCACTGCTCTAAAACTTTCTAATATTATTTCTAGAAACGATACATAGCCTTTAAACTTTCTTTCTAGAATATTTGAAATATTCATTTTGATTGGATTTATGTCAAGATAATTATGTTGATCAAAAAATTCATTGGCAAAACCAAACGACCTAAAGTCATCATGCAAGAGAAGGGAATTTAAAAATCTCATAACTTAACTGCTGAAAAATTTATGATATATTCCTGATTCTGTACAAGTCAAATATGGCCATTTATGGAAGAGTTTCCACCTATAAGACACAACACCTTCCTTACGGACTTTTATGAAAAAATGTAGGCTAATTAAATTCCCAAGTTCTTTTCAAATTAAAACCTACCCCACACAAGTCATGTTGTTCATTAAATTGAGATTCATTTAAGAGAAAATTTTCCCAATAATCTCTTCACCAAATGAAAAATTTCCTTGCATCCCATCAAGTTTAATGCATGAAAAACAAATCACAGGTATAGGAGCATAAAATTTAACCCATTAGTACTCAGTGTCCTTTTTTGAAGATACCTAACAAATATTTTTCTAGAAAACTGCTGATTCTTTCTATGGTCCTGCTTTCAGAAATGTAACTTTCAGTATAGAAGTGTTGATTTTGCTTAAAATGTATAATTTTGTGGTTTATTTTAAAAGTTCATATAGCACACCTTCGAACTTGTGTATATGTTGAGCTCTTCTTTCCTTTCTTATATAAAAATATTTATGCTACTGTTTATTGACATGGCCAGCGAAAACTTTTAGATACTTACTTAGCGTCACCGCATTATTACAGCTAAATTTGTACCATTTGAATCACAACATGATATCTGACATGCAAGCAGAGTGTTGTAGTCATTTCTTATCTCAGATGGTGTAGCTAAGCTACACCATCTCCATAAAATCAAAAAATCACTAAAAAATTCAAAAATAAAATAGAATCATCTTAAACTTTGATTACAGTAAAATTCAAGGGTACTTGCATATTATTGCAACAATGCTAATGTTCGAGATAACTCACAAAGTCGGCAACCCCGATTTTGCATGTGTCATATGCGCTGAATAGGCAATCATGTACGTCATTTCATATAATGTTGCCAATAGGTTGCAATAATATGTAAGTACCAATTCAAGCAATTAAGAATATGACTGGGGGAGGCCTGATCAGCTATGCACCAATGACTCTCTGGAAAGATTTCCCAGTCCTGTTGAAAAGTAATACTAGTGTAATAATTTAAATATTTATGCAATATAGTGTTGAATCTTTAGTAACCCTTTTTTATATTGCTTTCTTTTGCTGAGGTATTATCATAGTATGATTCACATGAAGTACAAATTTAGCTGCGGTGATGCCAATATATTAGGTTGGGGGAAAAGAAATTCATTATTTTTGCATGAAAATCAAAACTTTATTTAACATGCTTCCAATTGTCCAATTTGGGTCAAATTTGCACCATTTTGTTGTATAATTTGTTGCCATTTTAAAGGTGGTTTGCCTCGCATAGAAGTCTTGGTCCTTATTGGTGAAAACATCTATAATTGATTTTCACAATCTTTTTGACCCCAATTTTTATCACTCGGGAAGTATTACAATCAAAAAAAGGTAGTCGATTGGAACCAGGTCCCCCTATATGGTGGATGCTTTAAAAACTTCCCAACCGTTCCCAGGGGTTTTGGGCAAGTCACTACAGGTAATGTTCTGGCTTTTTCCTGAGAGAAACACAAACCTCTTCTGTTAGCCATTTCTGGTCAATCCCTAGCTTCAAACAGTCCAGTTGTTGACAGTAGAGATCTGAATTTCATGTTTGACCATGTGGAAGCAATTCCTAATAAATGATTACTTTTTAGCCCCACCAAATACACAGTAGAACCTTCCTGGCTGTTAATTTTGGGTTTTTGGGACTGTTTATGCTTCACAGCACTTTGACCCTCGTTTTGCACAATATTGTAGTATGTGACCCTTTTCCCACCCCCAGTCACCATCCTTTTAAAAAAAATGGTGATTTCATTTTTTTTGGGCCAAGGTTTGAGATGGAAATTATCCATCATTTTTTTGGTGTTAATTATGGGCCCCCAAACATAAATTTTTTAAACCCAACTTTCCCCAAATGGTTAAAACTGTTTTATGGTGCATTTTTTGGCCCTGGCGTGCTCCCCAAATGCTGGTAAACCCCGATTATTTCTGTGTTTTTATGCATTTTGGAGACGGGCCTGCCTGGCGGGGTGCATCTTTAACAAAAAAACCTGAACGGAACCTTTACAAAAATTTCAATTGTTACATATCAGCACCATAAAACCATTCGCAATTTCAGCCATGGCTTGCATTTTCGCCTTTGTCAAAGAAAAACTGTAAAAAAAACCAAATTTTCTTTGTTGCTACCATTTTAACACCCGCTCAAAACTGAAGGGACCAAACAAAAAAGCAAAATAATTTTTAGTATGAAATGTCATCTTAAAGCATAAATTTCAAATTGTTTGATGATACTTCAAGAGATATCAATACTACACCATCTAAAAAAAATAATGGATTTCTTTTCCCCAACCTAATATAAGTATTTTCCCAAATTTTTAAAAAGCCTATGCATATAAAAATATTTAATAAATTGTAAAATGTTTTTAATTTTCCCAGAAATAAATTATATCTGCCTGTACTTAATTAAGAACTTTGGGGTTGGTAGTTTTTTCGGGTGTTTCGCAACTTTTTATTCGACTACAACTTAAAACTCTTAGTCAAAAAACTATTTCAACTGTTGAAAAAGCCTTTGAGGGTTCAGTCCTGGGAGAGCCCACACCCGGGCCCCTTTTTTTTGGGGTTGGCATTTGACCCATCTTGGTAACCCTACTTTGATACACTAGATATGGAAAACCCCAATTTTTAAAAATTTCGATTTGGCTTTTTGAATTTCATTTTTTTTGGGGAATCAGGCTGGAAGGGTTGGGTGGAAGGAATATATTTTAAAATTTTTTTTACTTTGTTGAAGGGAAAGGTTAGAAATAATTGATTGAATAGTGATGGAAAGGATTGATTGCTTAAAGTTATGAATGTCCAAATTTGAGGCATGATGTAACATGGCCAAAAAAAAACGCCAAATTGCCCCAGCCCAAGGTATTTCACCATTACCTTGCAGAATAAAATGGTAAACACCATCATTCATTTAGCAAAGAGCCCTTTAAGACTTTTTAAAATCTTTATACTGTACCCTCCCCCGAAAAAGATCAGCAGTAAGAAAATAAGGCGTTTTTATATATTTTTTTAATCTTTTCTTAATTTCTGTATTGTTTACATATATTTTCATTACACATCCACCTTATTCTCTGTATCACTTGCGCCATTGTTTGGGTTTCGCAGGCCCATCTCATTCTGGCTTGGCCTTTTTGTTTTTTGCCAAAAGGGTGGGCTCTCCTGGGATTTTACCGCCTTTGAGTATGCATTTTCTGGAGAAATAGAGACAGATATTTTGGGTCAGCCTTATCTGAAGCAGATGCATTCAGTGACTGATGAACTGCTAACTTCGTCCTATTGATATGCTTCTTGTAAAATTGTGCATGTGCATCACCTAGTTTACACGCAGATGTGCATGTGTAATTATTAGAATAAGATTAAAGAAGTACTACTGCCCCACAGCCCTCTGTAATAGCACACTACAACAAATATATAGTTGGAGTTGATCATCATGAATGGTTATCAAAAGGTGAATATTAACATCACACTATTCAGCTACTCGAGGGCTTTTGGCAACGGACCTCGTTATTTTGAACCATGGTCAAGTGACAGGGATGACATCTGAACCAGGATCCCCTTCTCTTAACTTCCACACCACACCAACAGGAGGGCGTTTGAGCTTTGACAAATTTAACTGGTTATCAAAGAAGAACAATTAGTTCATTAGTAGTTACTATTAGAAAGGGAAAAAATAGTACTGTTTATTTTAACAATTGCAGACAAGTGTATAGTTAACTACATCATATACAGCAAAATGCATCTTAATGATAAAACTTCCATACAGGAATTTAGAACTAATATAGTAATATCTAAGTTGGGACATGGAAAACATACATTGAAAAGAAGTCTAATCATCAAAAACCAATATTTTTGATTATAAAAAATTAATGTAACTAATTAAATTAATGAAAAAGATAACATTTTGGAGAATGGAAAATCTAAATATCGCAAGTAAGTGTGAAATGTTTTACAAAACCGAATGTAACACTTTAAAAAACCATGATTTCAAACAGCCCTATATCAAATGTTAAAATGGAGATGTTTGGGATCTGCTTAGATCAGGGTACTCAACCTTTTTCCACGTTGAGCCACATATATATGACAGGTATTTCATACGGGCCACAACACAAGGATATTTGGAAAAAAACACTTTAAGACCAAAGCAGCAATGGACACATCAAAATTGATCAAAAATAAAAACTGGGTTTGGGGCCTTAAATTTATTTTCAGGTTTGTGGTGTTTTAACAGCGGGTGTTGTACAATAGTATTCCAATGTGTATGACAAGGGTGAGAAAGGAGAAGAGTCTGGAAATAAAGTTAGTGAGATTGTTATGAGGTGCGAGTATTTTAGTTTAGTAGCTGAAAAAAAAAAGGGGAAATAATTTGATAACGGGGTAATTAGAAAAATTCTGCTTGGCGGGGTAAGGATCACCCCCGCGCCTTGTTTCTGGATTGAAACCAAATGGGCCCCAGGTAATTTGATGGTACACAAAAATTTAAAAGTTGTTTTGAAATACATTGTGTATTTAAAAAAAAGGATATAGGAAGAGATTTATAGTAAACTAGATCAATCAATAAATAATGAAAAACATTATCTAATAAAAGTAATATGTAGTAATAATAGTATTATAAGGCATATAATAATCTAAAAATATTATTTTATGTAATTATATATAATATTCATATAGTAATTTTAAAAATTATTAGAAATAATAATCATAAATATAATTAAGTGAAATTATTAAAAAAATGCCTTTGAAAAAAAAATAAAAATAATGCATGGAACCTCGTAATACTAACTATAAATAAAAAAACATAAGAATAGTTATAAAAAACAGAAAAGTTATAAATAAGATAATAAAAATTTTAATTAAATAAAAATTTAAATAAATAAAAAAAATTTTAAATAAATAACAAAATATGTGATAATATTTATAAATAAATGCTAAAAGAAACAATTATAAAAATCTAAAAAAATTTTGGATTTTACCCAAATAATAATTGCATTTTTTTTTAGAATAAAAAAAATTACATAAAATGTATGTTAAAAGTAATTTAGAAATAATTACTAGTGAAAAAAGAAAACTTGATTTTAAAAATTCCCAAAATTTCATCAACAAAAACAAAAAAAAATTTTTTTAAAACAAAATAATGATTTATAGCAAAAAAAAGCACAAAACTTATTCTTTTTTTTAAGAAATAAATATTCTAGAACTCACTCATTTTTTTAAAAAATCCATATTGAAAAAAGAGAATTAAACAAAATAATTAAAGAAAATCAACAATAGAAAAAATTTCACTGAAAAAGTTTAAATTCTAACAGAAATAAAAATTTTTTTTTAATATGCCAAAGTAAAGGGTTACAGCCGGAAAAAAAATTAAAGTTATTTCTAATATAATCATCCCCATGGAAAAAAATGCAAACATAAAAAAAATTAAAACCATATTGTAAATTTTCCCCCTCTTTTTAAAAAAAACAGTTCTCACCCCAAAAAATTAGCATGAAATAAAGTTGTTATTAAAAGTTAGCAGTTATATCAGATAGTGTCATCATCACCATCAGGAGATTACATAAATAAATGGTTTTAAAATATTTGCAACTGTATTGGGAAATTTTATAAACAAGCACATGTAGCCAACAGTGCTAAACCAAAACAAAATTAGGTTTTAACCTGGCGAGTTATCTTGAACATTGGCATTGTAGCAATAGTATCTAAGGGTAGTATAGGGGAGGCCTTTTAGATTTGGAATTTGTATCTCGATGTCATAGATATCTTAGCTATTGAATCAGGTCGCTAAATGAAGTAGCTTGGCAACCGATTTTGGTCACCAAAAGAAATTGACATCGCCAAAGCCCCCTCCCCCCATACTAGACTTTAACTGTAAATAAGCATCATAGAATTTTACAAGATAAATTAATAAAATTAAATTATTATTCAATGTCTTTGTAAACATACAAATCACCCAGTGTTCCTTAACAGGGACAGCTAATATTACCAGCACTAAGTTAGAAAAAAAAACTTTTATATGTATTTTCATCAGAAAGTTTTAAAGGCCTTTTTTGAGATTTTAACAAATCGACCAAATAAATCAATTTTTACCAACAGGTTAATGTAATGGAAAAAGTTTTGGATAATTTAAGGCAAAATACTCTCATGGCAATAATCTTCAGAAGATATTGTTGCAGTTACTACCAAACATGCAGATAAGTGACATTCATATAGTTTCTTCTGGCTATCAGTGTTAAGTGCCAATCTTCTTTCTGAGTAGCTTAATATATATGGTTAGTCCTAATCTTTGGCTAACACTTCTAATTTATATAAATACAGACTAAATATAACACTGAAAACCACCAATACAATGGATTACATATAATGATGAGTAGCTTGCTCTCATTAAGACATTAATTTTTAGTTCTGTTATGGCTGGGAAAATCCTTACAGCCACAAAGCATTTAACATTCCTGCTCTAATTTTCCCTGTAAAAGGGAATCTTTATTACTCCTTATTTAAATGGTATAATTTTTTTATGTTATAGATAAAATTGCCAGTTTCAAATCTTCAACACAATTCTAATTTTCAATTCTATTTGATAATTCTCCATAACCTCACCATATCAACATTTAAGTAGCATATTTTAATCTAGAAATTAATTTTATCTAATTTTTAACACATGTAAATTACAAACAGGCAAGGAAGAAAATGCTTAAACTGACATCTTGGATGCTTGAATTTTAAATATTTAATGCAAGATTTGCAATTAATTTCATTCTAGAAGTCCTTAGCCTTTGTTACCAATCTCAATCAAGCCTGCAAGTCTTTTTTTGCTTTCTTAACCAGGCAGTACCCCTATCAAAATTTCAGGGTCCCAACATTTTTAAACAAAAAAAAGAAAATTTTTAAGGGGTCCTAAGAAATTTTTATATAGGGCCCCTAGGGCTAGCTATCCAGGGTTTTAACTATTTTAAAAATGAGATGTGTGCAAAATTCTATTGATTTCAGTAAACCAGAAAAATGTCATGAAATGATGAGATAATCTGACAGAGGCCCAAAATAAATTTTACAGGTAATGGATATGTGAATAAGAAAAGCTAACTATGTGTGAATTCCATGCATTTAAAATTGTTTTGAAGAGAAATGTCATGTATTGGATGAGTTTATGTAGAAATATATATGTTCAAAAGTGGATTACTAGAGGGTCCTAAGAAGACAATTGTGCAATAGCAGTTTTAAAAAAGTCAGTACTAGTATATTATTCAGCCAACTAATTTAGTCAAATAACAAGAGGTTGCCAATTTAAAAAAATGGACGAAATGCTGCTCCTATTATTATTGGGGCTTTTTTAATTAAACCGGTTCCATTAAATTCATACTGACTTTATTTTCTATAGATCAAAAATTGATTAACAGTACAACACATAAGTGCCGAAAAGTCTTATTATTTAAATAATCTATAATTTATAATTTAATAACAGTAAAAAATTACTTTAAATTGCAAAAATTTGTCATAAATCACTAATGGCATAAAGATAATATCAGTACCGAAAATTGCACACTTAACATTGTTAAAAAGAGTTTAGTTTTGATGTATTGCAAATTTTAAGCACCGTGCAAATGTTATCAGCGTATTGCAAATTTTAAGCACCGTGCAAATGTTATCAGCAGTTTGGTAACATATTTTATGTTACCAATACCAATTGCACCTACTTCATTTTATCACCTGTTATTACGTCTTATGTGAGTTGTTAAAAAGAAAAACGATTAAATTTCCTTAACAGCATGCAAAAAAATAAATTATTACTAATTCTTAATTACCAATTTTGGAAGGATATCTTCACTGGGAATCGTAGGTTCTTTTCGTTTTCTTGGCATATTTAAATATAAAACAGTCATATGATGAAAATTAGACCAATGAGTTAGAATTTTAGGTATAATAACGAATGCAAAAAATTTCAAACGTACAATTGAACTTAAGCGAAATATGAGTTACAGTGTGGGGTTAAAAAAAATTTTTTTTAAATTTACCTCACTACATCCTTAGAAATGAACTTTTATTGCAGTCATAGCTACAGTTATAGGTTTTTGTGGAATCGAGCAACAAAGGCTATTATCCCTGATCACACAATCATACGATATTTTTATAATGATAGACAGAGGTTATTATTCCTTTTTTTTTTGGCATTATTTTCTCCTATTAATATATAGCAAAATATTTTAAGCATTGTAAAAAAATTCTGAATGGACTGGATAAATCTGACGTAATGATCACATGATAATGGACTCGATTCACCTGACGTCGCAGTCACATGATACAAGACGTAAACAAATAGCCATTGCTTCATTCGACTGGTATTATGGCGGCATTTTCATTTGATTACTTCATAAAAAAAACAAATTTTAATTATTAAATTTAAAAACATTTTGACTGAAATGTGAGAAATTTTTAATTATTTCATTTTGATTTTTTTTGTTTTATCAAATACGCCGACGGTATTTTAATTTTTAAAAAAAGAGTGTAATAATTTCAGCATTTCAAATTCGAAGAATTTTAATTTTGAAAACGTAAAGAAACACACAGATCGGGTACAACTTCTGTGATCTATTCTTTCTCTGTAACTAAGAGTTATTATGTGTTAGTCACCAACTTTTTTTTTGTCAATTTAAGATTATTTTTAATAATAACTATGGACAAGTTCACTTTGTAAACAAAACATTGACCTGGGAACCCCAAAAATATTCGGGGGAATTTCGTATCTTTGCAAAAATATCTTGTAAACTTTTTTTTTCATTTAGAGCAAGGGGGACAATTGCTTGATTATCGCGGGTTTTGGGGCTAATAGAATATTTAAAATCAGAACCTATTATCATAACTGTATTGGTTTCTTTGATTTTTTTTTTCTTTTTTTGTTTAAAATGAAAAGTAATGGGAAGTATTTTGGGAAATTTTTTTAAAAATTGTGTTTGTTAAATTTTATATTATTTAGAATATAATTTGATACACTGCATGTACTTATTTTTTTCATATAAAACTTCATTATACTAGATATTGTATTAATTTTCCCCTATTTAACTAAAGGAAAATAGTTATAAATATTGAAAATTACTTATTTTCATTTTTTTAATTTTTTTATAGTTTAAGATTAATCAGTGTGTTTAATTTCAATTGTAGCACTTATTACATCCTAATAGCTTTTTATAGTAAAAGTATAAAAAAAAATACATAGAAAATGCATCCAAGTATTTTCATTTCTTTATTCTTACTATACTGTTGGATTAGTGTATTTAATTGCTTAAGGTTCGTCCACATCAAATCCCAAAATTTTCCTTGTACTTAAAAAAAAATATTTGAAAATTTTCATTATTTCAATTTTTTTTTAATTTTATGCCAATAAAGATTAATTTTGCTAATTTAAAATTAGCAATAATTTTTATAGTTATTTAATCGTATATGAATCTATATAACATGTATTGTATTTTATAAAAAAAAATCATGTTTAGAAAATAAAATATATGTATATTAATATCTTAATTTATATGATTTGAGACCATGTCAGGATTATAAAGAATTTGGGAAAAAATGTCAAAAGGGTAGATATGATGAAAAAAATTTAAAATGCAAAGGAAAAAACTTCCTTTTCCATTTGTTAACAAAAAAAAAAATTTTAT
>BMAV01013727.1:0-21957 GCA_019973955.1 Trichonephila inaurata madagascariensis | reverse complement strand
CGCGACCGTTGATGATTCATGTTTTTCATTTCCCTTTAGAATGTCTTTAAAGCAGCGATACTCAACCTGCGGCCCACCAAGTCTTTTTAAGTGGCCCGGCCACGACCCATTGCTCTGAGAAATTCAGTTATTTAAGAACAATATATTAACAATTTGGTGGGAAATTCTTTCACAAGAAATCAAATATATTAATTCTGCTTTTTTGCTGTCGATGTCGTACAGCTGTGAATTGATATTTTTTTTCTATTTGTAACGGTTACAGTTACAGACAACAGTAGAATAGCGATAATATTATGGGTGGAATTAATTTTTAACAATCTTTCATACCATACAAGCGAAAAATATTCGAATGTTTCTAGGTTGACCGTTTTACAGTGAAAAACAAACGTGGATCAGTATTTGTTTGATTTGTCCCGAAAGTGCTGTATTTAAAAATATCATTAAACAGAAATCATTTAATAGCAGTTTCCCGCCAAAATCTCTTTCAAGAGATGTAAAAACGCTTTATTGAATATTTGTTGCAACAGCAACAGAGTGTTTTGTCAGTGGTAATGTCACAGCAGTAACAATGACATCCTATGAAGTTTGTTGTATTATTGTTAATCATATGAAACCGTTTACTTATGTAAAAATTGTGAAGGAGCGTTTTTTAAATGTTTTTAATTTAGTGTTAGTGACAAAAATGAAAAAATATAGAAAATAATAGTTAAAAAAAACACAGGAGTCATAATATTTTGATCAATTTTCCTCGTTTTAAATTTCCAATGTTATCTTGGTCTTAAAGCAGCTCCCCGTTTAATCTCATGTTGCGCGTGGGAAATAACTAACATATGTATGCGGCTCAACAGAAAAAAAGGTTGAGTACCCCTGCTTTAAAGTCTTAGAATTTATTTTTATTGTTTTAACTTTAATGAAATTATCCCGGTAACAAAATTAAAGAGAAAGAGACAAAGGCTGAATTTTTTTACGTAATCCCCCTTCATGTTATAAGTATGAACAAATCTTAGTTCTATTAAACGTTTTTCACATTCGAAACACCTTTTTAGTTTTTCTTCAGAAAATATTATCTTATTTGTTATTATTTTTTGTCAAGAAAAAGTTGGAAGTCCTTGTATCAAATTGATCTTTATGCTGCTGGTACCAGTAGTACGTAATAGCTCATTCATAAATAATAAAAACAGAAACCACATATGACATTTAATTTCCTCATATTTTATAGCAATGACTTTGCTTTGCCTTTGAATTTATTATATGTTATGTGTTATTAAGCCTTTAACTTTAACTTTTATTTCTTAGACATTATCTTTCACTTAACAATACATTATTATTTTTAATAACTAGGGAGAAATAGATAAATTTACAGAATCAAGAAAGACGACTTGTTATTTACCCCAAAATTTTAGTGTTAAAGTTATTGAATTTTATTTGTATTTTCTGAAAGTACCATGGTCAAACGCGTTATCCTATACTGTTTACAACTGCAGCCTTAAAGGCCTCTGTTTTTACATAAAACCGAATTTTATACTTAATGCTTCATCATGTATAATCAAAAGATTTTGGATCAATTGAATAATCATTTACTTTAAAAAAAAATCCTTTTTTTTTTAAATAAGTTAGATTGGTTTTGAAGCTCAACCATTTGTGTTCTTTGAATTTTAAAAAGTCATTGATTTTTATTGAAATTTGTATGTTAAACTAAAATGCATTATGATCTCAGAGCCTGTTAATTCCTTTTATAAGAAAAGATAAGACTTATTTTTTGGTTTCATCCAACATCCCATTTTGGCAACTTACTCAATTTTTCTACTGGCAAAATCGTTGTTTATATCTTGAATTTATGGAAGAATTCGAATATGAAAAAGGAGATGAAATTAAGCAAAAAAAACGAATATTAAATGAATGAAAAAAAAAAATACTGTTTAAACCCTTTTTTGTTTTTATAATTTTCCCAAAATTACAGTTGATTCTTTTTATTACAATTCCATTCTCAAGTATCTATTAATTTTATTTGATTACGAAGCAGAAATATATTTTTCATAAACTTCCTCAATTTACCGTTACTTTGTCCAAGTATTCAAATGAAGCATGCGAACTGACAACGAATTTCAAAAACTAAAAAAATGAATTTACAACTTTTACTGCTAAATATTTTTTGAATATTTTACGACAAAGATGGAATGTTTCAAAATTTTCATTCTTAGGAGGTATTAGAAAACTATTAATTGCTCCTTCTTCTTCTGAATCAAAGATGATTCCCCTGAATTTTGTTCGGAACACACTTGTTTTCATTTCTTCATTTGCCATGTTCAATCTGTTTGCTTCTTCCAATAAATCTATAAATTTCCTGAAATTATTTTGGGGTAGTGGCGCACACAAGAGGGTGGAGGGGGGCTCCCTGAGTCCTGACCCCCCATAACCCTTGATTTTTTTGTGGTTGTTTATAATCCTATGTATATAGTACGTAAAATTTAATCAAGTATTTGTAATTAATAATTAATTTTATTAATTAATGCTAATTATTTATTCAATAATTTACTTTTTACTGTTTTTTGTTCTCGACAATCGATAAAACCAAAAGAATATGTTAGACGTCGTATTGGAGCATGATACGAGAATGGTGGACTTTCGACCCTGGATACCACCCCCCTTCCTCTTCCTTGAAAATTTCCCCGTGTGTGCCACTGTTTTAGGCAAATGCATAAATGGTTTAAGTTAACAATTTTTAATGAATATATAATAAAGCATTCATGGATTCTGATATGCTTCAATTCTGGTATGCCTCATAAAATAAATCTTATAAGGAAGAAAATAAACATAAACCTTATTCAAATAAATTTTTTAAATCAAAAAATTTTAAAATACAATAAAATATTGAAGAGGAAACTAAACATTTGAATCCATTATATACAATTACATAAATAAAACACTAAAACATGCATATAAAAACTAAAGATTTAGCCTTGTTAGCGTGAGAGTAATATTAACGCCACACTCAAAAGACGCATGAGGGCTATATTGACAATAGACCTCGTAATTTTGAGCCTCGGTCAAGTGGCGTGAACGACACCTGGGCTGGCACCTTCATCCAGGAACGTCTTAAGAAAACGTCTGAGAAATCTTAAGATTTTTCGAGGCCCTGGGCCCTTATGAAAAAGTAGGCCCTACCTGAGATATTTAAAAGTAGACAGTGTATAGCATGCATTGTCACTCGTTCAGATGGTAATTTTATACAAATAAATGTGAACGACTCACAATCTCAGAAACCTATGCACATATCGGCTCGACTGATGACTACATTTCGACTAAATGAATTGAATGATTGTTTACGGTATTAGGCCTAGACATGGACTATGATCATCACATAATAATGCAGTTTTTACTTTGCTAATTGCATGCAGCTTGAAATTCCAAGTTTTTGGAGAATATATACGGGAAATAGTATTTGACCATTAAAATTATGTGGTCATGATCTTATTAGATAAAAGTGAGTACGAAACAAGACCCACTTAGGTGAGGCCCTGGCCAAGTTGGTCCATGCCTCAAGACATCCCTCTTCCCTCTCTACATTGATGTACCATGCTGACGGTAGGACTTTTGAGCTCGACAGATTTAACGTGCATAAACACCTCTACACGTTGGATCTACAGCGGCACCATGCTCTGACCCGCCACACACCTGCTATGAGCTCGTGATCATAGCCATTAAACTACCAAGGCGACTAAATTCTTGACAGACTCAAGGCTGAATGGACAAATCCAGTAGCGCGCACAAAATTTTTTTCAACGGGGGTCCGGGTAGAAAGTCCACCATTTTGGATCAGGCTCCAATACGCCCCCAACATATTCTTTTGATTTTGTCGATTTTGAGGAACAAAAACAATACAAAATTAATTATTGAATAAATAATTATCATTAATTAATAAAATTAATTATTAATAACTAATGCATAATTAAATTTTACGTAATATGTACATAGGATTATAACCAATCGAAAAAAAGTCAAGGGCTATCCGGGGGGGTGTCCGGACCCCTAGGACACCCCCTTTGTATGCGCCTCTGGACAAATCAAATATAAAAACGGATGCTTAGATAATTTAATTTGTTATTTAGAATATATATATGTAAGATTTATGGCAAATATTTCTGAAGAAATTATACCTCAGAAATACGTTGTAACATCAAAAATAAATAAATAAATAAAAATAAAGACCGCAATCTAAGTCTGTTAATACGAAAATTTGCATATTCTTAATAGTAGCACTATATGAACTTCTTCATTAAGTTGCATTGTATACTTGTTTAACATGAACCCAAGTTACACCTTTCCTTTTTATTATAGATAAATCGTCTGTATCCTATTCCACATTCGCTTCCCAACAAAAATAAATGATTTCTAAGAAATTGTAGTTCTTGAAAAATATAATACACCTGATTAATAACCATACATTCTTTAAAGCAACTGTCAACCGTAAATATTTTCCTCTTTAAATCTTTTTACTCACGCCTAGGCTATTCAAAGCAACATAGTATCCATTTGTTATCATACACCAACGTGAGGACAAATGAAAATGTAGTTATTCTAAATATGATCGATAGTTTTTGGTGTAAAATACAACAAAGATGGCTGTCTTAAGCGGTTTGGGAGTGTTAATAATAATAGTGAAACACCTTTACACACAAAGGCAGTGGGGTGAAAAGCGATGAACGCGTGCATTGTATCGGAACGGCAAAATGGATGTTTATATGGGAAAAAAATAGCTTGTGTGCCTCTTGACGGTTTCAGTATTGCTGTAGAAGGGAATGGAAGGTATTTTGGGAGCTTTTAAAAATAATATTTCAACCTCCTCCCAGTAGTTGTTCCTAATAGCAGGTGCAGAATTTTTCAAACTAAAACAAATGTACGTAATTCTAACTAATAAAAAGTGAAAACATTGATAATTTTAATTTATACAGCGTACTGTTATTACAATACTGACTGATAATAAACTTATCAATTATCGAAAAAATCTGATTAGTTATTTTTATTTTTTATGAAACTGTTTCCATTTACGAAGTTTTGTACTGAAAACATTCTTGTGCTCTTTTTTTTTTGAAGTTAAATTATTCTATGTAGATATTTTTTCTCAGAGTATATTAATATAGTTAATATATACTGTTACTGAACTTGACGTATACCATAGAAATGTATCTATTATTAGAATTATTTGAAAAAGGGATATACTTCAGGAAATAATATTTTTGATAAGAAAAGTATTTCGTGGGTCATTGAACGTTCTGTAAAATGTATATTTATTGCTGCAAATTTCGTTTTTAATACATATTATATTATTGTAATTCAGTAGCACACACAGAAATTTTTCAGGGGAGGGATCCGGGGTCGAAAGTTCACTATTCTTGTATCAGGCTTCTTTTGATTTTGTTCGATTTTCGGGAACAAAACACTATAGAAAACTAATTATTGAATAAAAAAAGCATTAATTAATAAAATTAACCATTAATAACAAATATTTAATTAAATTTTATGTTCTATATACTTAAATTATAGTCAATCGGAAAAAATCAATTTTGGGGGCCCAGACCCCAAGTTTCCTTTTGTGCACCACTGTTGTAATTTTAAAAGTGGCATCCTCTAAGTCTTCGGAAAAATTTTAAAGAGAAGAACCAAATTGAAAGTGAAAAAAATATACACTGGTGTAAAACCAAAGGGGGGTTTATTCCAAATTTCCCAAAAAAAATCATCTGAAGACATGAAATTAAAAATGAGGAGAGTTTTTGGGACGAAAAGGATGACAAAAGATCGGCGCTGAAAAGAAACAACGCATACGGTATGGAATCAAACAAAAAAAACTTTATTGAACGATGTATCTGACTCGTTGCTATAAAAAGGAAAAAACAACAAGCAGATGTTCCTTTTATGGAAAGCCCTCCCCCACTACAATGGTTTTCTTTGCACCGTCTCCGCATCTCAGAACCAGCTGGTGCCTTTTTTGAGGTAGGAGTGCCCATTCCCAATCAACATCTGTTTGAGTTGTTGATTGTACCCGGATGATGTGAGCGTGTGGCAATACGTCTCCCCAAAACATCCCCCTGTTCGAAGAATTTAAATCGGGGGGACGCTGGCCAACCATTCGATTGATATCTTCACTTTCCCGCAGCCCCCCACAAGAGTGCGATGTAGGCTTGTCATCCATAAAGATGAAGTCAATGGGACCCGGAAAAATGCAGATGGGGAAGAAGTACCTCCTCCAATAGCCATTCCCGGTTACAGACCCCCTTCGAAAAAGGGAAAACTCCGTTCCGCCCAGCATAATGCCAACCCGAAAAAGAACTCCAGGACCACCGTAACGATGTCTTTCCTTGTATGGATAAAATCGGGGCCCCATTTTTCCAAATCAAAACCCTTGGAACGCCCGGTACTGAACCGACTCTCATCCGTAAAAGAACACGATCCGGGATCAGTTGTCCAGTTTTTTTGCTCCTGCCCTGAAACGGTGGCTTCGGGGATCTTTCAACGGGAGGCAGGGTTCAGGACGGCTGAACAGGCCCCTTTGTGGGCGTTCCACGGAAAACCCTTTAATTGTCGACCTGTTGCTGTACAGAGTTTCTGAGAAAGGCGCTTGCTGACTGCTGCGAACTTTTCGCCTGCGGATGATATATGGGTCATCTCCTGCGTTGTCCCTCGGGCGGCCACCCCAAACCTTTTCTGACAGCTGTACTTGTGGTTTGGAACGTTTTCCACCCGGCAAACGACATTTTTTGTTGTTTCCCGAATCTGCAGCTACACTGGTGACAGTACCCCTCCTCCAGCTTTCCGATCATTCTTCCTCGTTGGGGAAATCATCCGGTGATTTCTTCTAGCCAATTTTTACGAACTGACTCACTGGCACTTGCAGAGTATGGTGAAGGTTCCTCCTTCTTTCATTCTACTGTTAGAGCCGGGGGCATCACGCGTTTTTGGATACGCTCACATCGCTTCGCGTTTTTTTCCTGATATTTGCATGCCGACGTTTCGACTTACGTGTTCCCCCTACTGACTCCCGACCTCCTTTTTTCAATTTCATGGTATATGCTAAATTTTTTTTTGTTGTTAAATTTTTCACACCAGTGTAATTGAAGTATCCAAAACCATTTTTGGTGACGCATGCGCAGGGAAAGGAAGGAGTGCATCCCGTAACGCAAGGGGTTTTCCTTTTTATCACCCAGACCGGTCAATATTTGATAATTTTACCGCGGCCTATGGGAAAGGGGGGGAAAATTTATTATTTATATTTTAAATTTCTTTGATTTAATAATTTTAATTTAATTCTATTTAAATATCCTTCTTTAAAAAAATATAGTTACACCAAAAAAAGAATATAAAAATGATGTAACATGAAATATAAAGTGTAGGTCGGGACTTTTGGTCCATGGACGACACCGGTCCCCGGACCTGATTGGGGATCACTGCAGTAGAGGGGAAATCAAGTTATATGATCCAAAAAATTTTTAAGTACATAAATTGTTCTTCACAAAATAATTTTTTCCCCATTCTTTCCAAACTTCAAAATATTTTTTTTGATGCGGTTTATTCAAGAGTAAAATTGAAAAAACCCCCAACATAATGTTGATAATTCAACCCCCAAAAAATTGTAAAAAAATTTCCATACTAGTTATACTGTGCGGACTTTATCCGGAGTTAAACCTAATTGAAAAACTGTTTTTTCATAAAAATCATTTGTTGTTTTTGCATTAAAATCACATTCCAACACTTTTTTTTATTAACCCTTAAGCAAATGAAATGCGGAATGCATTTTGTCGCTTATGTGTTGGAGGTTTAAGTATATTTCTTGTCCATTTAGGGGCTCCCAACTTTTATACAAACAAATAAACAATAAGGGGGTGTCTTCCCATGGTGCCATTTCTACCAATGCATTGGACTTTTGGTCTTAGGACAACTCTAAAATTTTACTAATTCTCATTCAACTTCGTTACTGGAAAACAATTTAATACAAAAAGTAACTGTTTTAAGCCAATAAAATTTTTAAATGTACAGGCTAACACAGATAATTTTTTCAATAGATAACTAGAAAAAAAAAAGAAAAAGGAAAGCAAAAATTTTTTTAATAACAATTTTTTTTTTTATTTTTTATTATTATTAATAAAAGTGGTAAGGGAAAAAAGGTCAATGCAAAAGCTACATGCAGCTCGGGAGCCGCTTTTTCCCCTGCCCCTGTCAATCAATAAATTTATACAGAGTTTTTTCAGAGGGGGTTTTCGGTTTAAAATCAATCCTTTTTTTCAGGGAGAGTGGCTCCCCCAAAACCTGCAAGGTCAAAAGCGCTGGGAATCACATAGGAATGGGGGTAAAAAATACTATAGTTTCGACTATGGTGAAAAGATTGAAAGAAAAAGTACATAAACAAAACATAACGGAACAAAAAACTTTTAAATTAAAAAAGTTTGTACTACAACAGGCGCTCGAATACGACCAGTAGTCGTCTGCCGGACGCAGTGGTGTGAGTTTGGCGTTCGGGGCCCCGTTCTTGAATTGAAGATTTCTTCGCTTTAGTATCTGTAGTTGCCGGGGGGAACACATGGTTTTTTTTATGAATCTTTTTATAAATTTTGAATTCCATGTAACGTAAAATTCCATCTGCGGCCTACAAGATTACTTTGGTTGTAATTTCGAACACATGTTGTAGTACAAATTTTTTTAAAAAATGTTTTTGCCCCCCTTTAAAGTGTTGCTGTTTTTTCTTTTTCTCTCTTCTTTTATTAAAACTCCCCTACCCTTTTTGACCCCGCATTTTGGGATTCCGTCTCTGGGCCCTTGCACACCCTGGGAAATTTGAGGGCGTAGGGGAAATTCCCCCCATATTCACAAATCGGGCAAAAGGGAAAATAAAATTTTTCTCTCTCTTTTCTACAATTTCATTTTAAACGGAAATGCATTTGATAACTGACCCTGTCATGATTTCGTTGTTTGATTCATTTTTCATTTATTTTAAATTTCTGTGGAAGGTATATATATAAAAGGGCCTTTTTTTTTTAATTTCTTTTTTTCGATTTTATTTGCGCACACTGTTAGTTATGAAAATATCAAAATTTGTGATGGTATACTTTCGGTCTGACTCAATCCCTCATGGGGCATTTTTTTTAAAACTACATTGATCAATAGCATGTATTTGGACTATCGAATGTACGCCTTTCAATCAGAAGATACGTACCAGAAATAGTATGATGTGTCCTTCACGTCATTTTTCCCAATTTGGGAAAGTACCCCTTCCTTAATCCCATTGTTTAAAAAAATGATTTTAGTTTGAAAAAAAGCTAAGAATCTTTTGCTATTGAAAATACAATATTAAATTTTAAATTTAATAGGATTGACATTTTAAAGGAAGGTCAAATGAAAAAATAAATCGAAGTTTAATGGGATTAAATTAAAATTTGGCAGATACCAGGATAGCACGCCAAATTGCTGTTGTAGTTGGTCATAAAAAGTGTCTTCTATGAACAAACTCTACCTTTGTGTATTAGATAAGATCTTTGGTGGGTTAGCTACAATGGATTTTGTAGTGACAATTGTTAACTCCTACCATTGCAGGAATCTCAAAAAATAAGTAATAGATGAAGACAATCAAAATATTTTCTCAATATGTAACAGGAACAAATTATTATTGGTAAAAAAGATGGTAGTAGATTTGAAAAAGTTAAAATATTGAACGTTCTGAAACCTTATTTACATTGGTGTGCAAAACTTAAGCAACAGGTGGATTTTTATTGCCATAACTTCACGAAAAATCATCTGAGAGACATGAAATTCTGAAATGAGGGAGAGTATTATGTACGTAAAGGATGACGAAAGCATCGGTGCTGAAAAAGGAATGCAACGCATACGGTATGGAATCAAACAAAAACAAGCTTTATTGAACGCATAGTATCGTGACTCATGATTGTCTATCCAACAGGAAGAACAACAAGCAGATGTTCCTTAATATGATATATGCCCTCCCCTTACTACAAGGGTTGCTTCGCACCGTCTCTCCGCATACTCAGAACCAGCTGGTGCAACATTTCTTGAGGTAGGAGTGCCCATTCCTCAATCAACAACTGTTTGAGTTGTTGGTTGTCTCTCGGATGATGTAAGCGTGTGGCAATACGTCTCCCCAAAGCATCCCACACATGTTCGATGGGATTTAAATCTGGGGAGCACGCTGGCCAATCCATTCGAGTGATATCTTCACTTTCCAGCAGCTCCTCAACAGCAAGAGTGCGATGTGGCCTGCATTGTCATCCATAAAATGAAGTCTGGCCAATGGCACCCTCGGAAAAGACGCACATGGGGAAGAAGTACCTCCTCACAATAGCGATCCCCGGTTACAGACCCTCTGTCGAAAACGTGAAGCTCAGTTCGCCCGTTCAGCATAATGCCTCCCCAGACAAGAACTCCAGGACCACCGTAACGGTGTCTTTCCTTGATGTTACTGGTCCCGATCTCTCTCCAAATCAAAACGCGTTGAGAATCACTTCTGGTACTGAACCGACTCTCATCCCCGTAAAGAGGACACGACTCCATTGATCGGTTGTCCAGTTTTTGTGCTCTCTGGCCCACTGTAAACAGTGGCTTCGGTGACCAACTTTCAACGGGAGGCAGCGTTCAGGACGGCGGGCAAATAGGCCCCCTTTGTGAAGGCGTCTGGCCACAGTAAACCGCGACACTTGTCGACCCGTTGATGTACAGAGTTTCTGAGCAATGGCACTCGCTGACTGCTGTCGACCTCTTTTCGCCTGCAGGATGATATATCGGTCATCCCCTGCATTTGTTGTCCTCGGGCGGCCACCACCAACCTTTCTAACAGCTGTACTTGTGGTTTGGAACGCTTTCCAAGCGCGCGAAGCAACACTTTTGTTGATTCCGAACTCTGCAGCTACACTGGTGACAGTACGCCCCTCCTCCAGCTTTCTGATCATTCTTCCACGTGTGAAGTCGTCCAGGTGATTTCTTCTAGCCATATTTCACGAACTGACTCACTGGCACTTGCAGCGAATATGTTGAATTGCGTCTCCGTCCTTCATTTTATTCTACTGTTGAGCAGCGCGCGCCGACATCACTCGTTTTGCGTGCTCTCACGTCGCTTCTGATGTTTTGTTCCTGATATTTGCATACGCATGACGTTTCTACTGACTTACGTGTTCCCTGTACTGATCTCCAGACCTCCTTTTCTGCAATTCCATGGCTATCTGCTAAATTTTTACATTGTTGCTTAAGTTTTGCACACCAGTGTAAGTTACCTAATTGTTTGGATTTTTGGTTATCTTCATAATTTCCGTACTTGTTTCCACAATTGCAATTCTTTCTTGGCACCTGCTATATTGTTATTTATAACTCATTCTAAGTCTGTTCCCAGTCGTGCAGTTCTTGTTTTCATTAACAACCGATGAAGATCTGGGAAAAGAGAAGAAAGTCGATATTGTTGTAAATCAATCTGTAGATCACTAAATCAGTGATGTTGTAAATCAATCTGTAGATCAGTAAATCAGTGATGTTGTAAATCAATCTGTAGATCAGTAAATCAGTGATGTAAATCAATCTGTAGATCAGTAAATCAGTGATGTTGTAAATCAGTCTGTAAATCAGTAAACTAGTGATGCTGTAAATCAGTCTGATATCACCCCCTTGACCAACACTGTTTCATAATGACATTGTTATCTTATATCATCGTAAGCGTACGGCGAAATCATAAAATCTATATACATTGATTTCTTCATTTGAAGAAGATTCAGAAAAATTGCTTAAATCCAGTAACACACAATGAAATGTCAATGGAAAAGGTATTTGCGTTCTGGAAAACGCCCAGATGCTTTTACTTTTTCTTCATTTCGTTCTAATTTCGATATTGTTCCTGTTACAGCTACCTACTATTCTGAGCCATTTGTGAATTTTCTTACTCCAAAAATTCTTTTTCAATGAAAATGAAAGTAGACGTTGTGTTTAAAATTCTTGAAATTTTATCACTGCAACTTTAATAGTGAGAACTAGATTTATATTTTTCACACCATTCATGAGCGCATATCTTAAGGTATCCGAACACGTTGAAAAAGTCCAAATTTGGTCAAAACATATGTTTTTGTTTTCTACTTTATTGGAATAGAGCTAGCTACTTTATTGGAATAGAGCTAGCTATACATCTTTTGACTTAACAAAATATACTTTATTTTGTTTCTACGCTACTAGCCAAGTTGTAATCAATTTTATAAAATGAGAAAAATTGGAAGTGGGTCTTTTGATATATTAGAAGTGGACTTTTAAATTGTTCGAAATCTGTCATGACCAGTCTGTTAATTCAAGATGTTATAAATGTACTTCTATAAAACTTTTTGAACCTGATATTTATATTATTTTCTAGAGATTGAACTAAAATATTTCTTATTGTATGAATAGTTTTTGAGTCATGGCCTGTTATTTAAATAATGATCTCATAAAGAATATCACATTCCTCATACTGTTTACTCAATCAACTCTAAAATTTTCAAATTTTAGTAAAACACTAAAATTTTAGTACATTTTCTACATAAACGCATCTACAATTTGTTTTAGTAATACCTTTACTAATATAAGTTTATTACTTTTTCCTCTAATTGCTTTGAAATTTTTCAAAAATATTGCTAAATTTCACTTAAAATTGTGATTTTCGTTGATTTAGTTAATTTTTTCAAAAAATATTGTTAGTGAAATATTCGTATTTATTGGTATTGATTCCTAAAAAAAGCATTTATAATGTTTAAATACGATATTTTTAAAAAAAAATTCTCTGAACGTGTTCGAATACCTTAAAATATGTCAAAATTTTCTTTGGTTTCTTCCACTGGCGTAGCTAGTCTTGAGAGTGAGACCTGTATCAAAATTTTTAGGGAAACCCTTTTTTTGGGGTAGGGGGGCTTAACTTCTTACAGTTCTTTGATTACATATGTTTGGGGCCCTGTAGTTTATGGGCTCCTTATCATTGACATAGTTGATACGACGGTAGCTACGCCCCTGGTTTCTTAAAATAATATGATCTCTTTGAGTTTATATATTGACAATTTATTATAATTATTATCATTGTGCCTATATACACTGCTAGACATATAAATGTTAAATCAGAAGAAAATTATATTGATATAATCTTATTTATTGTACATATACAATAAAATGAAAGGAAGTCCAAATTCAATTTATAGGTGTTTTGTGAGTACATAATGTGCAAAATTCGGTACCCAGAGTTACTTCTGTTCTAATCCGGCATATTTATCCTCTAAAAGGCATAAAAATTAGTTATATATGAAATACAAACGTAGATAATTACATGATTGCTTTTTTTCTCATGGAAATGTGTCAATGACTAACAGTTACACCTAGAATGTATTTGGTGAATAATTGATGCCCCTTCTTCTGGGTAAAATTTCCTGCATACATATAGCTAAGTAACAATAATTCAAAGCGCCCTAATTTCATTTCCAGGTAGATTTCGTACTGGATATTCCTCGATCATTGAATACATAGATTTAAAAGTCTACTTTGACCAATAAGTGTTTTATTGATTTAAAACATTGTGATTTTGGTAGCTGGGGGAGATTTTTGGTGCAAAATATATAGAAAATCGAATATTAGGGTAATAAAATAGGGTCTGACATTATCTATTAGAAACTGAATCCGGAATCACGAACCATAAAAAGCAATTCAACTGATCATAAGATGCCATTAACATATCGTCTTGCAGTTAAATATGTCATTAAGAAATTAAAATTTTATATCAAATTATTAACTTTTAACACAAGGAGAACACACTCTAAGAAGAAGCTTCAGCAGGACTTCAAGATGTGACTATCGTCTATGCCCCTCCTTTGTCAAGAACAAGAATGTCCATAATTTGTTGGCTGATAATGCCAACAGCAAACATACTATTCATCATTTTATAAGTAGAGGGATCTTTTTGATTTCCAAAAAATAAGACAGAAATTTTATCCCTCCTTCATTTGAAAACAATAAAACAATTGATCAAGAAATCGACATTATACGTTTCTGACTGACCGCGTAAAGTCCAGAAAGCAGTGAGAAGAGGAAAGAGTTCCTTGGTTCATTTTTAAAACAAGCCTATTCCAGAGACTATTCCTTTCTATTGAAAATCGATTGCCAGGCAGATAAAAGTTAAAAAGAATTGTTATCGAGGACATAGTTTTCCATAGCCGAAGTAATGGCGTGTGATACCAAAAGCTAAATCTGCTTGGCAACTGTGGTTTAATTTTTACCTCATATGAACACGGTGGTTATCTGTTTCAAGAATGAAAAATATATCTCATCCCGTAACAATTTACACTGCTGGCCATTAAAAAGACTACATCAAGAAGTAAATAGAAGAATCCTTTATTGCATGTAGCTATATCATAATACAAGGAGAGAGAATTGATTTAATTTACAAGTGCCTTAATCAGACAGAATTTAGAATGCTGATCTTTCCCCTCTGTTAGCTATAACAGCATTAAACCGGCCAAACATCAAATCAAACTAAGTTTGAACGACAGATACAAATACATCTCTTAGTCTTTAATGGTAGTGACTAATAAATGGTGCCATACCAGTTTCTGTAAAATGTATGACTAGTTCTTCAGGAGTGACACATTTACAAAACATACTGGACAGGACAACATTCGGGAGTCTTTTATATTCAGGAATAGTTAGTCAGAGAGAGCCGAAGTGAGATGCAATCGTGCATTGTCTTATTAAAAACTTGCATCTTCGAATATCGAAAGCCAACCACAGACCCTATCAAAAATGTAGTCCAAAGTACGAGCTATATGAACAAAATTAGACCAAGATCTGTATGCAATGGAACCTCATGACAATATTCCAAGTGCTGACGCCATATGTCTACGACGTTTTACAGGATGAAGTGTTCATTCTCCTCGGTACCTCCATACAAGGATAATTTCGTCATGATGCTTATGTAGAACCAGGAGTCTTCAGAAAAGACGACGCGGAAATCATATGTTCATGGTTTTTACTAAGCGCACCACTGTAGGGTTGCCGTATCTGCCACTGTTGCAGTACTTAAAGGTATCTAATAATTACCATTCTGACAATCAATGATGCTGCATACCTCGCAGCACTGTCCTGTCTATATGTAGTGACACTTGTCACCTTGAAGAAGAACTCCTTCCCTGAATTAGGTTACGCGACGTAGTTGTATGATCCATTCAATGGCATATGGACAACAAGTTTGTGTTTTTGGATGTTAAAGAACGAATCTTATGGCATTCTGTACGACTTGCCAATTTTATACAGACTGTAGGTAACGGTAATCCTACCTGAGTTGTTCAAATGCTCTGAAATGCAGATGATTTACGTATCCCAGTATGTTGTATGTTTCATGAAAATTTGAAGATTATTTTCGCAACGTTTTTATGGTGCAACAATTTTAGTGAGCAACAAAGCACAAACATCTCAATTATTAAAATTGTGTTTATAATTGTTTGACATAATTCTCATTACTAAAGAAAAATTAGACAAAATTTTTAGTACATATTTTCTGTATGTAGTTTTTGGTGACTTAAGATTACCTAAAATGAATTAAAATGATTCAGATTGATAAAAAATTTAAAATAAACAGATTTAAACACATTATTTACATCAACTTTACTTTTGAAGGACCTACAATACACCAATTATCAGGTGTACACAGGACGTTTTTTAAAACTCTGAGGCCTGACCCTGCAAAAGTATGCCCCACCTGTAACTCTTAAAAATAGACAATGTATAGTATGCATTGTCAAATACCTAAAATCCCTAACAAATCAAACAAAAAATAAATAAATAAATAAATGTGTATGAATCACAATCTCACAAACCTAGGTATAAACAGGCTCTACCGACTGCAGATTTTGACTAAATTGTTGTGGTAGGCCTAAGCCTAGACTTTGATGACGATCTCTTCACATAATAGTAACTCTTGCCAATTGGCATATTGAGTTCGAAATTCCTAGTTTTTAAAGGAAATGTACGGGAATATAATATTTAACCATTAAATTTGATCAGGATCTTGCATATGTTGAGTCAAGTTTGAGACGAGGCCCCTTTTAAAGGGGCGAGGCCCCGGCCCCGGGGCCCAAATTAGCCCCATGCCTTAAGAGTCCCTGGTTTACACGAGGGCTTTCTCCCCCTTCAATAATAAAAACCTTACCTTTTTGGGAGTTTACATAAATTAGAATTCCTTCTCCCTTCTTGAAAAATGTATTCTTCCGTATTTTTTTTGTTTCATTTTCAATTCATTATTTTAACACATGGTTATAAATTTTGCAAAAGAAAGTTAATTTTTGAAATTTTGGATCGCAATTTTCATGGAAATTTTAAAAATACTTATTTCTAAAATTTAAAAAGGGTTCCCGTTTTAGGAAGGAAATTCATAATACACCTACACTAGAATGGAAGTTGGATAAACAGAAAACCGTCCCTCGAAATAAAAACAAAAAGGATGCCTATTGTCGGGATTTGTCGAAAAAAAAATGCAGTTCCTTTCCACATATTTCAACATTAATTCTATTTTAATATATACTGTCCCCTTTTAGATTTTCTTTTCTTCGTTAATACCGATTTATGTTCTAAACCCTGTGTTTTTGTAAAAGGTATAAATGGATAATATTTATGATATTTAATGTCACTTAGATTGAAAATGTATACAAAGTTTTTTTTAAGAATAGTATTACAATAAAATTATTTAAGTACAATATTTTGACAAAATGAACATAGAATAACCCATTTTCAAAATATTCCCTTTGTGAAAATGCTTTATTATAATTATTTTGTGCCTGTATATAGCTGACTTCTGTACAAGGCTCAACTAGAATTTTTGAAATATATAACTTAGAAGTGGTTTATCCATGTTTTACGACAACAGAGAGGAAAATTTTAAGAAAAACACCGATAATTATTTCAATGGTTGTAACCTAAAAAATAATGTGAACTTTTCAAAAATCATAGTTGAGCTTCTGTATAGAGGTTCGGGGAATATACAGGCAAAATATTATTATAATAGAAGCATTTTTCACAAAAGGAGAACATTTTGAAAAGGTTATTCTGTTAATTTTTGCCGAAATATTGCACTTAAATATATATATATATATATATATATATATATATATATATATTTTTTCAAATACCCTTTAAAAAAATTTCATACATGTATTCTAATCTAAGTCCCACTAAATATCATGAAAATTATCCATTTATGCGCTTTTTAAAATCAGGGTTTCCCGGGAACGTAGTCGGATACCTTAATAAAACATATTGATCCAACCATTTTTGTTAAAATTTGACATGCAAGAATTCTTCCAAAAATGCAAGTCGCCCCAAATATTCTGACATAGTTATGATTTCACCTAAGAATCTTTCTCCAAACGCGGTAGCTCAAAAAGACACCAACAAATAAAAAAAAAACAAGAAAAAGATCGAATCGATGTTTTCTTCACTGAGAAGCCATCAGGTAAAATGAAAATATAATAATACAAAAAAATTAAGCCTGCCCTTGGCGACGTGTTGTCGCAGAAAGGCGTGGTCGGGGTTTTGGGCTCTTTTTTCATTTGTTCACACCGCCGACCACGCCTTCTCGGCGATAAAATGACATCATCAATCGCTGCCCGACGTCGTCAAACAACCTTCCCGTTGCCGCTATTGTCTCACGCGAAAAACTCAGAATTAGTCCCGGCTTCGTTTTAATTTGTTGATTCTTAATTTGTATTCGGTGATGCCTTCTGAACGTACACTGTTTGTTATAGGGTGAAAAGAGATAAACAAATTCTTCGGGTTCTTTTACTTATTTATTTTTTAATTTTATTTTATGTTAGTGTTTTGTTAATTAAATATTAACACATTCTATTTGTTTGATTTTTTCTCTTTTAATCAAAGATGATTGGTTCATGAAAAACAGAAAAATAAAATACTTATTTTTCTAAATGTAAAATAAATAATAAATAATTATTTCTTTAGTTTTAATCGTATGCCTAAAGAATTATTTTGTTCTTTTGAATTTTAGGAAATAAATTATTTATCAAATATGAATTAAGAACAGAGAAAAATGTTTTGTTAAAAAAACCCTTTTTATAGGTTTTTTTGTAATGTTATGTTAAAATATTTTGGGGGTTGAAATTGATTTATAAAGAAATTCGTTTAGCTTATTACATGAAATTAATTCGATTTTTAAAACTATTTTATCAAAGGTTTTATTCAAATTTTTATGTTTTGCCTTTTTTATATCGCATTACATGATATTCACAAAACATAATCTTCAAATCACTGTGGGCCCGTCTTGAGTGGTCCCCGTATCAAATGATTAAATTTATATGATTAAATTTATTACAAATGAAATAAATTTATATTCATTTCAGAAGGTGAAAATATTTAACTTCTTTTATTCGCGCTCACTCCATTATTATATTTACATTTCTAATAACGGGTTTTTTACAGTTCTGAAGGAGCTCATTATATCCATCATCGGATCTTTCATTGCCAGATACAACAGGATAAAAGACTACTATAATCTGAACTTAAAAAAATATAAAGAGACATAAATTATTTCTCTGACAAATAGAACTAAATACATTACTCCCAACGAAGTACTCGTTGAGAGAGGAATAATGTACCCTAGCTCATCTGCCTATTACCATATGCATTAACAAATCATTTCAAAAAATTTCCCGCTTTTCCAATCTCTATATAACACTACTTTTCTCATTTTTAAATAAAACATCTGCTTTTCAAGATTTCTTATCTTGGGAACAAAGATGTAAAGTTCATGAAGAAATTTTAACCGTTTGAAGAGTGATAGACGATTTTTTAAAAGTAAAAAAAGAACTGTGTTAATGATAACACATTTTACGATTTTTTGCTTACACGTGTTGGGGCCCCTGTAACTTGGGGGTTCCGTATCATTGATATGGTAGATAAGGCGGTAGCTACGCCCCTGCTTCAAATATTAAAATCTATAAAAGGACTTATAAATTAAATCTATTTTGTATTTAAAAATTTGAGATTTAACACATATTACTTTCCATGAAATTTCAGAAAACGAAGATTAGGTGAGGGAGTATTGAAAGTTGTACAAACATACATCTTGTTCTTTTCTCATGTGTTATAGTAGAGCACTAATAACAACGTCAATATGTTTTTTTTGGAAAGTTGGCATATGATCAGGAACGTCTTGAAGGGCCCAAATTCGGGGTTAAGCCCCGGCCCTTGGCCACAGTAGGGGCCTCGTTTCGGTCTTGACTCAGCCTTAAGAGCAGAAAGATTTCAATGGTGAAATGTTTTTTTCCCGGGTTTTATTCATCGAAAACTATGAATTTAGGGCGATAAGTCAACGGCTGCATGTGATGATCGTCATCCATGTATAGGCCCCAGGTCTTCCACCATACACCATCATTATTCCTTCTGTCAAAACCGCCAGTCAGTCGAGCCATAAGTCATGCACATTTGTTTGTTTTGGGTTTGTACAAGTATTTGACAACGTATGCTATGTACTACTACTTTTAAGGGGCCCAAGTTGTGTAGGGCCCAGGGCTCACTTTCCCGTTAAGGCAAAGGGCCTACATTTTATATAGGGGCCCAAGGCCCCATTTCGCGTGGGGCCCCAGGGTCTACTTTTTCGTAAAGGACCAGTGGCGCACACAAGGGAGGGGCTGGGGTCCGGACCCTCCCAAAAATCCTTAATTTTTTCGATTGATTATAATTCTAAGTATATAGTACGTAAAATTGAACTAAGTATTTGTTATTAATGATTAATTTTATTAATTAATGCTAATTATTTATTCAATAATTAGTTTTTTACTGTGTTTTTTTCCCGAAAATCGACAAAATCAAAAGGAGCATGATACAAGAATGGTGAACTTCGACCCCGCCCCCCTCCTTGGAAAATTCTTGGTGGCTACTGGTAGGGACCCATGGCTTACTTTTGAGCTGGGGCGTAGGGCTTCAAAAAGTTTTAATACACGTCCCTGCATATGGTCACCAAATATAGTCAAACGTACGTCATCTGCAAGTCTTGCTGTCCATGAAACTTACAGACCATCCTTTGCGTTTACGACTTGAAAATCCAGAAAACAGTTTTCGTGCCAACCAAAGTGCTACAAGGTAAATTACAGGTGGGAAAATAATTTCCCGTCAACATTTAAAATTTAATGAAGTTTGTGGGAAGAATACTTCCCACGGTTTTACAAAAAATTAACGGTAAATACTTATTATTTAAAAAAAAAAACCAATCTTACTATCTATTTGACAATGTCGTAATTTTCTAAAAATATTCTAAATTATAGGATAATTTCCATCTGTCAAAGTTAATCAGTTTTAATGTAGTGATATTTATATTTGACCAAAAGTTTTTATGTTTATATTGATATAATTCAGTAACATTAATATTGTTTATATTACAGTATAAATATTATTGTCTATTTATCCTTATTAATTTATTAATGACATATAATACAACACGAATTCAGAAATCAGAGAATACAACATAAATTAGAAGTATGTATCACCAATTTAATACATATCTAGTACGCACTTAATTTATAAATAACAAAATATTTTTCTCTTCTTTTTCCTCCACCCCTTTTTTTAAAAAAACCAGCAATTCTTGCACTTGTGTGTGTGTTTAGCTGCTAACTACTACTACTAAAGTTACTATTACTAGTTGTAACTTTGGAATGCAATGCAATAATTTCTACACTCACACTTAAGATTCATTTGTATTAATTAAATAAAATGGAAACATTGAGATTATTGTGATGTTACAGTAGAAATCAAAACAACTGTATAACTTTTCAATAACACGGAGACTCCGAATATTAATGTTGGCTGTGCAATGTGGCCACTATAAACGAACGTTCATGATCTCGAACTTGTAGCCACCATTATTTTTTGTCGAGTCGTGAAGAGTAGCTGATGTATATTAAATTTATAGAGGCTTTAAGTCCTCCCATTGGTGTGGTGTGGATAGAGAGAGGAAAACCAACTCAAATTCATTGTGGTCCAAATTATGAGGTCCGATGTCAATAAACCTAGTGTAGCTTTGAACTGCGACATTTATGGCCTTTATTATTTTAAACCTAGGTCAAGTATCAAGTGCGACACCTGAGCTGGCATCCAGGGACGTCTTAAGGCAGAGGCCAACTGGGCCCAGGCCCAGAGCTTCGGTCAAAATGGAGGCCTCGTCTCGTTCTCGACTCGGCCTTAATAAGAACATGATTCCATCAATTTCAACTGTCAAATGTTATTTCAGATTGTATACTCCGATAAACTGGGAATTTTGGACGATATGTCAGCTGGCTATATGTGATGACCGTCGCCCTGGTACAATCCTAGGTCTACCATTATACACCGTCATTACTCAATTTTAGTCGGGTAAGGGGAAATTGGTCGAGTCGTTAGCACGATTATATATCATGCAATAGTCACACAGGGAAATTTTCCCAAGGGGGAGGGAGGTCCAAGGTCGAAAGTCCCCCATTCTTTTATCATGCTCCTTTTGATTTTGTCGATTTTTTGGGGGGAAAAAAAGGTAAAAACTAATTAATGAATAAATAATTTGCATTAATTAATAAAAAATTTAAACATTAATAACAAATACTTAATTAAATTTTACGTACATACACTAAGAATTATAGTCAATCGGAAAAAAGTTCAAGGTTTTGGGGAGGGGTCCGACCCCTAGGCCCCTTGGTGCGCCATGATCATGCACATTTATTTGTTTCTGGGTTATTGTTTGTATGAGTATTCGACAACGTAGGCTTGTACTGCCCACTTTAAGGTCATAGGTGGGGCCTACATTTGTGTGGGGAGCACAGGACTTACTTTGGTTGGTGCCAGGGGCCCAAGAAATCTTAAACGTCTCTGGATCCTCCTCTGCTACCAACTAAAAACAACGGGGCATCAGCTCTCTACATGGGGGTTGTA
>BMAV01013725.1:0-30099 GCA_019973955.1 Trichonephila inaurata madagascariensis | reverse complement strand
AAAAGGAACCGTTGAGCATAACACAGCCGAACAGGTGGAATTTCGACAAGCGCCATACATATTCATGATCAGCGTTGGATGCATGCAGAAAAACTAGGATTAGGTGAGAATTGGCCCGATTTTAAAATCGGTCAGTGGTAGCTTTCCAGCAAAACCGGTCGATTTTTCAAAGTGTTTCATTTTTAAAAACAGTTACAGAAATTTAATTGAATTGGAGCCAGATTTAGATTCCTGGTCTAATTTCGGAAGTGAAAATGGGTCCTTTGGTAGGAACAGGGGTAAAAAAGTGGTGGGCATGTCACTGACACTATTGAAAGAGGTGACGAATTTCAAAGAAACCGTTCAACGCTTTTGAACGAATTGGAATTTCGACAAGCGCCGCGCCACATATTCGTGATCCGGCGTTTACGTTGTAGAAAAACTAGGATTTGGTGAGAATTGGCCGGTTTTATCGGTCGGTAAGTGGCTCTCCAGCAAAACGGGTCGATTTTTCAGAAGTGTTTCATTTTTACGGCGGATTGCGAGAATTTAGTGAATTGGAGACTTAGCGTTAGATTTACTGGTCTATTTCGAGTGAAATGGGTCACTTTGGTAAGTTTCTAGGGTAAAAAAGTCGTTGGCATGTCACTGAAACACACTTACTATTGAAAAGAGGTGACGAACTCCAAAGAAACGTTCAGCATAACTTTGAACAGGTGGAATTTCGACCGACGCCATACATATTCGTAGTCAGCGTTGACTCTGTTTGAAAGATTAAGTTTACTGAGAATTGCCGACTCTTTAAATCCCGGCCGGTTGGTTGGATTTCAACCAAATAGGTCGGTTTTCATGGAGATGTCTCATTTTTTTTAAAACATTTGCAGGTTCGTGAAACTGAGACCAGATTTAGATTCTGGTCCAAATTTTGAGGTGAAATAGAGTCACTTTGTGTGGTAAGTTTCTAGGGTAAAACAAAGAAAAAGTGGGTAAGGCATGTCACTCAAACACACACACTATTGAAAGGGACAAGAATTTCGAAACCGTTCAGCATAACTTTTGAACGAATTGGAATTTCGACAAAGCGCCATACATATTCGTGATCAGCCACGTTGGTGCTTTGCAAAGAAAAACTAGTTTGGTGAGAAGCTGGCCAGTTTTAAAAATCGGTCGGTAAGTTGGCTTTCCGAAACAGGTCGATTTTTCAAAGAAGTGTTTCTTTTTTTAAAAGCAGTGCATGAGTTTCGTGAAACGGAGACCGAATTTAGATTCACAGGTATTTTTACGGAGTGAAATGAGTCACTTTGCATGCCAAGTTTGTGGTGAAAAAAAGTGGTGGTCATGTCTAACAAAACACACTACTATTAGAAGGGGACGAATTTCAAAAGAAATCGTTGAAACATAACTTTGGACAGATGGGAACTTTTGACATGCGCCATACATATTCGTGATCAGCGTTGGAGTATGTACAAGAAAAACTAGGATTTGGTGAGAATTGGCCGGTTTTAAAATCGGTCGGTAAGTTAACTTTCAACAAAACAGGTCGATTTTCAAGAAGTGTGACACCTAAAACAGTTACAGAAATTTTGTGAATTGGAACCAGATTTAATTCCTGGTCAAATTTAGAATGAAATGCTGAGTCACTTTGTGGTAAGTTTCTGGGGTAAAACAAAAGAAAAGTGGTGGGCATATCACTCCATACACATTGAAAGGGGACGAATTTCGAAAGCGGAACTATTTTTAGGGCAGAATTCGGAATTTTAGGCAAAGCGCCGTACATATTCGTGATCAGCGTTGAGATTCTGAGAGAAAAACAAGTTTGGTGAGAAATGGCCGGATTTAAAATCGGCGGTTAGTTCTTCCAGCCAAATAGGTCAGTTTTTCAAGAAGAGTTTCATTTTTTTCAAAACAGTTACATGAGTTTCGTGAAACGGAGACTAATTTATAGATTCCTGGGCCAAATTTTAGTGAAATGAGTCACTTTTGTGAATTTCTAGGGTAAAAAAAAAGTGGTGGGCATATCTTGAAACAAACACTATTGAAAGAAGGGGACGAATTTCAAAAGAGAAACCGATGAGCATAACTTTTGAACAGGTGGAATTTCGACAAGCGCCATACATATTCGCGTCAGCGTTGAATTCTGTGCAAGAAAAACTAAGTTAGGTGAGAATTGGCCAGTTTTTAAAAATCGGTCGGAAGGTTAAAACTTTCAAGCAAAACAAGTCGGAGATTTTCTAAAGGTGTCATTTTAAAAGCAATTTTTAGAGACTGGTGAGACTGAATTTGAATTCCTGGTCTAATTTCGAGGCGGTGAAATAGGTCACTTTGGTGATTTCTAGGAGTAGCAATTTGGCATGTCACTGCGAAACTTTTACTATTGAAAAGAGGTGACGAATTTCAAAGAAACCGTTCAGCATAACTTTGAGCAATTCGATTTTCGACAAGCTTTCCATACATATTTGTGATCAGCGTTGAACTCAATACAAGAAGATTAAGGATTTACTGAGAATTTGCCGACTCTTAAATCGGTAAGTTGGTTAGTTTCAAGCCAAGAGCAGGTCCCAGGTTTTCATGAAGTAAATACTCATTTTTTTAAAGAAAACATTTACATGAGTTTCGTGAAACTGAGACCAGATTTAGATTCTGGTCAAAATTTTGCAGTACAGAAATAGATTACTTTATTATGTTCTGGGGTAAAACAAAAGAAAAAGTGAACGGGCATGTCACTCAAACACACTATTGAAAGAGGGACGAATTTCAAAGAAACCGTTCAGCGCAACAGACAGGAGTGGAATTTCGACAAGCGCCACTTTATATTCGTGATCAGCGTTGAATTTACTTTGCAAGAAAAAACTAAGTTTGGTGTTGAGAAATGGCCGATTTTTAAAATCGATTAAATTAAGTTAACTTTCAAAGCAAGAAACGGTCTGATTTTTCAAGAAATTGTTTCCTTTTAAACAGTTACATGAGTTTCGTGAAACGGAACCAGATTTAGATTCTGGTCAATTTTGGAGTGAAATGAGTGCTTTCGTAAGTTTTCCTAGGGTGAAAAAAAAGTGGTGGATGTCATGTCACTGAAACACACTATTGAAAGAGGGACAATTCTGCTACAAAATCGTTTGAGCATAACTTTGAGACGAATTAGAACTTTTGACATTACATATACATATTCGTGATCAGCGTTGAATTATGTACAAGAAAAACTAAGTTTGGTGAGAATTGGCCGGTTTTAAAATCGGTCAGTAAGTTCAACTTTCAACAAAACAAGGTCGATTTTTTCAAGAAGTGTTTTCGTACTTTAAAACAGTTACACGGTACAGCGTTGGAGACCAGATTTGGAACCAGTCCAAATTTACGGTGAAATAGGTCACTTTGTGTGGTAAGTTCTAGGGTAAAACAAAAGAAAAAGTGGTACAGGCATGTCGCAAACACACTATTGAAAAGAGGGACGAATTTTCAAAGAAACCGTTCAACACTTAACTTTTGAACGAATTGGAATTTCGACAGCGCCATACATATTAAAAGTGATCAGCGTTGAATTAATCTGCAAGAAAAAGTGAATTTGGTAGAAATGGCGAGATTTAAATCGGCCAGTTAGTTATAAACTTTTCAAACCAAACGGTCAGTTTTCGAAAGGATTTCGACACACTGAAAGCAGTTATGAGTTTCGTGAAACGGAGACCAGGTGGGTTCCTGAATAAAATTTTGAGGTGGGAAAATGAGTCACTTTGGTAAGTTTCTAAGGGTAAAAAAAAAAGTAGTAGGAGCATATCCACTTTCGAAACAAACTTATTGAAAGAGGGGAGGACAGCGAATTCAAAAAGAAACCGTTAGTATAACGAACAATTGGAATTTCGACGGCGCCATATATTCATGATCAGCGTTGAGATTCACCAATGCGAAAAAACTAAGTTAGGTGAGATTGGCCGGTTTTAAAATCGGTCCGGAAGGTTGGCTTTCCAACAAAACAGGTCGATTTTTTCAAGAGGGTGTTTCATTTTTAAAACAGTTACAGAAATTTAGTGAATTGGAGACCAGATTTAGATTCCTGGTCTAATTTCGAGGTGAAATGGGTCACTGGTAAGTTTCACAGGGTAAAAAGTGGTGGAGCATGTGCACAGAGCACACTATTGAAGGGGTGACGAATTTCAAAGAAACCGTTCAGCATAACTTTTGAACAATTGGAATTTCGACAAGCACCATACATATTCGTGATCAGCGTTGGTCGCCGCAAGAAAAATTAAGTTTGCGAAGATTTGCCGATTTTTAAAAGATCAAGCCCCGGTTGAACCAACTTTCATTTAAATAGGTCAGTTTTCAAGAAGTGTCTCATTTTAAAAGCATTTACATGAGTTTCATTGAAACGGAGACCAGATTCCAGATTCCTGGTCAAAGTGCAGGTGAGAAAATGGAGTCACTTTGTGTGGTACAATTCAGGTGCAAAACAAAGTGAGTGGGCATGTCAATCAAACACACTAATGAAAGAGGGACAATTTCAAAACCGTTGAGCATAACTTTTGAACAGGTGAATTTTCTACAAGCGCCATACATTGTCGTGATCAGCGACCCGGAATTCTGTTAGAAAAACTAAGTTTGGTGGCCAAGCGGATTTAAAATCGGCCGGTTAGTTAACTTTCCAGCCAAATAGGTCAGTTTTCAAGAAGAGTTTTCATTTTCAAAAACAGTTACATGAGTTTCGTGAAGCGGAGACCCAGATTTAGATTCCTGGTCAAATTTTTGAGGGAAATGAGTCACTTTGAGAGTTTCTAGGGTAAGTGGTGGGTATATCACGCGCAAACAGACTATTGAAAGAGGGGCAATTTCAAAAGAAACCGTTGAGCATAACTTTTGAACAATTGGAATTTCAGGCAAGCCCCCGCATATATTCGTGATCAGCGTTGAATTCTGTGCAAGAAAACTAAGTTTGGTAAATAGCCGGATTTAAAATCGGCCGGTTAGTTAACTTTTCCAGCCAAATATAGGTCAGTTTTCAAAGGTTTCATTTTTCAAAACAGTTAAAATGAGTTTCGTGAAACGGAGACCAGATTTAGATTCCTGGTCAAATTTTGAGTGAAATGAGTCACTTTACGGTAAGTTTCTGGGTAAAAATTGGTGGGCATATCACTGGAAACAAACTATTGAAAGAGGGGACGAATTTCAAAGAAACCGTTGAGCATAACTTTTGAACGAATTATGGAATTTCGACAAGCGCCATACATATTCGTGGTGGCGACTGGAAATTCTGTGCAAGAAAATCTAAGTTTGGTGAGAAATGGCGGTTTTAAAATCGGTCGATAAATTGGCTCTCCAGCAAAACAAGGTCGATTTTTTTTCAAAAGTGTTTCATTTTGCTGGTGGGAACTTTAGTGAATTGGAACGGAATTTCGATTCTAGTCTGTTCGAGTGAAATGGGTCACTTTGGTAAGTTTCTAGGGTAAAAAATTGGTTGTATGTCACTGAAACACACTATTGAAAGAAGGTGACGAATTTCAAAAGAAACCGTTCAACATAACTTTTGAACAGGTGCGATTTCGACAAGCGCCATACATATTCGTGATCAGCGTTGAACTCTGTGCAAGGAAAAATTAAGTTTTGAGAATTGCCCGAATCTTAAAATCGGCCGGTTAGTTGGCTTTCAAGCCAAACGGGTGCGTTTTCAAAAGTGTCTCATTTTTTAAAAACATTTTACATGAGGTTTCGTGGAAACGGAGACCAGATTTAGATTCTGGTCAAATTTTAGGTGAAATAGGTCACTTTGTGTGAAATAGTTTCTAGAGGGTAAAACAAAAGAAAGAAGTGGTTGGCATGTCACTCAAACACACTATTGAAAGAGGGGACGAATTTTCAAAGAAACCGTTGAGCATAACTTTTGAACAGGTGGAATTTCGACAAGCGCCATACATGATATTCGTGATCAGCGTTGAAGTACATTGCAAGAAAAATTAAGTTTACTGAGAATTTGCGATTTTTTTAAAAATCGATGAAGCACAGTTATAATGAATTTCAAAGCCAAATAATGGGTCAGTTTTTTTTCAGCAAGTGTCTCATTTTTTTAAAACATTTACATGGTTTCGTGAAGCTGAAGGACAGATTTAGATTCTGGTCGAAATTTTGAGGTGAAATGAGTCACTTTTGTGTAATTTCTAGGGTAAAACAAAAGAGTGGTGGGCATGTCACTCCCAAACACACACTATTGAAAGAGGACGAATTTCAAAGAAACCGTTCAGCATAACTTTTTTGAACAATTGGAATTTCATTAAGCACCATACATATTCGTGATCAGCGGGTGAATTCTTTGCAAGAAAAAACTAAGTTTGGTGAGAATTGGCCGGTTTTTAAAAATCGGTCGGTAAGTTAGCTTTCCAGCAAAACAGGTCGATTTTTCAAGTGTTTCATTTTTAAAAACAGTTACACAGAAATTTAGTGAATTGGAGACCAGATTTAGATTCCTGTGGTCTAATTTCGAGTGAGAGGAGTCACTTTGGTAAGTTTACAGGGTAACAAAAGTGGTGGAGCATGTCGGTGAAACACACTATTGAAAGAGGTGACGAATTTCAAAGAAATCGTTCAGCATAACTTTTTGAACAGGTGGAATTTCGACGAGCGCCATACATATTCGTGATCAGCGTTGGCGAATTGTGTAAGAAAAATTAAGTTTACTGAGAATTTTGCCGATTTTTAAAATCGGCCGGTTGGCACCAGCCAAAGAGGGTCAGTTTTTTCAAAGTGTCTCATTTTTTAAAACATTTACATGAGTTTCGTGAAACGGGAACCAGGTGTTAGATTCCTGGTCTAATTTCGAGTGAAATGGGTCACTTTGGTGTTAAGTTTCTAGAATTAAAAAGTGGTGGGCATGTCCAGTGAAACACACTATTGAAAAGAGGTGACGAATTTCAAAAGAAATCGTTTAAGCATAACTTTTGAACAATTGGAATTTCGACAAGCGCCATACATATTCGTGATCAGCGTTGGATTCTGTGTAAGAAAAAATTAAGTTTTACGAGAATTTGCCGATTTTAAAATCGGCCGGTTAGCTTTTCAGCCTAAGAGGTCCGGTTTTCAAGAAGTGTCTCATTTTTTAAAAAACATTTACATGAGTTCGTGAAACAGGGACTGGAATTTAGATTCCTGGTCAGAATTTTGAGTGAAATGAGGTCACTTTGTGCTGATAGTTCTAGGGTAAAACAAAAAGAAAAGTGGTGGGCATGTCCCTATCGAAACACACTATTGAAAGAGGGACGAATTTCAAAAGAAGACACCGTTGAGCACTAACTTTTGAACGAATTGGAATTTCGACAAGCGCCATACATATTTCGTGATCAGCGTTGAATTCCATTTTAAGAAAAACTAGGATTTGGTGAAATGGCGGATTTGAAATCCGGCCGGTTAGTTAGTTTCCTGCCAAGGGTCGGTTTTTCAAAGAAGAGTTTCATTTTTCAAAACAGTTACATGATTTCGTGAAACGAAGACCAGATTCAGATTCCTGGTCAAATTTTGGGTTGATGAGTCACTTTGGTAAGTTTCTAGAAGTGCAAAAAGTGGTGGGCATATCACTGAAACAGACTATTGAAAGAGGGACGAATTTCAAAGAAACCGTTAACATAACTTTTGAACGAGTGGAATTTCGACAAGCGCCATACATATTCATGATCAGCGTTGAAATCTGTGCAAGAAAAAACCAAGTTTGGTGAGAATTGGCCGGTTTTAAAATCGGTCGGAAGGTTGGCGCAGCAAAACAGGTCGATTTTTTCAAAGTGTTCATTTTTAAAAACAGTTACAGAAATTTAGTGGTGGAGACCATATTTAGATTCCTGGTCTAATTTCGAGTGAAATGGGTCACTGAGTAAGTTTCTAGGGTAAAATTGCGTTTGGCATGTCACTGAAACACACTATTGAAAAGAGGTGAGCAATTTCAAACGTTCAACATAACTTGAACGGGTGGAATTTCGACAAGCGCCATACATATTCGTGATCAGCGTTGAACTCTGATACAAGAAAAAATTAAGTTGCAGGGAATTTGCCGACTCTTAAAATCGGCCGGTTGGTTGGCTTTCCAGCCAGGTCAGTTTTCAGAGATGTCTCATTTTTAAAAGAAACATTTACATGAGTTTCGTGAAACGGAGACCAGATTTAAGATTCCTGGTCAAATTTTTGAGTGAAATGAGTCACTTTGTGTGAAATAAGTTTCTAGGGTAAAACAAAAGAAAAGTGGTTGGCATGTCACTCAAACACACTTGTGAAAGAGGGACGAATTTCAAAAGAAACCGTTGAGCATAACTTTTGAACAGGTGGAGATTTCGACAAGCATACATATTCGTGATCAGCGTTGAATTCTGTGCAAGAAAAATTAAGTTTACTGAGAGTGCCCGATTTTTAAAATCGGCTACAGTTGAATAGTTTCCAGCCAAATAGGTCAGTTTTCATGAAGTATACTCATTTTTTAAAACATTTACATGAGTTTCGTGAAACTATGAGACCAATTTAGGTCTAGTCAAATTTTGAGTGAAATGAGGTCACTTTGTGTGTGGTAAGTTTCTAAGGGTAAAACAAAAGAAAGTGGTGGGCATATAACTCAAACACACTATTGAAGAGAGGGACGAATTTCAAAAGAGCAAGATTGAGCATAACTTTTGGACAGGTGGAATTTCGACAAGCGCCATACATATTCGTGATCAGCGTTGAATTCTGTGCAAGAAAAATCTAAGTTTGGTGAGAAATGGCCGGTTTTTAAAATCGGTCGGTAAAGTTAGCTTTCAACCAAAAACAGGTCGGTTTTCAAAGTTTCTCATTTTTAAAAACATGAGTTTCGTGAAACGGAGACCCGATTGGAATTCCTGGTCTAATTTCGAGGTGAAATGGGTCACTTTGGTAAGTTTCTAGGGTAAAAAAAATTGAAATCCAGGACATATCGCGGAAGCAGACTATTGAAGAGGGGACGAATTTCAAAAGAAACCGTTGAGCATAACTTTTGAACGAATTTGGAATTTCGACAAGCGCCATACATATTCATGATCAGCGTTGAATTCTTTGCAGAAAAACTAAGTTTGGTGAGAGTGGACGGTTTTTAAAATCGGTCGGTAAGTTAGCTTTCAAGCCAAATGGGTCGGTTTTTCAAAGAGAGTTTCATTTTTCAAAAACAGTTACGCATGAGTTTCGTGAAACGGAGACCAGATTTAGATTCCTGGTCAAAGTTTGGAGTGAAATGTCACTTTTGAGGTAAGTTTCTAGGGTAGAGAACAAAGAAAAGTGGTGGGCATGTCACTCAAACACTATTAATGAGGGACGAATTTCAAAGAAGACACCGTTGAGCATAACTTTTGAACAATTCAATTTCGACAAGCGCCCATACATATTCGTGATCAGCGTTGAATTCTGTGCAAGAAAAACTAAGTTTGGTGAGAAATGGCCGGATTTAAAAATCGGCCGGTTGGTTAACTTTCCAGCCAAATAGGTCAATTTTCAAGAAGAGTTTCATTTTTAGAAACGGTTACATGAGTTTCGTGAAACGGAGACCAGATTGGAATTCCTGGTCCAAATTTTGAGGTGAGAAAATGTGTCACTTTGGTAGGTTTCCTAGGGTAAGAATGAATTGCTGGGCATGTCACTGCGGCTCTGGAGCTAATGAAAGAGGGGACGAATTTCAAAGAAACAAAATTTGAACATAACTTTTGAACGAATTGGAATTTCGACAAGCCATACATATTCATGATCAGCGTTGAATTCTTTGCAAAAGAAAAAACTAAGTTTGGTGAGAATTGATCGGTTTTAAAAATCGGTCAGTAGGATTGGCTTTCCAACAAAACAGGTCGATTTTTTTCAAGAAGTGTTTCATTTTTAAAACAGTTACAGAAATTTACGTGAATTGGAGACAAGATTTAGATTCACAGTCTAATTTCGAGTGAAATGGGTCACTTTGAGGTAAGTTTCTAGGGTAAAAAAGTGAGTGGGCATGTCGGTGAAACACACTATTGAAAAGAGGTGACGAATTTCAAAGAAATCGTTCAGCATGTCGATTTTTTCAAGAAGTGTTTCATTTTTAAAACAGTTACAGAAATTTAGTGGTGGAGTTGAGATTTAGATTTCTGGGTCAAATTTTTGAGTGAAATGAGTCACTTTGTGTGGTAAGTTTCTAGGGTAAAACAAAAGAAAGTGGTGGGCATGTACTTTCAAACACACTATTGAAAGAGGGACGAATTTCAAAGAGCGGACCTGACAACTTTGTGAACAGGTAGATTTCGACAAGCGCCATACATATTCATGATCAGCGTTGAATTCTGTGCAAGAAAAAACTAAGTTAGGTGAGAATTGGCCGGTTTTAAAATCGGTCGGTAAGTTAACTTTTCAACAAACAAGGTCGATTTTTTCAAGAAGTGTTTCATTTTTTAAAAACAGTTACAGAAATTTAGTGAATTGGAACCAGATTTGGAGTTCCTGGTCTAATTTCAGTGAGAGGGTCACTTTGGTAAGTTTCACAAGGTAAAGTGGTGGGCATGTCACTGAAACACACTATTGAAAGAGGTGACGAATTTCAAAGAAACCGTTCAGCATAACTTTTGAACGAATTGGAATTTCGACAAGCGCCATATTTATATTCGTGATCAGCGTTGAATTCTGATAAGAAAAAAGCAAGTTTGGTGAGAATTGGCCGGTTTTAAAATCCGGTCAGTAGGGAATTGGCTCATAAAACAGGTCGATTTTCAAAGAGGTGTTTCATTTTATAGTTGCGAGAAATTTGAGTAGATTGGAACCAGATTTGGGTCCCTGGTCTAGTGCGAGAGTGAAATGGGTCACTTTTAGTGGATTTCTAGGGTAAGTGGTTGGCATGTCACTGAAACACACTAATGAAAGAGGTGACATTTCAAAAGAAGCGTTCAGCATAACTTTTGAACAGGTGGAATTTCGACCAGAAGCGCCATATTATATTCGTGATCAGCGCGTTGAGACTTTCTGACACAGAAAGATTAGGTTGTACTGAGAATTTACGCTGCGACTCTTAAAATCGGCCCGGTTGGTTGGATTTCCAGCCAAAAATGGGTCGGTTTTCATGAAGTGTCTCATTTTTAAAACATTTACATGAGTTTTACCGGTGAGCTGGAAGACCAGATTTGGAATTTGCCATAGTCAAATTTTGAGTGAAATGAGTCGCGTGGTGAAAGTTTCTAGGGTAAAACAAAAGCAGGCATGTCGCTCAAGCACTATTGAAAGAGGGGACGAATTTCAAAACCGTTCAGCATAACTTTTGAACAGAATTTGGAATTTCAGCAAGCGCCATACATATTCGTGATTGGCGGACGTAATTCTTTTTCAAGAAAGAACTAAGTTTGAGGAGGGTGAGAAATGGCCGGTTTTTAAAAATCGGTCGGTAAGTTGGCTTTCCAGCAAAACAGGTCGATTTTTTTCAAGAAGTGTTTCCTTTTTTAAAAACAGTTACATGAGTTTCGTGAAACGGAGACCAGATTTAGATTCCTGGTCAATTTTGGAGTGAAATGAGTCACTTTCGTAAGTTTCTAGGGTGAAAAAAAAAAGTGGTGGTCATGTCACTGAAACACACTATTGAAAGAGGGGACGAATTTCAAAGAAATCGTTGAGCATAACTTTTGGACGAATTAGAACTTTGACATGCGCCATACATATTCGTGATCAGCGTTGAATTATACAGAAAACTAAGTTTGGTGAGAATTGGCCGGTTTTTTAAAATCGGTCGGTAAGTTGGCTTTCCGAAAAGCAAAAACAGGTCGATTTTTCAAGTGTTTCCATTTTAGAAGCAGTTACAGAGGTATTTTGTGGTGGAGACCAGATTTAGATTCCTGGTCAAATTTTGAGTGAAATGAGTCACTTTGTGTGGTAAGTTTCTAGGGTAAAACAAAAGAAAAGTGGTGGGCATGTCACTCAAACACACTATTGAAAGAGGGACGAATTTCAAAGGCGTTTCAAATAACTTTTTGAACAATTGGAATTTCGACAAAGCGCCATACATATTCGTGATCAGCGTTCCCGAATTCTGTGCAAGAAAAAGTAAGTTTGGTGAGAAATGGCCGGATTTTAAAATCGGCCAGTTGGTTAACTTTCCAGCCAAATAGGTCAGTTTTCAAGAAGAGTTTCATTTTTTCAAAACGATTCCTATGAGTTTCGTGAAACGGAACCAGATTTGATTCCTGGTCAAATTTTGGGTAAGGAAATGAGTCACATTGGTAAGTTTCTAGGGTAAAAAGTGGCGTTGGGCATATCACTGTGGAAACAGACTGTGAAAGAGAGGACAATTTCAAAGAAACCAGTGACACTTTGGAACAATTGGAATTTCGACAAGTGCCATACATATTCATGATCCAGCGTTGAATTCTGTTAATGCAAGAAAAAACTAAGTTTGGTGAGAGTGGCCGGTTTTAAAATCGGTCGGTAAGTTAGCTTTCAACAAAACAGGTCGATTTTTAAGAGTTTTATTTTTAAAACCGTTACAGAGATTTGAGTGAATTGGAGACTAGATTTAGATTCTGGTCTAATTTCGAGTGAAATGGGTCACTTTCGTTTTAAAGGTAAAAAGAAAAATAGTGGTGGGCATATCGCGGAAGCAGACTATTGAAGAGGGGACGAATTTCAAAAGAAACCGTTGAAACGCACTTAACTTTTGAACGGAGTGGAATTTCGACAAGCGCCATACATATTCGTGATCAGCGTTGAATTCTGTGCAAGAAACTAAGTGTGGTAAGAAATGGCCGGTTTTAAAATCGGTCAGTAAGTTAACTTTCAACAAAACGGTCTGGAACACTTTTTCAAGAAATTAACATTTTAAAACAGTTACAGAAATTTAGTGAATTGGAGACCAGATTTAGATTCCTGGTCAAATTTTGAGTGAAATGAGTCACTTTGTGTGGTAAGTTTCTAGGGTAAAACAAAAGAAAAGTGGTGGGCATGTCACTCAAACACACTATTGAAAGGACGATTTCAAAGAAATGGGTGAGCATAACGTGAACAATTGGAATTTCGACAAGCGCCATACCTATTCATGATCAGCGTTGAATTCTGTGCAAAAACTAGGATTGGGCGAGAATTAGCCGGTTTTAAAAATCGGTCAGTAAAGTTGGCTTTCAACAAAACAGGTCGATTTTTCAAGTGTTTCATTTTTAAAAACAGTTACAGAAATTTAGTGAATTGGAGACCAGATTTAGATTCTGGTCTAATTTCGAGTGAAATGGTCACTTTGGTAAAGTTTCACAGGGGTAAGTGGTAAGGCATGTCACTGAAACACACTATTGAAAGAAGGTGACGAATTTCAAAGAAACCGTTCAGCATAACTTTTGAACAGTGGAATTTCGACAAGCGCCATACATATTCGTGATCAGCGTTGAATTCACGGCCTTAAGAAAAAACTAAGTTTGGTGAGAGTGGCGGCGGTTTTAAAAATCGGTCGGTAAATTGGCTCTCCAGCAAAACAGGTCCGATTTTTCAAGAAGTGTTTCATTTTTAAAAGCTGATTTTTGAATTTAGTGAATTGGAGACCAGATTTAGATTATGGTCTAATTTCGGTGAATGTGGTCACTTTGGTAAGTTTCTAGGGTAAAAGTGGTTGGCATGTCACTGAAACACATAATGAAAGAGGTGACGAATTTCAAAAGAAACCGTTCAGCACTTAACTTTTGAGGCAATTGGAATTTCGACAAGCGCCATACATATTCGTGATCAGCGTTGAACTCTGTGCAAGAAAGATTAAGTTTACTGAGAATTTGCCGACTCTTAAAATCGGCCGGTTAGTTGGATTTCCAGCCAAATAGGTCGGTTTTTTCATGAAGTGTCTCATTTTTTAAAAACATTTACATGAGTTTCATGAAACTGAGACCAGATTTAGATTCCTGGTCAAATTTTTGGTGGCGAAATGGTCACAGTATTGGTAAGTTTCTAGGGTAAAACAAAAGAAAAAGTGGTGGGCATGTCACTCAAACACACTATTGTGAAGAGGGACAATTTCAAAAGAAACCGTTCAACATAACTTTTACGAACAGGTTGATTTCGACAAGCGCCATACATATTCGTGATCAGCGTTGAATTCTTTGCAAGAAAAACTAAGTTTGGTGAGAAATGGCGGTTTTTAAAGGAATCAAGTGGTCGGTAAGTTAACTTTCAACAAAACAGGTCGATTTTTCAAGAAGTGTTTTCCCTTTTTAAAAACAGTTACATGAAGGTTTCTAGTAGGAAGCAGACCGAATTTAATTCCTGGTCAATTTTGGAGTGAAATGGAGTCCACAGCGGATTTCTAAGGTGAAAAAAAGTGGTGGTCATGTCACTGAAACACACTGATATTGAAAGAGGGATTTCGAAAGAAATCGTTAGAGAGCATAACTTTGGACGAATTAGAGCGACATGCGCCACGCGCCACATGACCTTCGTGATCAGCGTTGAATTATGTACCGCAGAAAAAGCCAGGATTTGGTGAAATTGGCCGGTTTTTAAAAATCGGTCCGGTAAGTTGGCTTTCAACAAAACAGGTGGAAGATTTTTAGAAGTGTTTTCATTTTTAAACACAGTTGCAATTTTGTGAATTGGAGACCAGATTTAGATTCCTGGTCAAATTTTTGAGTGAAATGAGTCACTGTTGTGGAAGTTGAGATTTCTAGGGTAAAACCAAAAAGAAAAGTGGTGGGCATGTGCTCAAGTACACACTATTGAAAGAGAGGGGACGAATTTCAAAGAAACCGTTCAGCATAAACTTTTGAACAATTGGAATTTCGACAAAACCATACATATTCGTGATCAGCGTTGTGAATTCTGTGCAAAAGGAAAAGTAAGTTTGGTGAAATGGCCCGGTTTAAAATCGGCCGGTTGGTTAACTTTCAGCCAAATAGGTCAGTTTTCCAAGAAGGGTTTCATTTTTTCAAAAAACAGTTACATGAGTTTTCGTGAAACGGAGACCAGATTTAGATTCTATTGGTCAAATTTTGAGTGAAAATAGGTCACTGGTAAGTTTCTAGAGTAAAAAAAGTGGGTGGGCATATCACTGGGAAACAGACTATTGAAAAGAGGGGACGAATTTCAAAAGAAACCGTTGAGCATAACTTTTGAACGGGTGGAATTTCGACAAGCGCCATACATATTCATGATCAGCGTTGAGATTCTGTGCAAGAAAAAACTAAGTTAGGTGAGAATTGGCCCGGTTTTAAAAATCCACGGTCGGAAGGTTGGCTTTCAGCAAAACAGGTCGATTTTTCAAGAAGTGTTTCATTTTTAAAAACAGTTACAGAATTTAAGTGAATTGGAACCAGATTTAGATTCCTGGTCTATTTCAGTGAAATGCGGTCACTGGTAAAGTTTCTAGGGTAAAAAGTGGGTGGGCATATCACTGAAACAGACTATTGAAAGAGGGGACGAATTTCAAAAGAAACCGTTGAGCAACTTTTTGAACGGAGTGGAATTTCGACGGTGCCATACATATTCATGATCAGCGTTGAATTCTGTGCGAAAAAACTAGGATTTGGTGAGGAATTGGCCGGTTTAAAAATCGGTCGGTAAGTTGGCTTTCCAGCAAAACAAGGTCGATTTTTTTTAAAAGAGTTTTATTTTTAAAAACTTTCGTTACAGAATTGTAGTGAGTGGAGACTAGATTTAGATTCTGGTCTAATTTCGAGGTGAAATGGTCACTTTCGTTTTACTTTGCAAGGTAAAAAGAAAAATAGTGGTGGGCATATCACTGAAACAGACTATTGAAAGAGGGACGAATTTCCACGAAAGAAACCGTTGAGCACTTTTGAACGAATTAGATTTCGACAAGCGCCATACATATTCGTGATCAGCGTTGAATTCTGTGCAAAAGAAGAAACTAAGTGTGGTAAAGAAATGGCCGGGTTTTTAAAATCGGTCGGTAAAAGTTAACTCCAGCAAAACAGGTCAATTTTTAAAAGTTTATTTTTAAAAACCGTTACAGAATTTAGTGAGTGGAGCCTAGATATAGATTCCTGGTCTAATTTCGGTGAAATGGGTCACTCGTTTTTAAAGGTGAAAAATAGTGGTGGGCATATCACTGGAAACAGACTATTGAAAGGGGACGAATTTCAAAGAAACCGTTGAGCATAACTTTTGAACGAATTTGAATTTCGACAAGCGCCATACATATTCGTGATCAGCGTTGAATTCTGTGCAAGAAAAACTAAGATTTGGTGAGAATTGGCCGGTTTTAAAATCGGTCCGGTAAGTTGGCTTTCCAGCAAAAGAAACGGGGTCCGCGATTTCAAGAAGAATGTTTCATTTTTTAAAACAGTTACAGAAATTTGTGAGTGAATTGGAGACCGGATTTAGATTCCTGGTCAGAATTTTGGAAGAAATGAGTCACTTTGTGTGGTAAGTTTCTAGGGTAAAACAAAAGAAAAGTGGTGGGCATGTCACTCAAACACACTATTGAAAGAGGGGACGAATTTCAAAAGGAACCGTTGAGCATAACACAGCCGAACAGGTGGAATTTCGACAAGCGCCATACATATTCATGATCAGCGTTGGATGCATGCAGAAAAACTAGGATTAGGTGAGAATTGGCCCGATTTTAAAATCGGTCAGTGGTAGCTTTCCAGCAAAACCGGTCGATTTTTCAAAGTGTTTCATTTTTAAAAACAGTTACAGAAATTTAATTGAATTGGAGCCAGATTTAGATTCCTGGTCTAATTTCGGAAGTGAAAATGGGTCCTTTGGTAGGAACAGGGGTAAAAAAGTGGTGGGCATGTCACTGACACTATTGAAAGAGGTGACGAATTTCAAAGAAACCGTTCAACGCTTTTGAACGAATTGGAATTTCGACAAGCGCCGCGCCACATATTCGTGATCCGGCGTTTACGTTGTAGAAAAACTAGGATTTGGTGAGAATTGGCCGGTTTTATCGGTCGGTAAGTGGCTCTCCAGCAAAACGGGTCGATTTTTCAGAAGTGTTTCATTTTTACGGCGGATTGCGAGAATTTAGTGAATTGGAGACTTAGCGTTAGATTTACTGGTCTATTTCGAGTGAAATGGGTCACTTTGGTAAGTTTCTAGGGTAAAAAAGTCGTTGGCATGTCACTGAAACACACTTACTATTGAAAAGAGGTGACGAACTCCAAAGAAACGTTCAGCATAACTTTGAACAGGTGGAATTTCGACCGACGCCATACATATTCGTAGTCAGCGTTGACTCTGTTTGAAAGATTAAGTTTACTGAGAATTGCCGACTCTTTAAATCCCGGCCGGTTGGTTGGATTTCAACCAAATAGGTCGGTTTTCATGGAGATGTCTCATTTTTTTTAAAACATTTGCAGGTTCGTGAAACTGAGACCAGATTTAGATTCTGGTCCAAATTTTGAGGTGAAATAGAGTCACTTTGTGTGGTAAGTTTCTAGGGTAAAACAAAGAAAAAGTGGGTAAGGCATGTCACTCAAACACACACACTATTGAAAGGGACAAGAATTTCGAAACCGTTCAGCATAACTTTTGAACGAATTGGAATTTCGACAAAGCGCCATACATATTCGTGATCAGCCACGTTGGTGCTTTGCAAAGAAAAACTAGTTTGGTGAGAAGCTGGCCAGTTTTAAAAATCGGTCGGTAAGTTGGCTTTCCGAAACAGGTCGATTTTTCAAAGAAGTGTTTCTTTTTTTAAAAGCAGTGCATGAGTTTCGTGAAACGGAGACCGAATTTAGATTCACAGGTATTTTTACGGAGTGAAATGAGTCACTTTGCATGCCAAGTTTGTGGTGAAAAAAAGTGGTGGTCATGTCTAACAAAACACACTACTATTAGAAGGGGACGAATTTCAAAAGAAATCGTTGAAACATAACTTTGGACAGATGGGAACTTTTGACATGCGCCATACATATTCGTGATCAGCGTTGGAGTATGTACAAGAAAAACTAGGATTTGGTGAGAATTGGCCGGTTTTAAAATCGGTCGGTAAGTTAACTTTCAACAAAACAGGTCGATTTTCAAGAAGTGTGACACCTAAAACAGTTACAGAAATTTTGTGAATTGGAACCAGATTTAATTCCTGGTCAAATTTAGAATGAAATGCTGAGTCACTTTGTGGTAAGTTTCTGGGGTAAAACAAAAGAAAAGTGGTGGGCATATCACTCCATACACATTGAAAGGGGACGAATTTCGAAAGCGGAACTATTTTTAGGGCAGAATTCGGAATTTTAGGCAAAGCGCCGTACATATTCGTGATCAGCGTTGAGATTCTGAGAGAAAAACAAGTTTGGTGAGAAATGGCCGGATTTAAAATCGGCGGTTAGTTCTTCCAGCCAAATAGGTCAGTTTTTCAAGAAGAGTTTCATTTTTTTCAAAACAGTTACATGAGTTTCGTGAAACGGAGACTAATTTATAGATTCCTGGGCCAAATTTTAGTGAAATGAGTCACTTTTGTGAATTTCTAGGGTAAAAAAAAAGTGGTGGGCATATCTTGAAACAAACACTATTGAAAGAAGGGGACGAATTTCAAAAGAGAAACCGATGAGCATAACTTTTGAACAGGTGGAATTTCGACAAGCGCCATACATATTCGCGTCAGCGTTGAATTCTGTGCAAGAAAAACTAAGTTAGGTGAGAATTGGCCAGTTTTTAAAAATCGGTCGGAAGGTTAAAACTTTCAAGCAAAACAAGTCGGAGATTTTCTAAAGGTGTCATTTTAAAAGCAATTTTTAGAGACTGGTGAGACTGAATTTGAATTCCTGGTCTAATTTCGAGGCGGTGAAATAGGTCACTTTGGTGATTTCTAGGAGTAGCAATTTGGCATGTCACTGCGAAACTTTTACTATTGAAAAGAGGTGACGAATTTCAAAGAAACCGTTCAGCATAACTTTGAGCAATTCGATTTTCGACAAGCTTTCCATACATATTTGTGATCAGCGTTGAACTCAATACAAGAAGATTAAGGATTTACTGAGAATTTGCCGACTCTTAAATCGGTAAGTTGGTTAGTTTCAAGCCAAGAGCAGGTCCCAGGTTTTCATGAAGTAAATACTCATTTTTTTAAAGAAAACATTTACATGAGTTTCGTGAAACTGAGACCAGATTTAGATTCTGGTCAAAATTTTGCAGTACAGAAATAGATTACTTTATTATGTTCTGGGGTAAAACAAAAGAAAAAGTGAACGGGCATGTCACTCAAACACACTATTGAAAGAGGGACGAATTTCAAAGAAACCGTTCAGCGCAACAGACAGGAGTGGAATTTCGACAAGCGCCACTTTATATTCGTGATCAGCGTTGAATTTACTTTGCAAGAAAAAACTAAGTTTGGTGTTGAGAAATGGCCGATTTTTAAAATCGATTAAATTAAGTTAACTTTCAAAGCAAGAAACGGTCTGATTTTTCAAGAAATTGTTTCCTTTTAAACAGTTACATGAGTTTCGTGAAACGGAACCAGATTTAGATTCTGGTCAATTTTGGAGTGAAATGAGTGCTTTCGTAAGTTTTCCTAGGGTGAAAAAAAAGTGGTGGATGTCATGTCACTGAAACACACTATTGAAAGAGGGACAATTCTGCTACAAAATCGTTTGAGCATAACTTTGAGACGAATTAGAACTTTTGACATTACATATACATATTCGTGATCAGCGTTGAATTATGTACAAGAAAAACTAAGTTTGGTGAGAATTGGCCGGTTTTAAAATCGGTCAGTAAGTTCAACTTTCAACAAAACAAGGTCGATTTTTTCAAGAAGTGTTTTCGTACTTTAAAACAGTTACACGGTACAGCGTTGGAGACCAGATTTGGAACCAGTCCAAATTTACGGTGAAATAGGTCACTTTGTGTGGTAAGTTCTAGGGTAAAACAAAAGAAAAAGTGGTACAGGCATGTCGCAAACACACTATTGAAAAGAGGGACGAATTTTCAAAGAAACCGTTCAACACTTAACTTTTGAACGAATTGGAATTTCGACAGCGCCATACATATTAAAAGTGATCAGCGTTGAATTAATCTGCAAGAAAAAGTGAATTTGGTAGAAATGGCGAGATTTAAATCGGCCAGTTAGTTATAAACTTTTCAAACCAAACGGTCAGTTTTCGAAAGGATTTCGACACACTGAAAGCAGTTATGAGTTTCGTGAAACGGAGACCAGGTGGGTTCCTGAATAAAATTTTGAGGTGGGAAAATGAGTCACTTTGGTAAGTTTCTAAGGGTAAAAAAAAAAGTAGTAGGAGCATATCCACTTTCGAAACAAACTTATTGAAAGAGGGGAGGACAGCGAATTCAAAAAGAAACCGTTAGTATAACGAACAATTGGAATTTCGACGGCGCCATATATTCATGATCAGCGTTGAGATTCACCAATGCGAAAAAACTAAGTTAGGTGAGATTGGCCGGTTTTAAAATCGGTCCGGAAGGTTGGCTTTCCAACAAAACAGGTCGATTTTTTCAAGAGGGTGTTTCATTTTTAAAACAGTTACAGAAATTTAGTGAATTGGAGACCAGATTTAGATTCCTGGTCTAATTTCGAGGTGAAATGGGTCACTGGTAAGTTTCACAGGGTAAAAAGTGGTGGAGCATGTGCACAGAGCACACTATTGAAGGGGTGACGAATTTCAAAGAAACCGTTCAGCATAACTTTTGAACAATTGGAATTTCGACAAGCACCATACATATTCGTGATCAGCGTTGGTCGCCGCAAGAAAAATTAAGTTTGCGAAGATTTGCCGATTTTTAAAAGATCAAGCCCCGGTTGAACCAACTTTCATTTAAATAGGTCAGTTTTCAAGAAGTGTCTCATTTTAAAAGCATTTACATGAGTTTCATTGAAACGGAGACCAGATTCCAGATTCCTGGTCAAAGTGCAGGTGAGAAAATGGAGTCACTTTGTGTGGTACAATTCAGGTGCAAAACAAAGTGAGTGGGCATGTCAATCAAACACACTAATGAAAGAGGGACAATTTCAAAACCGTTGAGCATAACTTTTGAACAGGTGAATTTTCTACAAGCGCCATACATTGTCGTGATCAGCGACCCGGAATTCTGTTAGAAAAACTAAGTTTGGTGGCCAAGCGGATTTAAAATCGGCCGGTTAGTTAACTTTCCAGCCAAATAGGTCAGTTTTCAAGAAGAGTTTTCATTTTCAAAAACAGTTACATGAGTTTCGTGAAGCGGAGACCCAGATTTAGATTCCTGGTCAAATTTTTGAGGGAAATGAGTCACTTTGAGAGTTTCTAGGGTAAGTGGTGGGTATATCACGCGCAAACAGACTATTGAAAGAGGGGCAATTTCAAAAGAAACCGTTGAGCATAACTTTTGAACAATTGGAATTTCAGGCAAGCCCCCGCATATATTCGTGATCAGCGTTGAATTCTGTGCAAGAAAACTAAGTTTGGTAAATAGCCGGATTTAAAATCGGCCGGTTAGTTAACTTTTCCAGCCAAATATAGGTCAGTTTTCAAAGGTTTCATTTTTCAAAACAGTTAAAATGAGTTTCGTGAAACGGAGACCAGATTTAGATTCCTGGTCAAATTTTGAGTGAAATGAGTCACTTTACGGTAAGTTTCTGGGTAAAAATTGGTGGGCATATCACTGGAAACAAACTATTGAAAGAGGGGACGAATTTCAAAGAAACCGTTGAGCATAACTTTTGAACGAATTATGGAATTTCGACAAGCGCCATACATATTCGTGGTGGCGACTGGAAATTCTGTGCAAGAAAATCTAAGTTTGGTGAGAAATGGCGGTTTTAAAATCGGTCGATAAATTGGCTCTCCAGCAAAACAAGGTCGATTTTTTTTCAAAAGTGTTTCATTTTGCTGGTGGGAACTTTAGTGAATTGGAACGGAATTTCGATTCTAGTCTGTTCGAGTGAAATGGGTCACTTTGGTAAGTTTCTAGGGTAAAAAATTGGTTGTATGTCACTGAAACACACTATTGAAAGAAGGTGACGAATTTCAAAAGAAACCGTTCAACATAACTTTTGAACAGGTGCGATTTCGACAAGCGCCATACATATTCGTGATCAGCGTTGAACTCTGTGCAAGGAAAAATTAAGTTTTGAGAATTGCCCGAATCTTAAAATCGGCCGGTTAGTTGGCTTTCAAGCCAAACGGGTGCGTTTTCAAAAGTGTCTCATTTTTTAAAAACATTTTACATGAGGTTTCGTGGAAACGGAGACCAGATTTAGATTCTGGTCAAATTTTAGGTGAAATAGGTCACTTTGTGTGAAATAGTTTCTAGAGGGTAAAACAAAAGAAAGAAGTGGTTGGCATGTCACTCAAACACACTATTGAAAGAGGGGACGAATTTTCAAAGAAACCGTTGAGCATAACTTTTGAACAGGTGGAATTTCGACAAGCGCCATACATGATATTCGTGATCAGCGTTGAAGTACATTGCAAGAAAAATTAAGTTTACTGAGAATTTGCGATTTTTTTAAAAATCGATGAAGCACAGTTATAATGAATTTCAAAGCCAAATAATGGGTCAGTTTTTTTTCAGCAAGTGTCTCATTTTTTTAAAACATTTACATGGTTTCGTGAAGCTGAAGGACAGATTTAGATTCTGGTCGAAATTTTGAGGTGAAATGAGTCACTTTTGTGTAATTTCTAGGGTAAAACAAAAGAGTGGTGGGCATGTCACTCCCAAACACACACTATTGAAAGAGGACGAATTTCAAAGAAACCGTTCAGCATAACTTTTTTGAACAATTGGAATTTCATTAAGCACCATACATATTCGTGATCAGCGGGTGAATTCTTTGCAAGAAAAAACTAAGTTTGGTGAGAATTGGCCGGTTTTTAAAAATCGGTCGGTAAGTTAGCTTTCCAGCAAAACAGGTCGATTTTTCAAGTGTTTCATTTTTAAAAACAGTTACACAGAAATTTAGTGAATTGGAGACCAGATTTAGATTCCTGTGGTCTAATTTCGAGTGAGAGGAGTCACTTTGGTAAGTTTACAGGGTAACAAAAGTGGTGGAGCATGTCGGTGAAACACACTATTGAAAGAGGTGACGAATTTCAAAGAAATCGTTCAGCATAACTTTTTGAACAGGTGGAATTTCGACGAGCGCCATACATATTCGTGATCAGCGTTGGCGAATTGTGTAAGAAAAATTAAGTTTACTGAGAATTTTGCCGATTTTTAAAATCGGCCGGTTGGCACCAGCCAAAGAGGGTCAGTTTTTTCAAAGTGTCTCATTTTTTAAAACATTTACATGAGTTTCGTGAAACGGGAACCAGGTGTTAGATTCCTGGTCTAATTTCGAGTGAAATGGGTCACTTTGGTGTTAAGTTTCTAGAATTAAAAAGTGGTGGGCATGTCCAGTGAAACACACTATTGAAAAGAGGTGACGAATTTCAAAAGAAATCGTTTAAGCATAACTTTTGAACAATTGGAATTTCGACAAGCGCCATACATATTCGTGATCAGCGTTGGATTCTGTGTAAGAAAAAATTAAGTTTTACGAGAATTTGCCGATTTTAAAATCGGCCGGTTAGCTTTTCAGCCTAAGAGGTCCGGTTTTCAAGAAGTGTCTCATTTTTTAAAAAACATTTACATGAGTTCGTGAAACAGGGACTGGAATTTAGATTCCTGGTCAGAATTTTGAGTGAAATGAGGTCACTTTGTGCTGATAGTTCTAGGGTAAAACAAAAAGAAAAGTGGTGGGCATGTCCCTATCGAAACACACTATTGAAAGAGGGACGAATTTCAAAAGAAGACACCGTTGAGCACTAACTTTTGAACGAATTGGAATTTCGACAAGCGCCATACATATTTCGTGATCAGCGTTGAATTCCATTTTAAGAAAAACTAGGATTTGGTGAAATGGCGGATTTGAAATCCGGCCGGTTAGTTAGTTTCCTGCCAAGGGTCGGTTTTTCAAAGAAGAGTTTCATTTTTCAAAACAGTTACATGATTTCGTGAAACGAAGACCAGATTCAGATTCCTGGTCAAATTTTGGGTTGATGAGTCACTTTGGTAAGTTTCTAGAAGTGCAAAAAGTGGTGGGCATATCACTGAAACAGACTATTGAAAGAGGGACGAATTTCAAAGAAACCGTTAACATAACTTTTGAACGAGTGGAATTTCGACAAGCGCCATACATATTCATGATCAGCGTTGAAATCTGTGCAAGAAAAAACCAAGTTTGGTGAGAATTGGCCGGTTTTAAAATCGGTCGGAAGGTTGGCGCAGCAAAACAGGTCGATTTTTTCAAAGTGTTCATTTTTAAAAACAGTTACAGAAATTTAGTGGTGGAGACCATATTTAGATTCCTGGTCTAATTTCGAGTGAAATGGGTCACTGAGTAAGTTTCTAGGGTAAAATTGCGTTTGGCATGTCACTGAAACACACTATTGAAAAGAGGTGAGCAATTTCAAACGTTCAACATAACTTGAACGGGTGGAATTTCGACAAGCGCCATACATATTCGTGATCAGCGTTGAACTCTGATACAAGAAAAAATTAAGTTGCAGGGAATTTGCCGACTCTTAAAATCGGCCGGTTGGTTGGCTTTCCAGCCAGGTCAGTTTTCAGAGATGTCTCATTTTTAAAAGAAACATTTACATGAGTTTCGTGAAACGGAGACCAGATTTAAGATTCCTGGTCAAATTTTTGAGTGAAATGAGTCACTTTGTGTGAAATAAGTTTCTAGGGTAAAACAAAAGAAAAGTGGTTGGCATGTCACTCAAACACACTTGTGAAAGAGGGACGAATTTCAAAAGAAACCGTTGAGCATAACTTTTGAACAGGTGGAGATTTCGACAAGCATACATATTCGTGATCAGCGTTGAATTCTGTGCAAGAAAAATTAAGTTTACTGAGAGTGCCCGATTTTTAAAATCGGCTACAGTTGAATAGTTTCCAGCCAAATAGGTCAGTTTTCATGAAGTATACTCATTTTTTAAAACATTTACATGAGTTTCGTGAAACTATGAGACCAATTTAGGTCTAGTCAAATTTTGAGTGAAATGAGGTCACTTTGTGTGTGGTAAGTTTCTAAGGGTAAAACAAAAGAAAGTGGTGGGCATATAACTCAAACACACTATTGAAGAGAGGGACGAATTTCAAAAGAGCAAGATTGAGCATAACTTTTGGACAGGTGGAATTTCGACAAGCGCCATACATATTCGTGATCAGCGTTGAATTCTGTGCAAGAAAAATCTAAGTTTGGTGAGAAATGGCCGGTTTTTAAAATCGGTCGGTAAAGTTAGCTTTCAACCAAAAACAGGTCGGTTTTCAAAGTTTCTCATTTTTAAAAACATGAGTTTCGTGAAACGGAGACCCGATTGGAATTCCTGGTCTAATTTCGAGGTGAAATGGGTCACTTTGGTAAGTTTCTAGGGTAAAAAAAATTGAAATCCAGGACATATCGCGGAAGCAGACTATTGAAGAGGGGACGAATTTCAAAAGAAACCGTTGAGCATAACTTTTGAACGAATTTGGAATTTCGACAAGCGCCATACATATTCATGATCAGCGTTGAATTCTTTGCAGAAAAACTAAGTTTGGTGAGAGTGGACGGTTTTTAAAATCGGTCGGTAAGTTAGCTTTCAAGCCAAATGGGTCGGTTTTTCAAAGAGAGTTTCATTTTTCAAAAACAGTTACGCATGAGTTTCGTGAAACGGAGACCAGATTTAGATTCCTGGTCAAAGTTTGGAGTGAAATGTCACTTTTGAGGTAAGTTTCTAGGGTAGAGAACAAAGAAAAGTGGTGGGCATGTCACTCAAACACTATTAATGAGGGACGAATTTCAAAGAAAACCCCGTTGAGCATAACTTTTGAACAATTCAATTTGACAAGCGCCATACATATTCGTGATCAGCGTTGAATTCTGTGCAAAAAAAACAAGTTTGGGAAAAGGGCCCGGTTTTAAAAATCGGCCGGTTGGTTTTTTCCACCCAAAAAGGTCAAAAAAAATTTTATTTTAAAACGTTACATGAGTTTCGGAAACGGAGCCCGTTTTTAATTCCGGTCAAATTTTGAGTAAAAAATGTGTCACTTTGGAAAGTTTCTGGGGTAAAAAAGTGGGCATTCACTGCGACTATTGAAAGGGGGGACAATTTCAAAAAAACCCTTGACATAACGAACATGGAATTTCGCAAGCCCCATTTTCCCGACGCTTGAATTCTTTGCAAAAAAAAAAACAAGTTTTGAGAATTGATCGGTTTTAAAATCGGTCGGAAAGTTGGTTTTCCCAACAAAACAGGTCGATTTTTTTCAAGAATTTTTCATTTTTAAAACAGTTACAAAATTTAGTGTTGGAACAAGATTTAGTTTCCCGTCTAATTTCGAGTGAAATGGGTCATTTTGGGTAAGTTTCTGGGGAAAAAAAAAGTGGTGGGCATGTCGGTGAAACACACATTAAAAAGGGTGACAAACCCCAAAAAAATCGTTCAGCATATTTTTTGAAGGGGAAAATTTCGACAAGCCCCATACATATTCGTGACGGCTTAAATTTCCGGCAAAAAAAACTGTTTGGGAAAAGGGCCCGGGATTTAAAATCGGCCGGTTGTTGCTTTCCACCCAAAAAATAGGTTTTTTTTTCCAAAAATTTTTCAAAAACGTTAATGAGTTTCGGAAAGGGAGACCAATTTAGATTCCGGGTTTTTGATGAAATGAGTCACTTTGGTAAGTTTCTGGGGTAAAAAGTGGTGGGCTATCCTAAAACAGACTATTGAAAAGGGGGGACGAATTTCAAAAAACGTTGAGCATAACTTTTGAAAAGGGAATTTTCGACAAGCGCCATACATATTCGTGATCAGCGTTAAATTTCCCGGCAAGAAAAACTGTTTGGGGAGAAAGGGCCCGGATTTAAAATCGGGGTTGGTTTTTTTCCACCCAAATAGGTCATTTTTTTTCAAGAAGGTTTCTTTTTTCAAAACAGTTACATGAGGTTTCGTAAAACGGAGACCAATTTAGATTCCTGGTCAATTTTGGGGTAAATGGGTCACTTTCGTTTTAAGGTAAAAAAATAGTGGTGGGCATATCACTGAAACAGACTATTAAAACAGGGGACGAATTTAAAAAAACCGTTGACCATAACTTTGAACAAATTTTGAATTTCGACAAGCCCCAAACAATTTTCAGTCAGCGTTGAACTGTGCAAAAAAAAACTGGGTGAGTTGGCCCGGGTTTTTTAAAAAATGGGCGGTAAGTTTTTTCCAGCAAAACAGGTCGATTTTTAAAAATTTTCTTTTTTAAAACAGTTACAAAATTTGGGTTTAAAACCAGATTTAGATTCCTGGTCTAATTTCGAGTGAAATGGGTCACTTTGGTAAGTTTCTAGGTAAAAAGTGGTGGGCATATCACTGAAACAGACTATTGAAAGGGGACGAATTTCAAAGAAACCGTTGAATAACTTTTGAACGAATTAGAATTTCGACAAGCGCCATACATATTCATGATCAGCGTTGAATTCTTTGCAAGAAAAACTAAGTTTGGTGAGAATTGGCCGGTTTTTAAAAATCGGTCGGTAAGTTGGCTTTCCAGCCAAATAGGTCGGTTTTTTCAAGAAGAGTTTCATTTTTCAAAAACAGTTACATGAGTTTCGTGAAACGGAGACCAGATTTAGATTCCTGGTCAAATTTTGAGTGAAATGTGTCACTTTGGTAAGTTTCTAGGGTAAAACAAAAGAAAAGTGGTGGGCATGTCACTCAAACACACTATTGAAAGAGGGGACGAATTTCAAAGACACCGTTGAGCATAACTTTTGAACGAATTCGAATTTCGACAAGCGCCATACATATTCGTGATCAGCGTTGAATTCTGTGCAAGAAAAACTAAGTTTGGTGAGAAATGGCCGGATTTAAAATCGGCCGGTTAGTTGGCTTTCCAGCCAAATAGGTCAGTTTTTTCAAGAAGAGTTTCATTTTTCAAAAACAGTTACATGAGTTTCGTGAAACGGAGACCAGATTTAGATTCCTGGTCAAATTTTGAGTGAAATGAGTCACTTTGGTAAGTTTCTAGGGTAAAAAAAAGTGGTGGGCATATCACTGAAACAGACTATTGAAAGAGGGGACGAATTTCAAAGAAACCGTTGAGCATAACTTTTGAACGAATTGGAATTTCGACAAGCGCCATACATATTCATGATCAGCGTTGAATTCTGTGCAAGAAAAACTAAGTTTGGTGAGAATTGGCCGGTTTTAAAAATCGGTCGGTAAGTTGGCTTTCCAGCAAAACAGGTCGATTTTTTTCAAGAAGTGTTTCATTTTTTAAAAACAGTTACAGAAATTTAGTGAATTGGAGACAAGATTTAGATTCCTGGTCTAATTTCGAGTGAAATGGGTCACTTTGGTAAGTTCTAGGGTAAAGTGGTGGGCATGTCAGTGAAACACACTATTGAAAGAGGTGACGAATTTCAAAGAAATCGTTCAGCATAACTTTTGAACGAATTGGAATTTCGACAAGCGCCATACATATTCGTGATCAGCGTTGAATTCTGTGTAAGAAAAATTAAGTTTACTGAGAATTTGCCGATTTTTAAAATCGGCCGGTTAGTTGGCTTTCCAGCCAAATAGGTCGGTTTTTTCAAGAAGAGTTTCATTTTTCAAAAACAGTTACATGAGTTTCGTGAAACGGAGACCAGATTTAGATTCCTGGTCAAATTTTGAGTGAAATGAGTCACTTTTGGTAAGTTTCTAGGGTAAACAAAAGAAAAGTGGTGGGCATGTCACTCAAACACACTATTGAAAGAGGGGACGAATTTCAAAGAAACCGTTGAGCATAACTTTTGAACGAATTGGAATTTCGACAAGCGCCATACATATTCGTGATCAGCGTTGAATTCTGTGCAAGAAAAACTAAGTTTGTGAGAAATGGCCGGATTTAAAATCGGACGGTTAGTTGGCTTTCCAGCCAAATAGGTCAGTTTTTCAAGAAGAGTTTCATTTTTTAAAAACAGTTACATGAGTTTCGTGAAACGGAGACCAGATTTAGATTCCTGGTCAAATTTTGAGTGAAATGAGTCACTTTGGTAAGTTTCTAGGGTAAAAAAAAAGTGGTGGGCATATCACTGAAACAGACTATTGAAAGAGGGACGAATTTCAAAGAAACCGTTGAGCATAACTTTTGAACGAATTGGAATTTCGACAAGTGCCATACATTTTTCAGATCGGGTTCAATTCGTGAAAAAACAAAGTTTGGGGGAAAATTGGCCGGTTTTAAAAAATCGGTCGGGTAATTTGGTTTTTCCAGCAAAACAGGTCGTTTTTTTTTAAAGATTTTTTTTTTAAAAACCGTTACGGGAATTTAGTGTTGGGCCAGATTTAGTTTCCCTGGTCTAATTTCGAGTGAAAGGGGCACTTTCGTTTTAAAGGTAAAAAAAAATAGTGGTGGGCATATCCGAAACAGATTTTAAAGGGGGACGAATTTCAAAGAAACCGTTGGATAACTTTTGAACAATAAATTTCGACAACCCATACATATTCGTGATCAGCGTTAATTCTGTGCAAAAAAAAACTGGGGTGGGGTTTTGAAATCCCTTTTTTTAAAATCGGTCGGTAAGTTGGCTTTCCAAAAAACAGGTGATTTTTAAAGGTTTTTTTTTTTTAAAACAGTTACAGAATTTAGTGAATTGGAGCCTAGATTTAGATTCTGGTCAAATTTTCGAGTGAAATGGGTCACTTTCGTTTTAAAGGTAAAAAAAAAAAAATAGTTTTGGGCATATCACTGAAACAGACTATTGAAAGGGGGACGAATTTAAAAAAAACCTTGGGAAGCATATTTTTGAACGAATTTAATTTCACAAGCCCCAAAACATATTCATGATCATTGAATTCTTCAAGAAAAACTAAGTTTGGTGAGTTTTGGGGTTTTAAAATCGGTCGGTAAGTTGGCTTTCCAGAAAAAACAGGTCGTTTTTTTAAAGGGTGTTTCATTTTTAAAAACAGTTACAAAATTTAGTGTTGGAACCAGATTTAGATTCTGGTCAAATTTTTTTGAGTGAAATAGTCACTTTGTGTGGTAAGTTTCTGGGGTAAAACAAAAGAAAGTGGTGGGCATGTCCCAAACACACTATTAAAAAGGGGACGAATTTAAAAAAACCCGTTGAGCATAACTTGTGAACAATTTGGGAATTTTCGACAACCCCAAAATTTCATGATCAGCGTTGAAATCTGTCAAAAACTTAGTTTGGTGAGAATTGGCCGGTTTTAAAATTGGTCGGAATTGGCTTTCCAGCAAAAGGGGGGATTTTTTTTCAAG
>BMAV01013724.1:0-12453 GCA_019973955.1 Trichonephila inaurata madagascariensis | reverse complement strand
CTTTAAAAATACGTGAAAAGTTAAAAAACCGCAAGGCTGAATGACGCCATGGTAAATAAGTTGTATTACTTAGCTGCATTGTTTTAGTTACATGTTTTGTCTCGTCTCGTTTCGCACACTTCTAATGTTTCACTCTCTTGTATGTCGCATATATACGAGTATATCAGTTGAAGAATTTAAAGGTGGGCTTACGGATGTATTGAATTCAATATAAAATACATTCTATATATTAGGTTATTGAGGAAGTTTTTGTGTGTATTTTTTTTTAACTGTATGATCTTAAATCTTAACCATGTGCATATTTTCTTTTATTGGATATTTATTGGGATAAAATTAGTTTGACATTTCTAAAAATTTCTTCTCTTTTTATTTAGATTTCATAAATTTTGGTTGCAATTAAGAATTTAATTTTATTAACTAGGTACATTTTATGTGTTCTTGGAACCAATTTTTTTATAAATGTATTTAACACTTAAAAAACCCTATTAGTGGTCCGCGGAATTTAAATTATGAATTTACTGGTCCGTGAGGTCAAATAGTTTGGCGACCGCTGCTCTATAGGGATGAAATCTGAGATACAACTGGCCAACACATTCAGCGAATATCCTCACTTTCCAGAAATTCATCTACAGGATGAATACTTAGTGATATCATCCATTATAATAAAATCCGGCCATCTGCACCTGTGAAAAGGCGATCACAGGGCTCCAAGACCTCATCCCTATGCCTCACAGCAATCACAGTGCCTCTTTCAAAGGCATAGAGGTGTGTGCGGTTATCCAACATGATGCCTGCCCAGACCAAACCCCTTCCTTATTCGTAATTAAGTTGTTTTTCGGACATACAGGGGGGTGGGCCTTTTTCTCTCCATATACTCTCGCCGTACTTTCATATTGAGAAAACCAGGGAGAATAAGTATACTATTTGTATCAGATTTTTTTTTCGACAAATGTATGCCCTCTTGTAGTCCTTCCTTTTTCTAGTTGTCTTGTAACGGGTTCTCAACGCGTTTTCCATTAACCCCAAGGAAAATCTTTTTGGTTTGAATTGAACTGGATTGATTTGGAAACCCGCCTTGAAAAGGAGCAAATTAGGTTAGGATCGTAGGGGATGCTCAGGTTATAATTGTAAGAGATTTTGGTAATCGTAAGTGTAAAGAGTCTTTGATTATTTGTTATTAGAATTGGCAAGTTAGACTTAAACTCACAAAATCGTGTGATTACTGCTTAGATTTATTCTAGAGTTGGAACTTGCTTGACAGTAACTCAAAACTGCAATTGTAAAAGATAAGGGAATCTTTATTATTATTATTGGCTGGGATTCGAGAGTTATTTCTCTCTCAGAGGTTATTTCCATTAAGATATTAATATATTAAGATATTAAATTGAATAAAGATTATTGAGTTTTACAATGCCTCTTGATTTATCCCCTTTACCACATTAAAACAAGCTCTGGTTCTTTTCAGCCTACTGTGTGTTTGTTTATTCTTTCATTTAAATTATTTTCCCCTAAGAATTCTTGTTACCACTACTTCTAATCAAATTATACATTTTAATATTTTATTTTCAAAATTTCCGCTTAGAAAACATATAACAGAGCATCAAAATAATATCGACGTCTAATTTAAAAGATATTGCCAATTTACCAATGCAAATTATGCATTTATCGTCCCTTTGTACTTGTCACCTTTTTCAGTTGGATATTTAATTGTCTCAAAAATTATTCGAAAACATTTTTAAAGAAAGCAAAAACGCTATTTTTTTGTTCACATCACAAGATTAATAATAGAGTAGTAATAAATAAGCAATTTGAGATAAATAAAAACTAGTCAATTACTGATGAATTTTTTTATCATGAATAAAGAGATCCCCCAAAGGCGCATAATGTTTAAGGACATATGCATTTATATTTAATTTTAGTTAACCCTGTTCAGTATCAACTTCATCAAAAATGCAAAAAAATATATTAATGACTTTAATAAAAGAGTATACCTAAAATTATAGTGACATTTAACCTTATAATAAACTAGCTGCTATACCCGTTCTTCACACGGGTGAATTAAAAAATTAAACAATACAGATTGAAGGATAAAAAGTTTTTAATGAGTTAATTTTACGTGAATTGCAAATTAAACAAAAAGAAACGTTTTGCATATCTCAGTTGAACAGAAACGCTTATTTGTTAAAATTTAAGTCAATAGATCTAAGCTGATAAAAAGGATATTTTTTATTTATAACACCCCGTAACTCTCTTGTGGGGCGATTTTTGAAAACACCTTCCTAAACTGATCTCTGCTCATCAAAAGTAACATTGTTACACATTTTGTGTAATGAACCCTTAAAATAGTGTAAATAATTTATATCTGGATGCGTAATACATTACTATAACTTTCTGTTGGATTTATTTTATGTTAAAATTGCAATATTTGCAAGCAACTCCGTTCCTTACATTATAATGGCGATTCAATAGAAACATAGCAAAATGTTTGCGACAGAGCCAAGTTGACATCATTTTTGGCAACCCTGTTGGCAACTTGGTGAATGATTGAATGGTGCAGAAGTTTATATGTTGTAGCGACACCTGGTGGAGAGCTGGAACAAAGAGGATAGCACAAAAACCTTCTCCACAAAAATATACATATGCATGCCAATTTTCATAGTGATCAGTTGAACGGTGTTAGAGTGATGCGATTTCATATATACAAACATCCATTTTTATATATATAGATTGCACTACTGGTCATTAAAATCATTACACCAAGAAGGCGACATGCTACTGACGTGAAATTCAAAAGACAGGAAGAAGGTGCTGTGATACGCAAATGATTAGCTTTTCAGCGCCTTTAGACAAAGCCAGCGCCGGTAGAGACAACTACAATGTATTTAATGTGTTGCAATGTTTTGAAATTGTTCAGCCGGTTTCAGATACACAATTGCTGCCTGGTGAAAAGTTGTTGTGATGCCTCGTGTAAAAAGAACTTCAGGGCAGCCAATAGAGTGTTAGCTTACTTATCCTTTTCGGCCAATAGCAGTCGAGTCTCTCATGCGCTTGCTTGGAAAAATTTCTACTACATCGGATGTCTCCGAAGCAGTCACGTAGCCAAACACCCTTTTTCCTTCCAGTCCACCAACCAGGAAACTCCCTCTCAATCCAGGCCTCTTTATTACAAGCCCCAAATACTTTCGATATGGGATAGAGGAACGCTACAGAGAGACCAGAACGTTAAGCGTTCAGCATTTTTCGTGTAAGAAGTAGAAATGCGTGCCAGCACGTTTCTGACTTTGATAAAGTTTGAACTGTAGCGTACCAGGATTGTGGATTTATCGAATCACAGTATTGCTGCACGCGTCGGTCGAGATCTAATGAACTGTTAGCAGAATGAGAAATCGATTGGTTCAGGATGGTAATACGGAACCCCAAGCTGGATCTCAACCCACCCCACCACCTTGCAGCGAGAACACAGGCATGTTACCCTCATTACCTTAGTAGATCCTGCAGCCAAGTCACGAGCCTTGAATCAAGAATTTGGGTCGTTTGTCAGACAACAAATGTCTGCACAAAACTTCGACGACATTTGCAGCAGCATGAGCTCTCAGCTCGTAGACCATGGCTGTGGTTACCCTTCATGCTGCATCACAGACAGGAGCCTCGTCAATGGTATGATCAATGACGAACCTGCGAGACGTCAGTTTTTCAGATGAATACAGGTTTCGCTTGCAGCATCAAAAGAACCACACCCGAGTCTGGCGGTATCCTGGTGAACCCACATTGGCAGCGTGCACTCGTCATCGTCATACTGGACTATCACCTGCGTGATGGTATGGTGTGCTATTGAATACACGTACTGGTCACTTCTTGTTTGCATTGATGCACTTTGAACAGTGAACGTTGCATTTCTGGTATGTTACGACCCGTGGCTCTACCCTTTAATCGAACCCTGCGAAACCCTACGTTTCAGAAGGGTAATGCACGACTGCATGTTGCCGGTATTGTACGGAACATTTTTGGCTGTTGCAATGGCCTGCATGTTCACCAGATCTCTCACCAACAGAAAAGGTTTGTCCATGGTTGACGAGCGACTGGCTCGTCTCATACGCCAGTCACTACTGTTGATAAGATGTGGCGTCTGTTGAAGGCTTCATGGGCATCTGTACCAGTACATGCCATCCAATCTCTGCATGAGTCAATGCCAAGGCGTATAAGTGCTGTTATTACTGCCAGAGGTGGTTGTTCTGGATACTGATTTTTCAGGATCTATGAACCCTAAAATTTTGAAATTTAATCACTTGTTACTTCCTGTATAATATATTTGTCCAGTAAATATTTTGTTATCTGTATTTCTTCCTGGTGTAGCAATTTTAATGGTCAGTAGTGTAGATATCTATTTATTTTTTAACTAAAAACATATCTTGAACAAAAAGAATTTTATAAATGCTTGAATAAGAAAATTTAAATTTAATTATACATTTTTAAAGGAAAAAGAGACTGTACCAAATTTTCATAAAACATATACGCGTGACTAAACTTCGCTTGATCAAAAAATAGCAATTACGAAGAAAAAAACTTGAAAGAGATGCTTATTTAGAATCTTTGTGATATAGCGGAAATAATTGCATTAGGAAAAATATATTCAAATGTTTTCAATTTGAATTCACTTTTACATTCCTAGGTTACGGGTGTAACCAAAACATCTCGGTAAAAAAAAAATGTATTGTTAACAAGATTGATTTTAAATATACGGAACATTCTGATTCTTATGAATTTCATTCTTACATAAAATCTTTATACAGAAATATTAAGATTATTTCAGTACAATAGAAGAACTGTATTCAGCAATTTGATAAAGGAATAATTAAATTTCGTTGTACAAGATTTTAAAAAGGAGCTTAATGTTCTGTTGCCTTTGCGTGCATAAAAATACACTCGCCCATTAGAACAAAGTATATTTCTTAATAAAAAATGAATTTTGTAAGCTTTATGTGGGAAAATTGGCAGCTGGATTTGCTTAGTTGGTTTGTCGCTGGCTTTGTACGCCCAAGGTACGCCGAATCCTTATTATATTATTTCAGCCGATTTAAAAAGTTTGGTTTTGTAACATAAGAAAAACATTAAATATTCGTTCTTTTTTACTTCTCTAACAACATAGTCCTCAGCAATAAAAACTATCTAAAATAATTGTAAAACTGCCAACTGGGGGGCCTAGTTGGTTAGGCGCTGGTCTTGTACATCGAAGCTTGCGGTTTCGATCCCGGTCCAAATCGGAGGATTTTAATGATTCAAATATCGACAGTGTCCATGTCGTATGATTATGCGGCATGTTAAAGGTCCTTAGAGTGTCTGTTTGGCTTGGGTGCTCTCGGCAAAATCGAATTCCTAGCACAGTTTCGCATCGACAGAGCTCGCCCCCTCCGTGGAGGAAACTTATAAAAAAACGACAAAGTTTCATTGTAGCAATTAATATCCACCTATATGGTGCCACACTAAAAAGTTATACAACTCCCGGGGGATGTATCAGGTCTGCAATCGTAAATACCAATACACAGCCCCATTGAAAAAAAAATCCGTCATCGCTTAGTTTTCATGATTATAATAATTCTATTCTAAAAAAAAAATTTCAAATAAAATGAATATTAAAATTAAATTTTAAAAAATAATTGCAAATGATAGTTACGATTACGATTTTAAAGTAATTATTTGAGCATTCAATGTTAAACAATGAATTTCATCAGAATTTTTAACAGTACAACGAATTATCTGAGATATGATTTTTTTTAATAATAATAATTATATATATATATGCCGTAAAATCCGGCGTTTAACGCGCACTTTTAACTCATAACATAAGATCTAAATGTACGGCTACGCGGGTTATAAAAATTATAGCTTCAAAAATAAACAAAGGGATAGTCATTAAAAAAAATTAGACTTCTACAGATATTGGAATAATGTTTACTTAAAAGGAATGATATACCTAATGAGCTTAAAGAGTTGTAGTTCTAAAATAAACTATTTTTTTAAAAGTCTGTTAAACTACCTAGAATAAATGACTTCAAAATATAAGAGCATTGCACTTGTACAATTCAGGTTCCTTCGTAAAAAAGGAGGTGCACTTTATACGTCGAATAATATACCTAAGAACTAAAAAAACACTGCTTTAAAGTATAAACGTAAATGAGTGTTATACACCGAGCTCGTTATATGCGGGATTTTACGGTGTGTGTGTGGCTAGATTATGATTTCTTATAGTCTGCTACGGGAATTATAGAAAGAAAACGAAATTAGAGAAAGCGCTTTGTGTTTCATGTGATAGGTAATTGCAATAAACATCTTATAACCGATACATAAAACGTATCTTTAAAAATATATTGTACTTATAACAAAATAATTTGGTTAAAACAGAACCTTTTTAAAAGTATTAATATAACGAGAGTAACAAATCATAGATTAATGCGATGATCTTGTATTGTTCTCTAAGTTACGAAATGATATATTTTTAGAAAAAACAATTTTACTGAAAATATTTTTCAATGTTACCTATTTTTACTTTCTGACGTGCTATTTGTTTTGAAAATAGATGAAGCTTATATCAGAACTAAATTATAAAATAATAATACTATGATGTTATAAAAATGATAAATAATTTGGAATTTTAATGAATTTTTTTGATAAAAAAAAGGAAGGAAGCTTTTAAAAAATGCATAAACACTTGAGCTAAAATATTTTTAAAGATATGTCCAACATTCCTATTCAAATATGAAAATAACCTGTCTTACTAAATTCGGTATACCTTTCATTATTAATATTCATGCATCAACTATACTCACTTGAAAGAATATGAAATAAATAATAAAATATCAAAGAAACTGAAAGTATGGCAATACCAGAATTTTTTTTCTTTGAACTATGAATTAATTAATTAGACAAAAAAGATTGCAAATTAACATATTTGCATTTTTAGAATGAATTTCACAATATATTCCCTTATCTTCCCTTTCTTTGAGCGAAATTTAGAAAAGGAAAGGCGTTGGAAAGTATGGAAAACAGTAGGTCGAAGGAACGGACTGACTGACCTCATGTCCTACATCGCGTTCAACTCCAGAAGGTAGGCGGGGAGCATCCCATATATATTCCATTGGAGATCACTCAGTTAGAACATTCACTTGTCTCTCATCATCTCGATAGAACATTTCTCTTGTTGGAATCATCCTCTTTTCTCCTTGAACTTTGAGTAACAGAGAATTTCATTGAATTAGTAAGTATATATTTTGTTTTATTACACTTCATTTTTTAATTTCATTCTTATTTACTGCGTTCTAATCAAATGTCCCTATTGCTGAACAGAGCTATTACTACCTCAAACATCTTTTTCATCATCATGTAACTCCTCTCCTGGCTTAAAAACTCTTTAACAATATATTCAAGCTGGAATATTTCATTTTTCGAGAAATGGTTATTCGTACATATATGAAGTAAAAGAAAAAAATATTAATCTCTTTTCTGGACAGAAAGCCGTGACATCACCCAAACGAAAGATTAATTATACCGTAAAATCCGGCGTATACTTTAACACAAAAAATAAGATTGAAATTTACGGGTGCGCGTTATAAATCGGGTATAAAAATGTGAGCTTTAGAAATAACAAATACAATAAAAAAAATTTTAAAGTCAATTCCTACCTTGGTCAACAAAGAAAATTTTTATTTTAGTTACTTTTCATCAGATAATTACAATTAATATAAATATGTATATACGTATGGCAGAATCACAATATTAAGTGGCAATTAATTTTTAATAATTATCCTTAAAGTATCGTATTGTCATCCAAAACAATCGTGAATTTCAGTTTAACTGAATACTTTAAAACATGAGGGGAAAAAAATCTTTTAAAGTTTTGACATAAGTCTCTAAAAATGAAGCCAACGAGACTCTGTATCTGTTTCAGGCAATTAATTTTAATTAATTATAATTAAGTTATCGCATTGTCACCCAAAAAAATCGTGTATAGAAATTTTCAGTTCAAATGAGTTATTTCAGTTTAAAATGTGAGATTGAAAGTTTTGACACAAGAGTCCAACACGGTCGCTAAGTCGCCAAAAATGATGCCACCGTGCTGTATCTGTAATTCTTTGAATAATTAATTTTCATCAATTAATTTTTATTAATTATAATTAAATTACCATATTGTCATCCAAAATAATCGTGTATATAAAATTTCAACTCAATTGAGTACTTTAAAATGTATTTTATTAACGATTGAAAATTTGACTAAGATATATGTAGAGAGATTGTGAACTAATAGTGGGAATTGAAAAATAGATGAGCATAGAAAAAAAATTCGACTTCTACGTATATCGAAAGACTGTTTCTTAAAAAAAAGACATTCCTTATGGACTTAAGGGGTTGTAGTCCTAGAAGTATATTATTTTTTTTTCTAAAGCTTGGGATAATACCTCGAATAAATGGCTTTAAGGCATAAGAGCAGTGCGAACGTACTTTTCTGTTTTTTCATAAAAAAGGGAGTGCGTATTATACGGCGAATATACCTAAAAATTAAAAATTGCTGCTTGAAAATATAAGTGCGCGTTATACACCGGATTTTACGGTAATTTCTTACAAAATGACAACAAAAATTATGACATTATAATGCCTAAGGCTGATATCACTAGCGATTGTGCCTATCAAGGAAGCCATAGTAAAATCAAGCGTTAAACGTTCTCACTTGTTACAAAACTAGGAGTTAACGAGACCAACTGCATATTTTAACAAATTTTTTAAACTAGTTTTTGTTTGTTTTTGGGGCCTTTATTCTTCTTTTATACTCAAAGTATCTGAAGAAGTTAAAACTTTTTCATTATAAAGATTGAGCTCTTTAATAAGGTGATTCGAAGTATAAAGAACAGTGTATTTTTAATGGATTTGTATCTTAAAATAGTTTTTATAGGAAGTTTTATACTTAATAAAAATCAAATACAATCTTTCCCTTCTTCTTTTGTATGATACTAATTCGAGTATCGCTTGTATAATCAAAACCAACGTTTCCTATGTACTTCTTTTCTGAATTATTTTACACAATAAATGCAAAAAGAGGAAATACATTTTGAACTAAAAATCACGAATAGGATAATTTATGTTAATTTGTCACGTTATAATTGAATTTGAGAAATTTTCGAAAATACGAGGAAAAAATAATCGATTTGGACGGAAATATGTACGTTATTTAAATGTAATGATCTGAACAAGATCTCAACAAATATAAGTCAAGCATACATTACATTAAAAAACAAATTAGGAAATGAAAGACTTTTTAGACATCATACCTACAAAAAATTAAACATTTTTAATCTGAGTCCTACAAAAATGGTTAGCATCTTAAAGTGTATGTTTTTATTAAAGCCTCTGAATTTTAACAAGCGAAATTCCCTAAATTACAAATTTCATCTTGTAATTTGGGGAAGAAAGACAAAGAAAATAACATCGAAAAGTAGTTTTCTCTTAAAGGAATTAATTTTGTATTTATATAATTGGTTATCTATCAAATTTTGTTGTTTACGTCACTGCTCAATTTCTGATATTCATAATTATTTTTGCTCCTTTAAACCCCTAGAAAGGAAAAAGTGTAAAGAATCATAAAAAGCATCGAATTCAACGAATATTTCTTTATAAACATTTATTTAAAAACAGAACTTAATCACTTGCAAAGCACTTTATTGTTTCAACTATATAAAAAATATCATTTGTACTTTTTTAAAACATGTTTATGCATAAATGTCTAATGTTTGCAAAATTTTAATGATGATTACATTTGTGAATCAGTTTATGATATTGATAATGTTGAAGTTATTTTTGTAATTGAAAAAGTGTTCTAGATATGTGTCCTATTTTCTAATATTAGAGGAAAAATTCTAAATATATTTTAAATATTTTTCCGTAAATTTATACCAACTGAAAAATCAAACTAAATGAAGAAATGAGTTTAGAATATTATTTACCTCGTCTAAAACATTCTATATGTAAATATGTAAAATTTAAATCATTTTCTCTAAATCTCAACAAGCATCTAAGTGTATCTATTAACATTCGTTTTAACAGGCTTTCAATGATGAAATAAAAGGAAAACATTGTAGTTATTCTACTGTCCATTTTTAATTATTCAATGAATTCGAAAACTCACAGCAAGTATCAACACATGAGCTATAAAATAGGAGATTCTGTTCCAATTAAAGGGAAATTTTTTGTTAATATAAATAAAAATATAAATATATAAATCATAAAACATACATATCAAAAAGTATATAATCCTAATACTCTTTCCATTTTTTAAAAAATAAACTTAATTCTTAAATTTGGTAACAGAAATCAAATTAAAAAATTTTGATGATTCAAATCAATTAATTAGTTATTGCATCATAAGTTTAATTAGAATAAATATGCCATACGATTTTTTCCAGTAAATTCTCTAGGTTTAATTCAATTGAAAGATATTTTATTTATAAAAAAAAACTTTACGTATAGAAACAGAGACAGATATAATATTGTTGCAATTATATTTTCATGTTTAAAAAACAGTAATAATAAATAAAATGCAATTTTAAGTCATTAAAATGCATGTTTTGAAGATATGATATATTAAATTTATTTTCTGATAGTAAACAAAAATTATATGATACATTAAATTTATTCTCATAATAAAACAAGAATTATAAGATGATTTTTCAATATTCGGGATATAAATTCTAAAATTAAATTAAGCATAAATTACTTTTTTTCCTAAAAAAAAATTATAACCAAAAATATAGATAAAAATTCAACTGTTGGATAAAAAAATTGTATATTTTTAATAAATATATAATTTTATATTTGATCCACAAAATTCGTAGAATGAAAACACAGTTTTGTGAATCAAAAAATAATTTAAAATATAATTTTTCAACATTTTTAGTTTTCATTAAATAATGATTTTAAGATAGAATATGCAATGTTTTTCCCTTAAAATATTCTAAACAGAAAAATTATATTAATAATTATAAGGAATTGCAAAAAGAAGAACCAGTTAAATATTTCTGATCTAGAAACTTTTGTTTCAGTTTGATTTTGAGACTTTTATAATGGTTTATATTTAAAAAAAACTTATCTTTATTTAATGCTGTCTTGGGTCAATGTTAAAGAATAGGTCCCGTATTTGGACTATTTTTTGGATATAAAAGTTCTCGAAGATTGATATTGAATTTTGGGGCTTCATTATATAATAGAGAACCTCTTATTTATCATACCACTCATATTTAATCGATTTGACACATATTTTCTAGTCAAAAATATGTCTCTGCATTTTTCCTATACCGTAATGCTAAATGAGATATCTTTTTACTTGTTGAGAGGAAAAATTAATTATTTATAAAATATCTTTAAATTTTAACAACGATATATTGTAAGAAAATGTATGAATTACAACAATGTTGCGAACTTTTATGAAAATTGAGTCATTTTTCTGTCTGAAAATGTACTCCGCGTTTAGTTTAGGCACTCATACTTTTGACGAAAACAGCCTTAATGTATTTAATCATTTTTAAACAACGAAATATTGTACGTTAAATAAAAATCGAAATTTATGTTTTAAAAATTTTTTAAAATTTAATCTCAAAGGGTTGGGGGGAAAAAACAAAAAGAAAGTCTTAATTTAGACTTTGAATAGCCTATTAATTCCATTGGTTTGTATTTTTTTTTAAAAAAAAAAAAATATTTCTTTGGTAGCTATGGAATAAAATATATAATTCTGATAAAAAGAACATTTTACTAGCAAAAAAAAAAAATCATTTAAATCATGCCATTTAAAAATCAATCAGTTTACTTATTCGGAAAAAATTTTGAATCAAATTTGCGCCAAAAACTTTTCTCCAGTCTTGGAAATCATGAAACAATCTTAAAACACAAATATATAATTAGCTCACAAATAATTGAAATTATTAGAAAGCCTTAAATGTTAAATTTTATATATATATATATAATCTTTATAGTAAAAGTATTTATTCCACTTTTCTTCCAAACTAAAAATTAAAAACTAAATTCAAAAAAATTGCTGTGATATTATATATGTCGCAGGAAATGATGAAATAAATTTTTATCAAACCCCAAAGGGGATGATCTTTACGGGGATGTTAAAATAACGTCTCTTCGAGGTCATTTCCCGATAAAAGTAAAAATTTTAACAAATCCTGAATGCAGTGAAAGTGAAATAATTTTCAAGAGTTTAAAAATGTTTTTTTAACAAATATGGTGTTTTTAAAATAATAATCAACTGTCTGAAAACAAATTTTTTATTCAAAACTAATTAACAAATAATTAGAAAAATAGGCTGGTATTTTTTTTTTGTAAAACCTTTTCCCCTCGGTTTCTTAATAAAATATCAATCCTATGTTAAATTTCCATTTTTTTAAAATTGGGGGTTTACTTTGGGGG
>BMAV01013723.1:0-26690 GCA_019973955.1 Trichonephila inaurata madagascariensis | reverse complement strand
TTTAAAAAGTATGTTTTTTTTTGTTCAGTACCAATTCAATTAGGTGGCTGAAGAGATGGTTCAAGTGGAATAATATACATTATTTAGAGCTTTTGAATTATAAAACCTACAGATATGAAATTTGGTGAGCGTGTTTCTTTTCTGGCGTAGAGGTCAACTCAAAACTAATTTCTTAGAAATACATAACCAAACCGAATTAAAGGGACGTAAAAGATAAAAAGAAGCACAGTGTCTGAATGGTACCGTATCGCACTTCCTTGCCACAGGTCTAGTGTTCACACCCCAAGCTGGGCAAGGTTGACTCACCTTTCATCTTTTCCCCGAGGGTGGTTAAATGAGAACCAAGCTTGCGGGAAAAAACGGAATTTCCGCATCAGCAACCACCTTACTGAAACGTCTACTCATGCACCTCAATGTCCAAGGTCATCGAAACTGAGATTTGACTGAAACTGAGAAAGGAGTAGGCATTAGACCTCATGGGTTGTTGCGCTACTCAGTTTAGTTTAGTTTAATAGATAAAAATTCTGGTTTCATGAAAAACGATGGGAAAACTTTTTTCTCCTCTTGAATAATCATACACTCTCTATTGGTGGCTTTAAAGTTACGCTTTAAAATTTTATTTGGGATTTTTAATGGCCTTCTGTATGTTACCAGTTTTTACTTGCTTTTCACTCTAGTTGTTACGCGATATTACTTGACATTAGAATTTTGAATTAATTTCTATTTTTATAATTTACACATTTCGATTTGTAATAATGAACAAATATATAACCAGTAAATATTTGATGTATGAATTCTCTGAATTAGTGTTGCTTGTTCTCGGTAAAGACCACGAGTGGGTAACTTGTTTTGGCTCGTCGCCATATTAAGGTATCCGACTACGTTCGGAACCGTGATTTTGCAAAAGCGTATAATTGGATTATTTATGATATTTTTAGTGTCCTTAGACTAGAAAACGTATTAAAATTAATTTGAATATTATTCAATAAAAAAATTTTTAGTACAAAAAATTTTCACCAAAAAAGAACATATAATGACCCTTTTCTTATCTTTTTATGAAAAACTATTTAAAAATATTTTTTTATATATACCCCAAAAACCCCTGAACAGAGGCTGAACTAGAATTTTAAAAAAATATAATTTAGAATGGTTTATCCATATTTTACGACAATGATGGAAGAAAATTTTACAAAAAAAACTCCGATAATTTTTTCCCTTGGTGGAAACTTTTGAAAATAATGTGGAAAAAAAAATCTTATTTTCAATTTCCGGAGGTCTTTATTTTTATATAACACACACACCCCAAAAATATTATTATTAAAAGGGGTTTTAAAAAAGGGAACATTTTGAGAAAAAAGGCTTTTTCGTTTTTTTTTTAAAAAAAGTTTATTTTTTTTAAATAATTTTTTTTTTCCCAGATATATTTAAAAACAATTTTTTTTTGTATTCAATTTAAAGTGGCACTAAATATCAGGGAAATTATCTTTTATATTTTTTAAAACACTTTCCGGCTATTTTTCCCGGGGAACCACCCTGAGGAATTGAAGAAACCCATATTTTTAAAATATTACATTAATAAAAAAAAAATTTTAAAAAGGGAGATAAATAATACGGTGACATTTTTAATTTTTAATTTATGTATTGTCCCTTTTCATGTTGCCCTATGGCTGGGATGCTTTTTAATTTTAAAAACGGTTTAAGGGGAAAAAATTTGGAACTCTAACAAACATTTCAGTTTTTTAAAAACCCAGAATTGAGATTTCTTTTTTTAAATCTGTGAGGGGGCTTTTTTTGGGTTTACTTCAAAAAATCCTCTTAATCTTTGGGGCCCAAGAATGGCAATTTTTTTAAACCCCCAACCCAAGAAGAGAGCGTAATTATGCATTTATAAATTTTTAAATATTGGAATGTTGGTTTTCCCGGGGGGGCTTTAAGTGGGAAAAAAAAGCAAAAATTTGAAGTGGGGTAGGGTTCCCGGGGGAAATTTTGGGAAAGGGGCCTTTGGTATATTTTTGAGTCTTTAAAAATTTTAAAATTTGGAAGCTGATTACAAAATTTTTGGACCAGAAGGATTCCCTTAACCCGGAGAAAAAAATGGCGGTATGACTTTTTAGTTAAAACTTTGAACAGAGTGGTTATATTATTTTTCCCAAAAATAATCTATAAATATAGATTCAGGGGGTTAATTACTATTTATCAAATTACGGCTTTCGTCGTTACTCCCTGATAAATAAGCCTTCTAGTCTAGTGTTGTTTTTTTGAATACTATTTAAGTCATAATAAAAACTAATTTTATTTTGGCGGGGGTTTTGTGGTCAATCTTCATTCCCTCAAACAGGTAGCGTGGATGGTGACGAGATGTTACCCGGCGCCGGGGGGGATCCAAATCCCCTAAACCTGCAAAATTTTCAACTAATACCAAAAAAACCCCTTCCCAAACAAATTTTTTTCCTTGAAGTTTTCGTCGGCAAAAATTTGTAAAAATCAATTCATTTTCATTCACACTATAATTTTTTTCAAGTCCCGGGTTTGGGTTAAAGGGAGTAAGGTTTTCCCCAGGTGATGTATCCCCAAAATCCGGTAATGTGATAAAAGAACAAACTTATGTTAGGTTTTAATTTTTTTTAATATCTTGAAATTTTTTTTTTGACTTGTCCCCCAAAACCCACAGATGTCTCTTAGTTCCCTTTCATGCTTTGGTTTTATAATAGTGAAAAAATAAAAAACTATAATCCTTTTTATCCCAAAAGGAAAAAAACTGTTTAAAGAAAAAATTTTCTGACTGTCTTTGGGGCCCCATGTATCCCGTGGACTTCTAGGTTGCCCCCCCTTAAATGGGAAAAAATTAATGTCTCTTCTCGTACTTTCTCACTACTCGTGTTTCGTTCATCCCCCCCGCTTTTTGTTCAGGAACTTACAAAAATTGAATTTCCTTACATCCCTTTTTTTAATACATTTTTTAACTTTTTTTATTGGTTTTAAAATTGGGTTAAAAAAAAGGTTAAAATATTTAATTGTTACACTGCACGTAATAAATCTGTACAAGGTGTGGCACACATAAAAACGAGACAAGATCAATAAATAATTGCACTTATAGAATCAGATCTTTATGACATCATCACCTTCAAAATAATTCCTTCTAGCATTCGCATACTTCAGCATTCAGCGTTGTCATTGCTGGTAACAGTTCTGCAACGAGGTTTTTAGAAGGATTTCCTCAGGAGATTTTCTGTTTTTGCTATAACCTCTTCAACTAATGTAAAATGGGTTTCCTTTAAGCAAGATTTAATTCTAAAAAATAAAAAAATATCGCATGAGGCCAAATCAGATGAATAAAGAGGATGCCCCATTAGAAGTCTCACTATATACATTAACATCAATTTATCTCAAAATGTAAATTTTGATGTTCGATGTACCTTTTCTGAGAAACTACTGTTCTAAGGAATGCTGTTTTTCATGATATATTTTTAATGATACTGAAATGAGACTTTTGTAAAAAAAACTTACAAATTTATTTTTTACAAATTTTTTTAATGTGAAAAATGGGTTATACATCACTATGTTTGATAAAATATTTTATAAATTAAGATAAAACTCAAAATTAACTAAAAGCTCATTTCAGTATAATGAGAAAGGTGTAATTTAATTGAATGAAAAATTTCAAGCATGTACATGTAACATATTTTGAGAAAAGGTACATCGAAAACAGCCAAATTAACGTTTTCTTATACAGGTTTGCTACTCCCTTTAAAAAAATAAGGAAACTTATAAGTATTTACGTGACATTAAAGACTATCATAATCCTATTACTAATTAAATTTAGTACTTAGTATTAAGAAAGTCTTGTAATAGTTATATCTCTTTGAACTTAATATCACATTAATCCAATTTATGCTTTAAAACGTATTATTATAACTTAGATTTAATTAAAGTATCTAATTACATTTAATGCGATGAAACATTTTAAATATAGTATGGTTTCAATGCTTTACTATCATTGAAAACTGTAAAATATTATTTAATGAAAAATGTTAATTAAATCTGCATGCATTATAAAATGAATTGTGCCAGACAGTATTACTTAAAAGAGATAATTAAATCATCGGTATTAATTAAACTCTCTATATTTATTCTTTTTGTTCGAATGCTACCTTACGTTTTGCTTTTTCTGTTTTTATCATTACAATTAGGGATTGCAATATCGGACTAAAAATCCAATACCGGTATTCGGTATTTCTTAGATCTTAATACCGGGATACCGGTTTTAATACCGGTAGTTGAAATTTTAGAAAAAAAGAAAACTCATGGTTTTTTCTTGTTTTGTTTTATTTGCCAGTTACTTTATTATAGAGTGTAAATATCAGAAAAATAATTTGAAACTTATAAATTATAACAGTATGTAAAGAATCACAAAAAAAAAGAAAATGAACATCTTATTTACACTGTGTCACCATATTCTTTTTATCATATGAATAATGAAAACAAACCGAAGTATTATCAAATGTTTTTTATGTTTTTTAAATATATTGTTATTCATTATTATGGGTTATCATTTATATAATGAATTTGAAAAATATTTTGGACCCTAAAGTATGATATGCAAATACAATGTGAATAACAAACTCAGCAATTTAAAATATATCGAAATATTACACACTTTGTTCCCAACTGCAACCTTGTTTTCGCAGACTACGAATCCTGCGCGTGTGCAGTATCGTTTTGAGCTGTTTTGGCCATCCTCCTTGGATGATTCTCATATTTTATCACTTCTCTTGATTGTACATTGTAACTTTATATCCCCAGTCTAATTCATTTCGCCAGTTAGGGCGACACAAAAAAAAACGTATACTATTTTTCTATGTTAGAGACCCCTGAACATATAAGGGAAACAATTTTAAAAAAAAATCCTAGTAAATACCGAAAAACCGGTATTTAATCTTCTAAATACCGGTACTACAAAATTGTACAAATGGCTCAAAATACCGGTATACGGAATCCGGTATACCGGTATTGCAATCCCTAATTACAATAAAAGTGTCTTAAAAATAATCATCTTCAGTACACACATTGTAAGTTTCTTTAAATTATACTTATAAATTCTTATTATGCAACATTTTCAAGTAATAATAAGGTAACTGATGTTATAGTATACTTCGGAGTAAAAGTAAAAGAACATATTTACATGATTGAAGTGTATCTCCATCTGTACAATACAGCTTAAAAGTAACTATTCGCGTGGGAATATGTGTTCTGTAACATAAAAAGAGACGCATTAAGAATATTTCAGAAAAGAAAGAAAATAGACAAATGTAATACACAGGTATGAAAAACACACTAAAAATTACATGATAAAATGCTTATTCAGGAAAAATAGCTACCACAGCAAGGGAAAATCATTAATACTTTTTTGGGTCACGCCGAAGCTATTATTCGTTACAGTAATTCTCCTGCGGGTGAGTGTCATGCACAATCCAATCAGCGACTTAGGTCGGTAGGATCCAGATAATGTTGCAAACGCTTGCTCCTCAGAGTTCGAATGGGCTCTATAATGAGAGATCAAGGGTTCGGGTCGGCTAGATATTTTAATTTTTATGATATCCGAACGCGTTGAAAATGACCAAACTCAGTCAAGACAGATATTTTTGTTTTTTTATTTTACTGAATATATAGAGCTATGCTTTGGCTTTACAAAATCATACTTTGTTTGATTCACGCTACCTAGAATGGCTTCACAACCAATTTTATAAAGTTAGAAAAACTGGAAGTGGGTCTTTGATCTACCAGAATTGTGCATTTAAATTGTTCAAAATCTATCATGGCGATTCTGATAGCTCAAAATATTACAAATGTATTTCTATAAAACTTTCTCGACCTGATATTTATGCTATTTTCTAGAAAATGTACTAAAATTTTTTTTATTGTATTAATACTTTTTGCGTTAGGGCTTGTTATTTAAATAATGGTCTCATAAAGAATGTGACTTTTCTTATAATGTTTACTCAGTCAGCTCTAAAGTTTTCAAATTTTAATAAAACATTAAAATTTTAGTACTTTCCTGGATAAATGCATTAATTTGTTTGGGCAATACTTTTACGAATATAAGTTTTTTACTTTTTTTCTCTAATTGCTTTGAAGTTTTACAAAAGTATTGCTAAAATTTCACTTTATAGTGTGATTTTGGGAACTTTAAAGTGAATTTATTTTAAATATTGTTGGTTAAATGTTAGTATTTATTGCCGTTGTCCTAAACAAGCTTTTATAAGGTTTAAATATGTTATTTTGTCAAAAAATTCTCCGAACGTGTTCGGATACCTTAACTATGTTCAGGAATTAAATTTTGGGTTCAAAGAAATATAATATTTTTTTGTTCATGATTGGGATCATTTAAAGAAAAACAATTTTTTATAATGCTTCTCAACTTAACTCTCATCTCTTTAATGAATCTTTCAGGGAACTGATTTTTTCATTCACATCATTGTTGTATTTAGTTTCATATGCAATTAAATGAAAAATATCACTATCAAATAACATATCAATCATAAGTTATCGTCACAAGTTAATTACCTAAATTACAGTATATAAATGTATAAAATACATCTTCACCAATTTCATATTAAAATTAATTGTTTCACTTGGAAGAACTATTATTTGAATGGTTGTATTACCGGTTATACACTCTAGAAATCCACTAACATTACATGTCAATGAATGAAATGGAATGAAATTTAATATTATAACTTTAATATCATATGCGTAATAATTCCCTTTAATTTCATCTTAAATTTATAATGGTTTCAATACTCACACATAAACAATTAACTTCATTTCACCCGCCTAAGAGGAATTGATCATAATCTATCTCTTAAAATTAAATAGTTTAAAATTAAATTTTAGGAAGAAATTTTTCTTTTTCACTTAATTTAAAACGTTATTAAAAACATGAATTTATTAATGCCAGACATTTTTGTTTGTTGACATGAATAATGCGCCAGATGCTATGCCAGAAAAAAAAATAATAATTTCAAACCATTTTAGAATGTCTGTAATTTTAATATTATTTTATTTATACATAAATAAGTACACATTTAATTTGCCAGACATTAGTTCGATTGATTACTCAATAACCAGATCAATTTATTGTTATAAAAATAATGCGTATGTAAAATATTTTAGCTAGTCCATCACTAGCTGCGTGAGAAAGATACCGATAATTGCGGCAGCGCATGTTTCAGGATGGTATCAGTCCCAAGTCATATGTTTATGTTTGTCGTTATTTTTCTTCGTTTTGAGTAACATATTAATATCATAATGGCTAACAAAATGAAATGTGTTTTTTTGCAATGGCAAAAATGAAAAAAATAATAACTTTTGTAGAAGAAAAATTGAAATAAAATTAACGAAGTTTTAAGTGTACGTGTTAATTTTAACTTAAAATATAACGACATTAAGTTATAGGCAGATTACAGATTATTACAGACAATGCTACAGTTTATTTACAGCCTTAATGGCTACAGTTTGTGGGATTTCCACTAACGCCGATACCAACATCGATGTGCTACGCAGATGGTAGTATTTGGAAAACAGATAAAGCACAATTAATTAAAGTTTTCGAGAAAAAAGTTAGCAAGGTCAATCAGGTTAATCCTTATTTTTTGATATTAGCATTTTAAACGGTTTCTTCATGTTACTACAGCTCATGTAAGAAGTACCACAAACTTTCAATGGAATATCAAAAAAATTACTTATCATCTCGCATTGACATTGTGTTTGATCGGTATTTTACACCTTCCATAAAATATTGTGAGTGTTTACGTCGCAACGGAACAAGCAGTACAGTTTCCATTGGACTTTATCAAATTCGGCCTCATAATTTTGCTGGCGAACTCAAAAATACTCAGTTCAAGGAAGCTCTTGTAAAAATTTTAATTGCTCATTGGGCTAAAGATAACATGCTTACCTTATTGGGAATAAAACTGTTTATCTAAGCTTCGATAAGTGTTATTCGTATCGCGTTGTAAATATAACCAAGTTATTAGAAGTAATGAAGAATCATTATCATGTAAAGAACATGAAGAAACTGATACTCAAAGTATATATCATATTTGCCAGATAAGCGTTGACGCTAAAGTTGTACGCTGCTCAGAATTCGATATTCTGATTTTACTTCTTGGCAATATGGATAATCTGAATACATTTGTGATGCTTTGGATTCAATCGGGAGTAGGAAACCATGAACGTCTAATAAGCATTAATGACTTATACCAAGGTCTTGGTATTTCTTTATCTACAGCTCTATCATGTTTCCGCGACATAACAGGGTGCGATTACACTCCAGCATTTTTTCGGAAAGGTAAACTAAGGTCCTTCAAGCTGCTCAAAAAATCTTTCGAGTACCAGTTAGCATGTCAATAGATTTTAACTAACGATGAAGATGAACTTGAATGTACGTTCTTGCCACATTGGAAAAATTTATGTCATATGCATGGGGTGCCTAACTCTTCAAATGTTAATGATGTTCACTTCTATCTATTTTCCAAAACTTATCAATCGAAAATCTCCGATTATAATTTTGAAAAGAAATGTCGAATATCGATTCAGCGAGCTTACCACCATGCAAAGCTGAATTATATCAGCATTTATTGCAAGTGCGGTATGTGACAAAGTTTCTGAAAAGTGCTCCTTTAAAAACATCCTCATCTTTATCGCCGTTAGCTTCCGGGTGCATCATTAATGATGATAAATACGATTTCGTTTGGTTTGCTGGGGAGCAGTTTCCATCATCAGTTGCTGACATTATCATAAAAACTAAAGTATTATTTATGATATGATAAATCCAAAGCGTAAATTATTATTTAAACCATGATAACCTAATAATGAATTTTTTATTTATTTGCTCCAGAACCAACATTACTAGAAAACCAAAGTACAATAATGATAATGATGATGATGATATTGATAATAATGAGAGAAGTGACGATGGTGATGACTATGCAGATGCATCAGCTTTCTGTAACACTATTACATAATGAAAATTAATATTTCAGAGAAAAACAGATTCTAATTATCTAAACATAATATGTATAAATAGAAATGAGAATTTTGTTATTGTATCAATGGCAATTTTTCCTGTATCTTTTACGAAATCATTTTATTCGATTAAAATTAAATTTATATGATATTTAAAAAACGATATTTTCCCTTTTGTTAAAAATACTTTAATCAACTAATTATTATTATTTTAATAAGAATTTAAATATTAATTTTTTATTATACTCATCATCAAAGACATACAAGTAAAAAAGTTTTTTCGAATACTTTAGATAGTGTAACGCAATCTTATCTCTCTAATGCCTACTTACTTTGTCACTGTCTCTCTCTAACGACAGGAATAATATTGCTGTAATCGGCCTGGCTATTAGTAAAAAACCGAATTAATGTCTGACAAATTAATTGTGTACTTATTTATGTATAAATAAAATAATATTAAAATTACAGACATTCTAAAATGGTTTGAAATTAGTTTTTTTTTTATACAAAATAGCATCTGGCACATTATTTTCAACAACAAAAATGTCTGGCATTAATAAATTCATGTTGTTAATAACGTTTTAAATTTAGTGAGAAGGAAAAACTTCTTCCTAAAATTATTTAAAAATCAATATTTTTACCCGTAAAGTTAAGATGCGCATTAATAAACGTAACGTTTACCGGCAGAGAGATAGCCCGCACGCTGTTCGTAAGGGCATAAAGAAAGATATATTAAAGAATTAGCTTTTCTAAAATTCTTGTTTTTCTAACGTTTCTCTCGTACCATTGGGTCACAAAAAGGTTTTTTGCCATAATTTTAAAAGGACTCCAGTAAAACTGATAGAATTTGTATTCTATATATTATGAGGAATTAGTAGTACAATATTAACCTTCAATTTAGGAAAGCATGTTGTTCAGCGGTAGTTTTTGTAGAACTAGATTGTTTAATCATATGAGAATTTTGCCTCAAGTTTTATGAATATTGCACTAAAACAAACATGTTAGTCTGTTTGTAGTGAGAATGACTTAATCGTTTCAATGATTTCTTGAAATGTACAGCTTTTGGCATAGTTAAAGATGGGCAATTTAAATCAGAGGTGACTCGATGGTTAAAAGGGGCCCGAAAGTGGTCTGCTGGTTATGGAACCAATTCCAAACAAGAGGTACTGTAACCAGGAAGGTCATACGACCTCAGCACAGATTATCGATATCTTCACAGGGTCACTACTTTACATTAAGCGTACGACGACATAGACGGACAATGGCTTCTCAGTTTGCTGCTGACTTTGCTGTTGTGTCTGGAACAAGAATTTCCAGGCAAACAATCCACAGCCGTCTTTACACCCGGCGTCTAGTCTTGTGCGTATCTTTGACTCAACCAGAAGAAAAGACCGAATGTTATGGAGCTGAAAACATCAGTCAATGACACCACAAACATGGGGGCGTGTTCTTTTCAATGATGAGTCAAAATGTACCAGACAAAGTGATACTAGGCAAGTCTTTATCTCTAGAGGAAACGGATCTCGCTTTCATCCCTCCTACGTAAAAAATCTGTCAGATTTGGTGGTAAAGGAGTCTTTTTTATGTGGTGGCATATTTTTAGTCAGTCGTACACCTCTGTACGATTTCAGTACAGACACTGGCAACTCGTGGTGCCTTAGGGATGAGATCCTGGAAGTCTATGTTAGGCTTTTCTAGTTGCTATGGGCTAGGACTACATTTTTATGTACAATAATGCATGGCCACACAGACATCACAATCTTGGTAAATATCATAAAGGAGCGGATGTTCGACAAATAAATTGGCCATCGAGATCTCCGGATCACAATTCTATTGAATCAGTTTGGGATGGGAAAAGCCATTTCTCAGCGTAGCTCAACTCCCAAGACCCAAAGAAATTAAAAATCCCTCTTTGAGAAAAATGTTCTTTGTTGTCACAAGTACTTATTGACACCCTCATAAACAGTACGAGGTTGTCTAGAAGGTTTGTTAGAAGGTTACGAGGTTTGTTTAGAAGTTCACAGTTGCTACATTATATTGGATAGACTTTTACGTAGGTAAATGCTTTATCTCTGATTTATGATTTCACACTCTTTTATATGACTTGTACATTAATTCACAATTAAAATAGTTTCCTTATTGTTATGTTGCTATATTCTATCTGACATTGTAACACGTCTCTGTGCCAAATTTCTTCGAAACACTGTAAATAGGTCATCATTTTCACAGATTTTGTGTTTGATATGAGTATACACACATGAAATATGAGTGTATATATATATATATATATATATATATATATATATATATATATATATATATAACCTGCATGAATGTCTAATTTAAAATAAATATCCAACAAGAAAATGTAAAATAGTAAAGGGCAACATAAAATAGACACATTATTACATACGAAAATTTTTAAGCTAAGTCCAGAAGCATGCAGGGTTCGATAATATTTTCAACTATGTTACATGTAGAAAATGCATAACAAAAGTGTTATTTACAGAAAATTTTAGCATCTATTTTACTTAAAAATAGATCTAGGAAAAAATAGCTCACTGAAAAGGATTGCTGAAAAATTTGTTCCAGAGAAAAGAAACTTTTTTTTTTCAAATTTTCAAACTTAAGTCTTTAGATATACAATGCAAATTTAGAGTCTACCGTTATCTAAACACTCTTTTTTTGGAGAGTAACAAAATCTGCCTATAAAGAGACTTTTGCAGTATAAAATGTTTTTTAAGTGTTAAAAAGTTCCTAATCTACATATATAAAAGAATACGCTTTGTATTTTAAAACAGAAAGCAAAAATTCTTTACATGAATTCGTATTTATGAATTTGCTTACTGTCATCTGTAAAGAAAAAGTTTTAATTCATAGTAAGTTTATGCAGTTTTAAGATTTAAAATATTAGATACTTCCGTGAAAAGAGATTACGTGTTTTTTTTTCTTTTTGATTGTTCTTAAGCATGTATAACTTGACCACGCTCATGTAAAAATACTTCCAGTTATTAGTTTTGTAAATTTGATAAAATGTACAAAAACTGCTTTGTCTTTAAATTCTTAGTAATACAATATATATTCTAAATGTATTAATAAATATTCCATATGAAAAATCTCTGTACAATTTTACAAAATTTACGAACTGTACGCCAAATAATAACATTATTATAATATTACTTTTTCAATTCCTACTATTAGGTCACATTCTCTATATATTTATTTATCTATTTATTTATATTGGTAGAATTTTCAATCTTTAATAAAAAAAATCACCTTTTAAAGCTCTCAATTGAGCTGAAATTTTATATACATGATTATTTTGGATGACAATACAGTTATTTAATTATAATTAATAAAAATTAATTGATTAAAACTAGTTATTTAAAGAATTACAAATACAGTCACTTTGGCATCTTTTTTGGCAATTTGTGTCAAAATTTGAAAAGGTTGTTTTTTTCTCACGTGTTAAAGCATTCAATTGAACTGAAATTTTATATATGCGATTATTTCGGAGGACAATACAATACTTTAATTATAATTAATAAAAATTAATTACCATTTAGTGTTGTGATTCTGTCATATGTATATACATATATATATAAATTGTTACTATTTAATAAAAAGTACCTAAAATAAAAATTTTCTTTGTTGATCTAAGTAGGAATTGACTATTTTTTTATTATTATTGTTATGCAAGTTTTTGCAACTTGCTAGATTTTACATAGTTACACGTTTTTATTGTATTTTTATGCTTCAACAAATACTAGCAAGTATTGTTATATCTACTTTGCAGATTGAATGGTTATTTAAAATATTTTAAGCCGAAATAACATGTGTTGATTAAAAAGCACAAGATTTTATTTTCTAAGTATTGTTTGTCTTGCACTGGCGACCATTATTAGTTTATTTCCCATTTTAAAACATAAAATACACAGAAGAACAACTGAATTAGACAACTGACTCGCAGTAGGAATGTGCCTCTGTAAGTGGCAATGTAAATGAAAACAAATGACTCCAACAGTTATCTAACATTCTAAAGAGACATGCGGTATGAAGCAGTATTATTTGAATGCAGTATGGGTAAGACGAAGACTGTGCTCTTTACGGCATGTGGACTCTAGACTCTGGACTTTTGATAGATGAATTATTAAAAAATAATTGTAACTGCTAAGAAAATTATCGTTTTTCTTTTTCTGCTTTATAATTTTTCTGTTGAAAAGATTTACCTTATTTGCGTATAAATTTAAATATTTGATTGGCTTACGATTAATATATTAAATTTGTCGTGATCTAAAGGTCGTGGGTGTGTGTTAAGGCTCGAGGAAGAAGAACACAAACTCTTAGAATAAATAATTTTTTCAACTTGTAATACTTTTCTAAATGCACTTTTATAACTAAACCTTGGGAGCAATAACAAATCTTAACCCGAATTTAAATAACTAAATTATGGAAGGTACTTAAGAGGTGTTGGAAAGCTAAAGTCTTATTTTTTGACAATTTGAGATTTTTACATTTTTAAATTGTATAGATTTATTACCTTTTTAAAAATACATTACTTTAACCTCTAGGTTTACTAGAAGTCCTTAAAACCTATTTTTAAGTAATCGTTGAAACTGGGTCAATTCCATTTGAATGGCGATAAATGTAAACAAATTAATTATTTAATTGCTTAAAATTTGAAAGTCTGATTTAATCCAAAACATTTATCTTTTATTTTAAATTCAGCCCTTTATTTCCTAGCCGATTAAAAGTCTCACTGTATACCAGTGTTTTTCAAACTGTGGGGCGCGCCCCCCTGGGGGGGCACGATAACCTTTCAAGGGGGGCGCGAACATATCGAAAATAAAAGGTTAAAACAATTAATTTACTGGAATGAAAAAAAAACAAAATACTTTCTGATATAATAAAAAAAACAGATTTACATTGATATGATTTATATATATCATCTGGTGAAAAAGTTCATAAAAAATAAAAGATTTTTACTTTGAACGCTCATTAGCTATTTTTTTGATCCTATAACTAAAAAAAAAAAAATATTTTGTTTGCTTTGCGAACAATTTGATGAGAGATTTTTTATTACGTTTCTTTTAACCAAAAAATATTATTTTTGCTGGCTTTGAATTTAAATTTGGGTATGGTTATCTGCACCCCTTTTTTTTGGGGGAAGTTGTAAATTATATAATTTTTGGTTGCGTTTTTTTTTTCACAATGTAAAAGAGTTTTTTTTGATACATGGATAAGCATATTGAGCACTTTAAAGGGGAAATTGGGGGGTTTTTTTATGAGTATACTGAAACATATAATACAAAATCGTTAATTCTGTGTGTGGGGGAAAAACTGTTTATTTGTTACCAATGACCTTGACGGGGGAAAAACTCTAATATGACAGTCTTAATGGGAGCAAAAAATGAATTGATAAATACTTTTTTTTTTTGGGGTGGCAAAGGTTTTTTGGGAATCTCGGTACCTTTTTTAGACCGATTTCCCCGGCACGACCACAATTTTTAAAAAAATATTTTTTTTTGAACATGCTGCATTTTTCTATGAATAACTTAGGGGTTTTTTAATTTTGTGATGTTGTGTACGACTGATTATGGTTTAAAAAATGTAAATGGCAGAATAAAAAAAAAAAAATTTCATCTGTGATCTCTCTAAAAGGTAATTGAAGCTGATAAAAATGCTGAAATAATGCATATTGATCATGTTAGCAAAAATAAAATTTGAGAAAAGCAAAAGCATGAAACAAAAGGAAAATTTTCAATAGCTACATTAAGAATTTTATCAAAAAAAAATAGGGAAGCCATAAGTGTACCGCAAAATGCACTTCGCCGTGTCAAATAGACACAAGCAAGAAAAAAAGTTCAAAAAGGATATTTGTCGATAAACAAAGGACATTAAAATTAAAAAAACGTGAACAAAATGTGATAGTTTTGATTCCAAATTTTTTCCTGTAATGTTAGAAAAAAGTGTTGTGATTTGTGTCCTTTATTAAGGTCCGCACTTTTTAAAAAATTTAGTTCAGTTTTTTTGGATATTTTCTCAAATTATAAAAAGACAAAAAAAAAATTTGAAATAGGAAAGTATATTTTCTTTATTTAAAAAATTAAATTCACTGAAATTGTGTTTTTTTATTTTTGTATATTGAAAATAATTATAAAAAAAAATTTGGGGTTGCATCCTCCCGCGACCATTAACCTTAGAAATGAGTGCACCCCCCTGATCCCGGGCTAAAACTTTTTTGAATTTTTCCCGCTTTAAATTTTAAAAAAAAATAACACAATTGTTATTCATTAAAATTTTTTATATTCTTTTTTATTACTTAACATTTATTCTAAATCCCAAATTTTCCTGCGAGGCTAAAATTACAGTTCATTAAAAAACCTTTTTTATAATATAGTATTCATTTCAATAAATCTTTTTACTTTTTTGTATACATTGTCATCCGGTTTTACTCCCCTTTTACAATTGTTTAATTATATCAAAAAAATAATGTATTATCATTTTTTTTAAAAAAATAAACTCGTGTTAAGAGTGGGTACTTCAGCCAGTATAATAACAAGTTTAATAATTATCAGTGACTTCTATGGGCTTTTTTGCAGAGAAAAAGGGTTTTCGGGAAAGGGCAAAAAATTAAAAATTGACACTCAAGTTATTTTTGAATTTAGCTCAGATCTATCTTTTGTCTTCAAAGTAGCGACCCAAAAAAAATTTCAAAAAGGTATGATGTTAAAAATGGTAATAGTATACGAAAAGTTTTTTGTTTTCAGTGCAGAAAATTCAGCATCTACCTTTTACCCAAAAATTAAAAAGAGAGTTTTTATTACAAAATTCCCCCTTAAACCATCACGGGATGTGGGAATTTTGGAAGATTTTTTTTTCGGCAGTTGAGAGCCCTTGGGGGTTTTTTTAAAAATAAATTTCCCTAACCCATTCGTAATTTTTCCCCATCAATTTGCCCTCGTCTGTGAAACTTTTGTTGATTTTTTTATTATCGTCGAATCCCTCGCTGCGATTTAAAAATATATCTATGATTTTTTTTTTAACCCCCGCCGTAAATACTTAATACCGTGAATTCCAATTAACGCGGGGTTTAAAATGTACATTCAAGAAAAATTCAGAAAACCCTAATCGATTGGGCCCAAGACTGACTAAAAATTGTACAGGTACAACATTTTTACATTTTTTGTGCAGACGTCTGTTAGGTTGCCAACTCACATGTACGTTAGCGGGGATGCCAGATGTAATGGATATGATAAAGAGCAACATAGATTAGGCTTTTTTTTAATGACTTTTTGTAATTTTAGAAATGGATCTTGAAGGAAATAAATTTTTAATTAAATATTTTTTCCCTCAATCTTTTTCCCAATTTTAAAAAATTAGAGACAGAAAAATAACATAATTAACCTATTACTTAGAAGTATATATGTATATATAATTTATTTTTAAAAATATATTACTTAAGAGTAACATATAAAAAAAATTTAATACTTATTTATTAATACTGAATTAAGAGCAAGTTTAATAAGTATTAGCGGCTTCCATGGGCTTGTTTTGGGCAGAGTATTTTTTCAAATTTTTTTAAAAATTGCCCCTTTCTGAGTTCTTTTTTATATTTAGCTGATATCTATTTTTTTGTCTTCTAAGCAGCCACCACTTTTTTGCAATATTTTTCCTTTTTAAAAATTTTATATAGAAAAGGAAAAATAACATAATAATTATCCTATTACTTTTTTTTTTTGTGTTTAAAAAAGTAACTTTTTAAAAATTTAATACTTATGTTATTAATTTGTACGGTTTAAAAATTTAAGATCGTGTATTGAAGCTTTAGCGCCAAAGTGCATTATTATTGCATTCAGTAATTTAAATGTAAAAGGGGGGCGCGAAAAAAAATTGTGATTGAAAAGGGGGCGCCAGTATTGAAAGTTTGAGAAGCACTTCTGTATACATTAAAAAAATCAATTTATCTCAAAATGTAAATTTTTTGATAATAGATGTACTTTTTCTGAGAGACTACTGTTCATACGTATTAAAATTTTTTATGGTATATTTATAATGATGGCTATTATGGTATATTAAAATGAGCTTTTTGTAATAAACCCAAAAATTAATTTTTTACAATTTTTTTGTGTATGGAAAATGGGTCAAATTTCACAATGTTTCAAAAAATATTTGTAAATTATGAAAAAAATTCAAAATTAGCTAAAAGCTCATTTCAGTATAATGAGAAATGTATACATTAATTGTATGAAGAATTTCAAGCATGCACATAAAATAGAGTTTGAGAAAATATACATCGAAAACAGCCAATTTAACATTGTAGTTATAGTGGTTTTCGACTCCTCTTAAATCTCTTTGTATGAACAGGCCTGTAGCCTGCTAGCTTGCTCAGCTGTAAGATTGATTTCCTCCTCATTCCGGTTGATTCTTCTTCTACTATTAAATTTAAGATACGCGACTACCAGTTGCCAACACTTGAATTTAGCATGATCAACGTTTAACTATTACCCCGCTTACTCAACGACTTGTACTTAAATAGAAATTGCATTTGCGTAAATCAAGTCATCTCCACGGAAAGCGATTTTTTAAAACTAATCACAGTTAAATAATAATTTTTTAAGAGGATTAGTAGAAAACCCGAACAGAACCCGTTATAAATTGTACATCATTGACAACGTGTTTGAAATTCAGAGAAAATATTGAAATTAGTTGAAAAACAGTAAAAGTCTTCTTTATTGGTAGAAATGCAGATACTGATCTACGTGATTTCCAGCAATGTTTACTCATTTATATAAATGAGTTGAATATGAGCAAGGCATAAACCCTCAACAAATTTGACAATAACACATTTCGAATTTTTTTTTACATTTTTAACAGTTAACAAAAAGAGAGAGCGGACATGACTTTTATCTGCAGGAGCACTCAAAATCAATTTTAATTATTAGTGTAAGCATGAAATTTCGCAATAAAAATTTTTATCTATATATATATATATATATATATACCGATGTTGTTTGTAGGAACATTTTTTCACGACGTTTGGAATCTTAATCCCAAAATTATGGTATTGTGTCATCCATGGTTCTTGCTTTGAGAGACAGAAATAAAAATATTTTTGGAAGTCCTTATTTGTGTTTTTTTTTTTTCCCAAGAAAAAAAATGATTATTTTTGTGATTTTTTATTCTTTTTACAAAAGAAATTAAAAATTTTGAGGTGGGAATTTGACCAAACCCCCTTTCCCCCACCTGCTTTACGCACATGCGCCTCTTTGTATAAATGGCTCTCTCATACCTTAGTTGTCTTGTTTTCCTTCCAACTCGGCCCTCATCTTCGAATGTTTGCCAACCACTAACATATAAAAGTCTTTTCGGTATAGGTAGATTTCGAATATTAATATTTTTTCTTCTCCATGTAATCGAGATCCACTCTAATACACAGCATCGAATTAATTTGCACATTTTTAAGCAAAAAATTAAATAATGATAACATTTTGTCCATTTTAAAATAAAGGACATCATTTGGGAATTATAAACCCAAAAAAATACATTATATGACTGTCTGAGAGTAATTAATGTCACACTGTAAAGAGTAGTAAAACAACCACAACGACGACCACACTTGATCCGGCATATCACTTTCCCAACTTTCCTGTCTATGGGAAGACATTGATTTTCGACAGATTCAACTTACTTCAGCCACTCGATACGACAGATTATTAAAAACAGTAAGACGTAAATCCACGATTCGACAGAACATAAGCTGGACAAAACAATATGACCACGACCATTCGGCTATCACGTAACACATCAAATGACAAATTTACGTTAAATATCATGAACCATTCACCTTTGTTTGCTTGGCCATTGTTGCATAGGAGTCATGGTCACGTACTTGTCGTCAACGTGTCACGAGTTCGAGCCCTAGGACCACTAAAGACACGGCGTGTAGAAAGAGTGCTGCATGTTAAATGAATCATAAATTGAAGTCTTCCTGTTGACGTGGAGTGGAAGTTCGGAAAAGGTGGTACCAGTTTGGATTCTTCCTCGTCACTTGACTATGGCTCAAAGTTACGAGGTGCGTCGCCAATATATCTCGGGTTACTTTATATTCCGACCAGGGGCGTAGCTACGGTCGTATCAATGATACGGGTACCAAGCTACCAAGCGTACCAAGCTACAGGGGACCCATCACCGAAAAAGATGAAAAGTCAAAACTTTAAGCCCCCCCAAAAAGGGGGCCCCTCCAAGAAATTTTTCGATACAGGGCCCATTGGGGAATTTTTAACCAGTGATTTGGACGTTAATAACCACTCAATACATTACCCTTGTTTTTATGTGTATCGAAAGATTAAGATGCCAAATCATACGTCGATCTTGACCAGTTTATACTGACACGAAATCAAGGAAAGGATAAAGTTAGCGCGATGATTAGCTTTAAAAAAAGTTCGAGTGTGCAATATTCAACTAGAAATGTTTAATAAATAAATAAAATGTAAAGTAATCCGACAAAAAAAACAGTTTATATTCAGAATTTGGTCCGATATATTAATTAGTGTTAAAAAGATAATAATTAAAAACCATAAAACGCTTGATTATTTTATCCCTGTGTGTTGTCTATTCCGCTAATGCGTGGCAAGAAAAAAAAAATAAGAGCGGAAAATTTTGTTTTTCGCAATGTATGTTGCGTGTCCGAGGGTTGGAAAACCATCGCATTTTGTTTATATCACTCAAGGATTAACTAAAAATTTTGTGCATTCAATGACATTACAATAATTGTATTTATTGTGCATTAAAAAAATTTACCTTTTATGAAAATAGCTCGAATGTTATCTTTTTTATCATTTAATAAAAAAATGTTTAAGTTTCTATTCAGAATAGCTTCTACTATATTCAATTCAGTTCATTATATATACTTACCCACACGCAATCGATAGGTCGAATTGTGGTAACTGTACATGTGATGACATCTGGTATTGTAATAATTTTTTTTTTATAAACATTTTCATCAAAACAGTCCAGATTGGTACATATTATTCAAAAAAGTTTGAAATCTTCGGATTTAAGACGTCTGTACAGGACAACGTCTGTCGTGCCACTAGTACTCATATATAAATATATAAGAATGCATAATTTTTTAAGCATTTCCTTCTAAGGAAAATGGATAAAATAAAAAATTTCAAAATAAAAAGTGAAGTGCGGAAATGTAAAAAAACAACATAGAACATTCGAACAATTGGATACTCTTGTCCAGAACGAATAATAAGTTTTCACTTCTACCTTGTGGTCATAAGCACAAACACAATTTTTTTTTTTTATATATATGCATTTTTTATATCGCAAAATATTGCGATGAAAATTTGCAAGATAAAAAAGCAATAACGTATCATTTTCTTACGTGAAACTATTTTCTTTGAATACTTATCATTTGCATGTAGCACGGAAGTGTATAAAAATGAACATAATATTACTACTATGTTTATGAAAAATGAAACATACATTCAATAATGATAGAGAATGTGATTGAAGCAGGTGAAAGTAATGATTCCGTCTCATAGAAACGGCATACATTTTTCATAGATACTGCTGCCAATCAATCAAAAGAAATTATTGGCAATTGATGTGGTTCAGAACGCAACGCATACATCAACACAACTTCTATTTATCAACTCCAAACATAGGATTGTTATTTATTTCTTAGATATGGTTTATTATGAAGTAATTCTTTGTGTTGTTTATCATTCATTCTTTGTATATATTATATTAATTTTTTTGGGAAAATTTTCTTTTTTTATTATGGTTTTGTACCCAATAAAAAAAAATTTTTTTGAAAATTTCGATTCCATTCTTCAGAAAATTAAAACCGATGTATTTTAGTCATTATAGAAAAATGAGTGCAAAATTTGTTAATAGACCATCAAATGAATGGGGGATTAAATCCGTAAAAAAATAAAGAAAATCTTTTAAAAAACTGTGAAAAATTTCCATCAAATATCCAGCGATTTTAATTGCAATTTTTTAAAATAAAAAAAAAAAGATCGAAAAAAGTACGGGTGAGCGGGTTTTACGCCGGGTATAAACATACAAGGGATTATAAAGAAACAAAAAAAGGGATTAAAAAAAATTTGGGGGTTTAAAATTTTATTGAAATTTCTGTTTATTTTAACGAAATGAGACATTCCTCACGATTTTAAAGGAATGTAGTTCTAGAAGAATACTATTTTTTTCTTAGATTTGGAATAATACCTCGAACAAAAGACTTCAAAACATAGCATTACGCACCTAGATTTAAGGTTTCTTCGTAAAAAAAGTGGGTGCGTGTTATAAGGCGAATATACCTAAAAACTAAAAATTACTGCTTAAAAAAAATGGGAGCGTGCTATATGCAGGATTTTACGGTATATAATTTTAAAATATAGTTGAGCCACATTTTATTTTTTTTTAAAAAATAAATTATTCTAATTTAAGGTATCCGTTAATTTAAGGATTTTAAAAGGATAAAATAATTTTTTGATATTTAGTTTTTTAGATTAGAATACATGTATAAAATTGGGTTTAAGGGCATTTTTAAAAAACTTTTTTTTAAACACAATATTTTGGCAAAAAAAATTTAAATTAAAATAATCTTTTTTTTTAAATTTTCTTCTTTTGTGAAAAAAAACCTATTATAATAATATTTTGCCTGTATATAAACCTTCCCCGACCCTCTTTTAGAGGCACAACTAGAATTTTTTAAATATATAACCTTTGAAGTGAGTTTATCCATATTTTTTCGACAACAGAGGGGAAAAAATTTTAAGAAAAAAATGCCAATAATTATTTCCAAAATTTGGGGGTAACTTGAAAAAAAAAATGCGAATTTTTTAAAAATTCTAAATTGAACTTTCTGTAGAAAGGACTGAGCTATATACAAACCCAAAAAATTATTATAATAGAAGATTTTTTTTTAAAAAAAGGCTTTTAAAAAAAAAAAAATTCAAGTTAATTTTTTTCCAAAATTTTTTAAAAAAAATTTTTTTTTGCCAAAAAAGCCCTTAAAAAAAAATGCATCCCCTAAGGAGTGACACTTTTAAAAATCATGAAAAATTTTCCATTTAGCACAAATCACGGTTTTCCAACGTAGTCGGATACCTTAAAATTTATAGAAATTTATAGAAAAATGAGGCACGAGTACTACTAATGAAGTGCCCAAAGAGAAAGTCAACAAAACGGATTAAGGCTGTTTTCGGCGTGAACTTAACGCGGAACTCATTTTCGGACAAAAAAAGGACTAAATTTTTATAAAAGTTTATGACATTGTAACTTATACATTTGTTTAAAATATTTAATTTATGGAATATCTCGGGAAAAAGCATAATTTTCATAAGTATAATTTGCAAAATTTTAAAAACTATCCCAAAAAAGTAGTTTTTCAAAAAAGTAGGCGGTAGCTAAATTTAAGAATGAAGCAGAGTACTGCATAGATTAGTCAAATAATTAAAATTTAGTCTTATAAATCGGAAAACTCATTTTCTTTGGGATTGCAGGGGATTTTTATTGGAATATTAATGTCAAAGTGTTAAGGCGACATATTTGAAAAAAAATACGAAAACAGCACATTTATTGTAAAATTTGCGCAGGTGCGTCCGCTGGAAAGTTAAAGAAAATAGCACAAATTATTAAAAATATATTTTTATGATATTTTGAAAAGAATTTACAAGTCAATAAGCTAAAGACTAAACCTGAATTTTTAAGCTCTGTTACAAACATTTCTTTTATTATACGTGTGTTCAATAAATCTTAATTTTAATTTAAAGTTCAGCCATACACCAGTAAGAAAAATTCTTATTTAAAATTCTTCACCATCTTAAAAAAAATCCTTTTTTTGTAAATGTGCTGTCTAGACAAATTTCAATTAAAATCTCGATTTAAGTCCAACTCCGCGTTTTTCATTAAAATACTTTTCATAATGATTTTGCTCAGGTATTCAAATATTTGTAAAAAAAAAGTAAAATGTTTTGGCATACTTTCCAAAGCGTGGTATTAAACAAATTTTAAATTTCACTAAAATAGTTTATTTTTGAATCACACATCATTATAATTTTTATGCTATCAGAACTACTATCGAAACTTTTTTTTTTCTGAGAAAGTTTCAAACGTAAAATTTTTTGGGCGATTGCAGTTTTATTTTGAAACGTTAAAATTTTTACAGAGTGTCTGTGTTTATTTAAATACTATTAATAATAAATTTATCTCAAGAATTTAAGATTCCAGGGTGTATACAAAAACCTCAACTCCTGAAAGTTATTAAAAAAAATTCAGAATAGAGTAATAATGATTTCTCCTAGTGTTACTAACATTCCAAAATATGTTTCCGAAAAAAAAGAAAAGGAAAAAAAGACCATTGGAATATATTAAGCTTTTTTAATTAACTTCGAATTTTTTAAAAAGTGAAAAAAAAATTTTTAAAAGCAGTGTTTTGCCAAAGTAGGGGGCCCCCCGGGCCGGGTAACCTTTAAGGGGGGGCGAGCATATCGAAAATAAAAAATTAAAAAAATTAACTTACTGGAATGAAAAAAAAAAAAATACTTTCTGAAAAATAATAAAAAAAAACAGATTTACATTAATATGATTTATATATATCATCTTGAAAAAGGTCATCAAAAAAAAAGATTCTACCCTTTTAACGCTCATTAGCCATTTTTTTGATCCTATAACTAAATAAAAAAAAAAATTTTGTTTGCTTTTATAATCCCACGATGGGGATTTTTTTTACGTTTCTATTAACTTTAAAAATTACTTTTGCTGGCTTTTGAACTTACTGGTATGGTTACCGCATCCCCTTTTTTTTTAGGGGAAATTGTAAATTATATAATTTTTGTTGCGCTTTTTTTCCCCAATGAAAAGAGTTTTTTGATACATGGATAACATATTGAGCACTTTGAGGGATTAATTCCAAGATTTATTTTTTCGAGTATACTGGGAAAAATATAATACAAAAAAAACGTTAATTCTTTTTGGGAAAAAATGTTTAATTTTTTACCAATGACCTTGACAGAGAATCCCCCTTAATATGACAGTCTTAATGGAACTAAATTGAAATTTATAACATATCTTCTTTTTTGAGAGTGGCAAACGTTTTTTTTGAATCTTAAGGTCGGTTTTTTAAACCCAGTTCCCCCTCACGACCACTTTTTTATCAAAATATTTTTTTTGAACTGTTTCATTTTTCCCCCATGAATAACTTAGTGGTTTTAATTGTGATGTGGTTTGACTGATTATGGTTTATAAATGTAAATGAGCAGAATCTAAAAAAAAAAATTTGGGGATCTGTGATTTTCTGAAAGGAAATTAAAAAGATTAAACAAGGGAAAAAACTTGCTGAAATAAAAACATATTAATATGATAGCGAAAGTAAATTTGAGAAAAGCAATAAACATGAAACGAAAGGAAAATTTTTAATAGCTACATTAAGAACTTTATCAAGAAAATATGAAGCCATAACTGGACCACAAAATGCACTTCACCCCGTCAAAAAAACACAAAACAAGAAAAAAATTCAACAGGGTATTTGTGGTTCAAAAAATATTAAAAAATTAAAAAAAACGTGAACAAATGTGACAGTTTTGCTTGCAAATAACTTTCCTGTAATGTTAAAAAAAAAAGTGTCTGGATTTTTTGTCCTTTATTAAGGTCACGCACATTTTTGGAAAAAAATTTAGTTCAGTTTTTTTTGGGTATTTTCTCAAAATTTTGAAAGACAAATAGAAAAACCTTGAAATAGGTAAGTATATTTTCTCTTAGTTAAATTATTCACTGAAATTGTGATTTTTATCTTATATAAAAAAAATAATTTTAAAGAAAAAGGGAAATTTGGGGGGCATCACCCCCCCGACCATTAACGTTAATATCGGGCCCCCTGATCCCCGGCTTTCGCTTTAAATATTAAAAAAAAAACCAATTGTTATTCATTACAATTTTTTATTATTTTTTTTAATTTCTTAAAATTTTTTCTAAATCTAATTCTGCGAGGGCTTAAAATTACAGTTCATTCAAAAAACCCTTTCTAATTTTGAGTATTCATTTCAATAAACTTTTACATTTTTGTATGCATTGTCATGCACTTGGTTTTACTCTCCTTACAATTTAAGGTTTTTATATCCAAAAAAATAATATATTATCATTTTTTTTTAAAAAAAAACTCGTGTTAAGGTGGGTACTTCAGCCAGTATAAGAACAAATTTAATAATTATCAGGCCTTCCATGGGCTTTTCTTGCAGAACAAAAATTTTTCAAAGGAAGGCTAAAAAATTTGAAATTGACACTCAGGTTATTTTCCGATATTTAGCTCAGATCTATATTTTGTTTTTTCAAAGTAGCTATCGCAGAAAAAACCGGATTCACAAAAAGGGATGCTGTTAAAAATGGTAATAGTATACGAAATGCTTTTTTTTTCAGTGCAGAAAAATTTAGCATCCACCTCTATCCAGAATTCAAAGAGTGATTTATTACCAAAAAATTTCCCTTTAATTTCGTCACTGGATGTGAAATCTATGAAATCTCTTTTTTTGGCAGTTGAGAGCCCTTCTGAAGTATTTTGAAAAAGGATCCCCAACCCATTCGTAACTTGCTATCTTTTTTTTTCAGTGCAGAAAAAATTTAGCATCCACCTCTATCCAGAATTCAAAGGTGATTTTTTTTACAAAATTGCCCCTTTTAAATTTTGTCACTGGATGGAAATCTATGAAGATCTCTTTTCGGCAGTTGAGAGCCCTTCGAAGGGATTTTTTGGAAAAGGATCCCTAACCCATTCGTAACTTGCTATCAATTTGCCCCCCGTCTGTGTAATTTTTTGATGCTTTATTATCGTCGAATGCCCCGCTGTGATTTAAAACTATATCTATGATTTTGTTTTAATCCACCGCCTAAATACTTAAATACCGTGAATTATAATTAACGCGTGAATTATGAAATGTACATTCAAAAAGAGATTCGGTACCCCAAACGATTCGGCCAAGACTGACTAGAATTGTACGAAGTACAGCATTTTTAAAGTTTTTTTCAGACGTCTGTTGGGGTTTCCTAGACTCACGTGAACGTTTCGCGGGGAATGCCAGATGTAATGGATATGATAAAACCAAATTTTAAAATTAGGCTATTTTTTTTTAATGACATTTTTTACTTTTAGAAATGGATCTTGAAGGGAAAAAAATCTTTAAAATTAAAAAAATTTCTCAATCTGTTTTTAATTTAAAAAAATTTGAGAGAAAAAAAAATAAAAAATTTAACCCATTGCTTAAAAAAATAATTTTCTTAAAAAAATATATTACTTAAAAAATAACATACATAAAAATTAGTAATTTGTCTTATTTAATACTGAATTAAGCACAAGTTTAATAAGTATTAAAGGGCTTCCCTGGGGTTTTCCCTTTCAGAGCAAAGTTTTTAGAAATTGGGCCCTCTGGGGTTCTTTTTTTATATTTATCCGATATCTATATTTTGTCTTCTAAAAAAACAGCCACCGCATTTTTTCAATATGTTCCAATTTAAAAAAAAAGAGAAAGGAAAAATAACATAATAAATTATCTTATTACTTAATTTTTTTGCTTAAAAGGAACATATACAAAATTTAATACATATGCTATTAATTTGTACGGTTTTTTAATTAAGATTGTGACTGTTTTTAG
>BMAV01013721.1:21705-37290 GCA_019973955.1 Trichonephila inaurata madagascariensis | reverse complement strand
TCAGAATATTATTTATAATATGGGTAATTTCAAAAAATAATTTTCTTCGAGGCCGCTGTCTTATGTGGAAATTCGGCGTTTAAAAATCATTCCAGCTAAAAATAAGCCAAATGACGGAGAAATTCTCAGGACAAATACAGCGGACTCACAACTACCGTAATTTTCTTAATTTGATTATATATTTCCTTCCTTTCTCTAATTCTTAATTATGCATAAATTTCTGTAATATATTGGTGGATTGAGATAATATATTGCTGAATTTTTGTAAGAGTTTTAATTTTTATCCAATACGAATTATAGCAAAAAAGATTTCATTGTTGTAATAGATTTTTTGAAATTTAAATTTATTACTGGCACATATTTCAAGGTTCAAGGTCAAATATAAATAAATAAATTTTTTCTGATACTTTCAGCACAATTTTCTGATGGGTGTTATACCTTTTAAACTTAGCTTTTCAAATTCCAAAATATTTATGCTTAACGTGATAACATATCATCCTTATTATTATTACTAGTACCCTGTTTTAGACAAAGCAGGGTGAATTATTATATACAATAGCCTATATACTTAATTTTAAACAAATCTAACACTAGAATTTAGCACAGTACTTTTTCAGAATAATAAATAATTATTAAAAAATTAAAAACAATGCTCACTACAAACACAAAATAACTAAATGTAGTTATTTCTTCTGTAAGTAATAAAAAGTTATGCTGTTAAAAATTGTTTTTTTTAATTACGTTCATATTTATTTCATCTTCAGCTTCAAAAATTCCAAATCAAAGGAATAGAAAATGATGAAGACGACGTTGAGATATATGTAAGTAAGCAAATTGATAATCAATCAGAAAAAAAAATCTCTTATTTCTTCTCCTTCGACATTCTTAAAATACTTTTAAAAAATTTAAGAAAATATTTTGAAAATATAAGTATTTCTATCAAATAAAAATCAGAGTTTCAAATATTTATTTTTTTTAAAAAAAATGCTCATATTAAACACGTTGTAACGGGCTCACGCGTCTTTTCATTAACATGTCCTTTGGGTACTTTGGGGCCAGAATTAATGGCAACTCTTTTCCAACCAAACCCAAGAAATGAAGCGTAAAGGAAAGATGCAAATTAGGAAGCTTTTAAATATCAGAAGTTAGAGTAAGCGGTGAGGCAATTTGGGGAATGTTATGATAATCAATGATTCAAGCGTGAAGAGGTTTGAGAAAGATTAAGTGACAGCTAACTTAAGTTATACCCGACCTAGAGCTATTAGGTCAAGGTGCATACCATTGCATCCAGTAAAGACGCAACTTTCATTAAGATTGGATCGGTCGATCGAAATTAAGGTAGGATTGACGATTTAATATTAGGATCTGTGATAGTATTGGAATTGAGTTCAGGCGAGTTAGTTATTGATAGTGGTTCGGGTTACGTTATTTCGGTATTATATATATTGTGTGTTTAGTCATCGCATAGATTCTCTCCCTTATATTATTATTATTATCTAATCTGTTAGAGGTTTAAGTTTTAAGATCTTAATAAAGTCAAATTAAGATCATGGCCGCTTCTAGTTCTTACGTTATTCCTACACCTCTAGCTCACGCTGATAATCAAGGGGAAGGGCACCCGAGGGGGCAACTTTACAACGTAGTACGTAAAATCACTTCTTTTGCAACGAAAACTCACAATTCATTGATTGATTTTTATTAGAGTATAACACTCTAATAATGCAAGGACAATTGGCGACGAATCTCATAATTTTAAAGCTCCATCAAGTGATAAAGATTAAACCTCAGCTATGTGTGGTACCCTATTCTCCAAATTTCTACACCAGGGGTGCCACCCGAAAACATCACTAACAAAGTCCTAAATGGTTCAAAAATGCATAAGAAATGTTTAATTACTGAAAACCAGTTCTTAAAGGTTTCTTTCTAATTCTTCTTCATAAGCTCAAAAGCGTTTTGCAGACCAGGGCTGATTCGCTGATCCTCCTCCAGTTGATTCTACCAGTCACGACGGCCTTCCATTGGTTGATTCCCATTGAGGTCCTTTTCAACATCGTCTAACCATTGTGAGATGGTAGGCCTCTACATCTGGTCCCTTCAATTTTCGAAAATAGTTCCTTTTTTGGTAGGAAAAACATCGGCATATTTGTACAGATAATACGTGGTGTTTTTATAGTTCTCACAATGTCCATCCCGCCATTTTTGCCATATTTCCCGTAGAGTTCATGATTGTAAAGAATTCTCCACTCATTGTTCCCTTGAATAGTTCTCTTTTCTTTAGATTTTTCTTTCAGAAATGAGCAAAATTTTCTTCCTCTGCTTTATTGAGGGCCCAAAATTCACTTCCATACAGAGCAATAGGCTTGATTTAAGTTTTATATATGCACTACTTGGTGTTTAAAGAAATGAATTGGTTTCTGGGGCCCTGAAAACTTCTATCAGCCAAACAAATTCTATTGTTTATTTCAATTTTCACATCCTTGCTACATGATATTAGAATTCCTGTAACTGTTTACAGTTACAGGACTGTAGCTGTAACTGTTACAGGACGCACACAAGTAAACTGTTTTACAGTTTCAAAAGTGTAGTTACCAATCTTCAATGGAGGTAAATCCGGAGATTTATTAGTTGGAAGTCAAAAACTTTGTTTTGTACACATTAATAAAAAGTCCCATCTCCTTTACCGCACTTTAGAGCGCTACAAAAGCGTTGATATTCTTTCTAATTATTTTATATAAATTCAAAAAGAAGATAGAGCAAAAAGTTAAAAACAAAACAGCTTCTTCCAAATCAAGAAGAAACAGCAACTTATATATTAATCAGTAACATAAAATCAATCTAATTAAAAGTTAAGAGGTAATATATAAAGTTCAAGGTCATAAAAATAGAAATCTAGAAATAGAAATAGAATTTATAACTGAAATTGTCTTCAAGCAGCTAAAAGGCATATTATGCAATGAAAAAAATTTTGAGTGTTCCAACTTTCTAAAAATTAAAAATATCCAAAAATATATTTCTAAGAAAATCTCAGGTAACTATAATTAACTATTAATTGAATTAACCATTCATACTGTTTACTTTTACATCTTATTTTCGCAAACTTTCAAAAATATAATGCTTGCTGTTTCTTTACAGAAAGAATATGTAAACTATTTGGAAAGTTTAGATGAAGAACAACTAGAAACTGTCCAGGTAATTATTTGTTTAACATACAATTCGTTATCGTAAGCAAAAAGAGTCAATGTATATTTACAGCATGCAATAATATATTCAATGGTTCAGTCAATATAACTAATTCAATTAATGTATAGTATCTTAAGGTTTTAATTTTTACGAAGAAAAAATAGAAATAGAAATTTAAATTTTATTTGTTATTCTGAAGACATCTTTACACTATTCATCATCCAAAATTATACACATTTTCCTCTTTACTGTGTGGTGTGTGTTTTTTTTTAAAAAATAATTCCAGGACTGTCAATGCAGAACTCAAGATATTGAGAGCAAAATCATCGCTATCTCTTGAATGACGGGATTGGCGGTGTCAAATCAAACCCGCAATGCCTTTGAGTTGTGGGAACAAGATAAAGTCGTTTGGTGAGAGATCGAGAGAATAAGGTGAATGCGGTAAAACATTCCAAAATCACAGGAATTTTATTCTTCGACTGCATCTCGAGCTAATTAAGCAGGTGCGTTGTCAGCAAGCAGACAAATGTGATTCGTAATCATAATGCGCCGTTTCTCGATTAGAGCTTCATGGAATTTGTTCAGTAGGGTGCAGAAATAAGCACTAGTAATATTGAGACCTTTTTTTAAGTTGTCTATTAAAATGACTCCACGACTGTCCTAAAAATCAGACAAGAGGACGTTCCCTGCGGACATGCTGATATTTTCTCACACAGACTCACTAACTACCCTAATTTTAACTAAACCAACGAAGTTTTTCACTTGACTTGAAGCTGTGATTAACAGTACGGCTACGTAAGACCCTGTTAGTAAATTGTGGAATTTATGATCCCAATACCTAAAGAAAGGATAGAGGGTGTCAACAGAAGTGTTTTTAAATTTAACAAGTGCTATACCCTTTTGGAATCAAGCCAAAAAATTCCTTTGAGAAACTTGCCTGGGAATATATGGTATATTTTTCTTCCTACAGAGTCAAATTGGGTGAAATTTTTCTCAAACCACGTCTCAAAAACTACGTATATTTTAACTAAACCAGAGAAATTTCTTGCTTCACTTGTGATTGGGATTAATAGTATTAGAGAAAATTTAACTGTGTGTGTGTTTGTTTGTTTGAATTGTGGTCACAGTACCTAATGATGTGATAGTGTGTCCTTTTTACACATTTTTATAAATATGTTAGAATATCCCTTAACCAAGTGATATGGAATTTTTTTTTCCCCTAAAAAATGATAGGACTTTTCCCCTTCTCTTACCCATTGCCCTGCTTGTCGGTGTGTTACGAGACAACCCCAATAAAAATTTTACTTATTCTTAAGAAATCAAACCGATTTAAAGGGATGTGATACCTTATTTTAATTTATACAAAGAAGGATTCAAAGTTCCCGTACTGAGCCTATAACGTGAAAAATTTTTGCAATAGAGCAACATTGATAACATTTCTGTGTCATTGCATTCCTCCCCTATACTAAAAAAGTTTGTTCCAAATCACGTGGTCGGTGGCTTGCCACGGCATCGTATTTTGTAGGCAGATGCATTTAGTAGAAACCAAAAAAAATTGAAAGAAATTACGTTTGTTGAGCAAAGAATAATATCAAATTTTGTGCTGGCTTGGAAAAGAGTGCTACGGAGACTTACTACATGTTGAAGTATGTTTAAGGCAGTCACACATCAATCGCGAACGAAAAATTTTGAGTGGCATCGACGTTTCAGAGAAGGCAGGGAAAGTGTCAAAGATGAACTCTCTGGACTCCTCGCACCGTTGAGAACATTAAAAAGTTTTCTGCGATGGTACGTAAGAATATGCTTCGAACAACGACAGGGGGAGGGATGAAAAAACTATCTTGTCTCATTCTTCTTACTACCCTGATTTCGCTCCCTGAAAATTCATAATATTTCTTGAGCTGGCAGGTCACTTGCTGGGTCGTCAATTTCAATCTGCAGATGAAGTTAAAAGTGAATCGCAGGCTGAATAAAAGACGTGGTTAAAAATGGATTCCAGAAATGTTTCGATGAACTTTACAAACTATGGCAAAAGTGCGCTGTTGCTCAAGGGTGTTATTTCGAAGAAGGATGTGTTTCAGTAACATAACTGGTAATATATTTTAAGTTATAGATTCAGTCTAGGAGCTTTTAAATCCTACAATGTATATCACAGGATTACACATGAATCGGTACTTTAGGATAAAATACAAGTGTAGCAAAATTCTGATTAACCCTGAACTTCAGAGAAAACATGGTATGATAAAACACCATAAAATATGCTTACTTATTCCTGTAATTAAGATACTCTTAAGCCATTCATTTTCCTTTTCTATATTTAATTTTTTGAAAGGATTGGTTGAATAACAAAGTTTTTGAAAATTTCTTTGGCATGGATTATTTGAGTTAGAGGGAGACAAAATCATTCATATTTTGTATGAAATAATTATTTATTTTCAGGACTGTGTAAACTTAACAGGAATGATAGCCATGGAAAAAATTGCAGATGAAATACAGGAGGAATGTGGAGAAGAAATAGTAGAATTTGGACAAAAAATGATAAATGGAGAGGATTTATAATTGCCACGAGATTAAAATAAATGTTAACAATAAAAAAACTTATTATATTCCATTTCTAATTCGATAAAGAAATCAAAAGCTCCAGCTGAAATAAAAAAAAAAATCTGTATAAACCTCTGCAAGTAAATAAATATCAATTAAAAGTGTGTGTTTTGTCTTTCTTAGAGCAGACTCGAAATCGTTTTACAAAAACTCTAATTTTAACCAACTCTTAAAAAATTTTAATCTGAAATAACTCAATAAATTTTCTTAATTTAGATATCTTTGTATAGAAATAAAATCTTAGATAATTACAATTATGATGTTAAAAAATATCTCATTTCTTTTATTCTGAAGATTTCGCTTATATTTTTTCTTGTTTCATAGGGATGTGTATACAAGCATAATACTCAAATAAAGAAAATTAAGAAAAAAAATCATGTGACAAACTTTAAAAAAGAAATATTTCAAGTTAGAAAGAAACTTTCAAGCGTACAACATCCGTGCATATGAAAAAATTCAATACAAACATATTCAATGAACTAAATTCATGTGACGTCAAAGTCACATGATAATTATAATCATGTGTTTCCAATTAATCAGTCCAAAAATTCGTATGACGTCAGTGTTACATGATAAATTCAATCACGTGTTTCGCTTCGTAGTTGCCAACTTTTGCTTTTTGCAGAAACTTTCTTTTCAAAGCACATTTTTGTCAACAATAACAACGCACATTGGTAAAAAAAAATTAATTTCATAAAAAAAAAAGTAAAAATGTGTAATATAACATCTTTAATTTTAAGTTTTGAAAAATCTTAAGTACTTAATATTGTGTTTCTGTCATATGTATATAATATTTATATTAATTGTGTAACTATTTAATAAAAAGTAACTAAAATAAAAATTTTCTTTGTTGGTCTATGTAGAAATTGACTTAATTTTTTTTTATATTACTACTTTAAATATCTAGAAATGTCAAAGATACAAAACAATGTCAAAATATCATTTGGTTAAACTCAAAAGCATATACACTAGACACGTGATTTATACGAGAGAAATTGCTTGCTGCTTAAGGGTACCAGGACATGCTCGAAAGAGTAAAATGCCAAAATTAAGACTCTTTGCTTAGGGGACATGTATCTTTTAAAAAATTCTAATAGAGCTTAGATTTTTATGCGATCTTGATAAAGATATTTTAATCATTCTGTAGAAATACAAAAATAATTGTTTAGTTAATTTTTTTTCTGTTTAATTTAAGTTGGACAAAATTTTTGAGATCTCATAATACGTGTGCTTATGTTTAGGTACAATCTTTTAAAAAAGTATCTCTTAAGATGTAAAATATTTATTGCACAAATATAAAACAATATACAAAATATAGTGAACCTACTTTTTTAGTAAAATATTTTAAGATAGTTTCTTTAACAAAATTATAAAACTTCGTAATTTTGAAAATTTTTATTTTTTTTCCCATTTTTTTCATACATAAAACTATTTTTTTAAAAAAACTATGTACTACTTCAACTAAAAAAAAAGGGTTCACAATGTATACAGGTATTCTATATAGAAGTATAAAAAAATTGGAACCCTTTAGTGCAATAGGTTGTTTTTTTTTTTCAAATTGTGCCCAAAAGCAAAAAAATTATGCTTTGGAGAAAAAGTGAAAAAAACTAAACATTTGTAAACGTTTACAATTTTGTCAATTACTTTTTTCATATTTTAAGGTTATTTTATCAACGAACATATAAGTGTTATACATTTTTAGATTGAGAAAAATATGCACTATTTTTCAATACTAAAATTGAAAAATTTATTTTTTTAATGTGTATGATTTCCTGGTTACCTTAAAATATTTCCAAGAAAACCAAGATTAAATTGCTTCACGTCTTTGGATGGAGTTATTATTATAGTTACACACTCTGACGCAACACGAGGGTTATTGGCAACTAACCTTTTAATTTTAAAAGGTCAAGGGACAAGTAAAGGGGTCAAGTGATAAAGGTGACAATTGAGATGTCATCTCCCTTCCCAAATTTCCACAGTACACCAATGTAAGGAAATTGAGCCTTGACAAATTTATCCTGCATCAGCCTTTCTTCACGTCAAGTCTTCAAATCCACAGCTCGAATTCGCAACAACACGGGTCAAGAGTTCACATGGTCATTTGGCTACCGCGTTTACTCATGTCTCATGATTATAATGTAATCATGTGATCGTAAAGATTTTAATAAGTTAGTATTCGTCTCAAGTTAGGTTAGTTCTCACAACAAACATATTATTCTATTTCATTTAAGGTATCCGACTACGTTCGGAACCGTGATTTTGCAAAAGCGTATAAATGGATAATATTTATGATATTTAGTACCACTTAGATTAGAAAACGTATATAAAATTGTTTTAAGAATAGTATTACAATGAAAAATTTATTTAAGTACAATATTTTGACAAAAAAATGAACATAGAATGACCCATTTTCAAAACATTCTCCTTTTACGAAAAATGCTTCTATTATTATAATATTGTGCCTGTATATAGCTCAGACCTCTGTACAGAGGCTCAACTAGAATTTTTGAAATATATAACTTAGAAGTGGATTTATCCATATTTTACTACAAAAGAGGGGAGAAATTTAAGAAAAAAAAAACGCCGATAATTATTTCATTTGGTGTTAACTCTGAAAATAATATGAATTTTTCAAAACTCCTAGTTCAGACTCTCTGGAGAAGTCTTTATTTTATATAAGCACAAAATATTATTATTATACAAGGATTTTTTATAAAAGGAGAACGTTTTGAGAAAAGGTTATTCTAAGTAAATTTTTTGCCAAAACATTGTACTTAAATAATTTTTTTTGTCATAATGTCAAAACAATTTTATACATGTATTCTAATCTAAGTGACACTAAATGTCATCAAAATTATCCATTTCTGCGCTTTTTAAAATCATGGTTCCGAACGTAGTTGGATTCCTTAAAATAGAATTGCATCTAATAATTGCACCATTGAAAACTAAAGGCATAAATAAATACAGAAAGAAATCTTATTTCTACCTTCTCAAGGTACTTTTCACACACGTACTCTCAATATTACGTCCTAATCTACCATTCTGTTATCAAATCGTGGCAGTAAGTTTAAGCATTAATGCGCTTAGATCTCATGTACCGTAACAATAACTATATGTATTTACTGAAACACTAAATAGCTATTAAAGTAAATATCAATTAAATAATAATTTATATAGACTTATCTCATATACACACTATCATTACACATCTAACAAACATGCATATACATATCTGACACACACACAAACTATATCTTTTTAGTGCAAAATAGCAATAAAAATTACAGGTTTCTGAGGTTATAAAAAAAAGAGAGAGAGAGAGAAACAGATGTAGAAAATTTAGTAAAAACATAATCATATAACAAACGAGGTAAAAGTAAAATAAATACACTATTGTGGAAAGGCCAGAGTTTTTCAATTGAGAAGGATCTCTCTCTCTCTCTCTCAGCCACCGTATTAATAATCACTACTTACAATAAAACATTTAACTGAAGAAAGAAACAAATCAGTTTGTGACGGGCTCACGCGTCTTTTCTTTAACATAACCTCTGGGTTCTTTGGTGGCCAAGATGAATGGCAACTCTTTTCCAACCAAAACCCAAGAAGTGAAATGTGAACAAGAAATGCAAATAAGATAGCTTTTAAAATAAGAAGTTTCAGTAAGTGAGATGGCAATTTTGGGGAATGGTATGTGTGATAGAGACTAGTGTGAATTGACAGCCAATCGTGAAGTTACCCGGTAAAACCAGCCATTAATACAAGAAGCATACCATTGCACGCGCGCCCAGACGTTTCCACATAAAGATCGAATCTAAGTTTGGATTAAGGTAGGACTGATTATTTGATATTAGGACTTGTAATATTATTAGAAGTGAGAGTAGGCGGATAAAATAATTATAACTTAGAGAAAGTGGTCTAAATTATGCGATTCGGTTTAACCATCATTGTGTCTTTGTTCATTATAGATTCTCGCTTATTTAAATTTATCTACATTGTTAGACATTTAAGTTCTATTCTTAATATAGACGAATCTAAAATGTCTATTCCTTTTGCAAACTCTACACCTCTAGCTCAAGCCGACAATCAAAGATACTGTCACCAAAGGGGGGCGGTATCACAAGTTGACGACATGCACAGCTAAATGGGGGGATGGGGGTAGGGACTGCAAAAAAGTCGAAGTAAAAGCAGCAGAGATAGCAATGCAAATTTGTGTCAACAATTGGATAGCTGTAGGGGTGCGTGAATGTTTAGTAGCGTCATACAAAAAGCAACATCAGGGCTATTGGCGGTGGACCTAATAACTTTGAATTTAGGTCGAGAGATTAGAATGACACCTGAGCTGGCAATCTAAACTTCAACACCACGCCAATATGAGGTCTTTTGAGTCAAAATAGATTTAATGTGCATCAATCCCTCTACATGGCGGGTCTTCAGTAGCACAAGGACTCGAACTTATAACACGCAAGGCCAAGATTTATTCGTGATCACAGCCACTAGTTCAGCAGCCGATAGCTGCAGGAGAGTAATGGAACAGGAAAACAAATTTTGTATGTTTTAATAGAAAGACGAATTCACACACACATTTCATTGGGTAGAATTGCTAATTTACATTCAGTTGCTTTACTTCACAACTGCCGGCTCAAATTCACAGTGATTGGATGCGAAAAGGATGGAAGGACACAACAGCATATATAGGGATAAATTTGGTACATGAACACTGTGAAGGAATCGTCCCTTTCACTTGCCCGCCTAGATATGTGGGAGAAAGGGAAGGAATACCACAGGCATATTCAAAATCAACTTATTTATTGATATCACAAAAATAATAACACTAATTCAATTAATTTCAACAAGAAGACAATGTCTCAATGTAAACAATATTCGTGGAACAATAACGAGATGCAAGAATTATAAGAAGACTACAAATATCGACCTCTTTATTTTAGGATCAATTCGATTATCCCAATTAACTTAACGTTAATTTAACTTTAGTTACCAATCGTCACTTTAATTCTTTCGTCTATTTAATATTTGAAATATTCTATACATTTAAGTGATACCTGATCAGTAGCAATCTCACCTGACTTCTGGCTTTCCCTTTCTCCTTCTCGTTGCTAGCTAGAAAACCTTGACTATTTATAATAAACTTAATTTAAATATCACGGTTTCTTCTTCAAAAAGGTTGGTTGAGAATAAACGCGAATTGATAGCCCAAAGATTTCCCAAGAAGATTAGCAAAAGGTACGCGAATTCATCCATCACAACACAAACTTTTATTTTTAATAAAATAAGTAGATAATATCACATTAGCATCATAAATAAATGTTGATACTTCAAATAATTTTTAAGCGGAGCTTTTTAAACATTTTAACATTGATACTAAATTATTTTTGTAAATATTCAGTGCAGTAAAATCTTTCGCATTTTCATAACATATCAAATTTTAAGGGATTTAAATAGCAATATGAATTTTTTTAAATACTCGGTTCTAAAGAACTGTATAATTTTTCTGTCGAGAAGTATATAACACCATACATAGGTCTATAATTAAATAAATATCTAGAATTAAAACATTCAGAAAAAATAATAATCGCTAAAACAAGATTTAATTTAATTTGCTTATTTCTCTGTTCAATTAATTTTTGCTAATTAGAACTGCATTTAAATTTATAGCATTCAAACTTATAGTAACAACTTTAACTTCTCCCTTCTCAATTTTGCCTCATTAAAATCTAAATTTTAAAATGTATCAATTTTTAAACTGCATCCGCTAGAATTCGAAGCATAATGTAACAAATTCGAGGAATAGTACTTAACTACAGATTACACTATTATTCAAAAATGAATCGAAACTATTCTTTTATATATTTCAAAATGGTCTACAGACTTATTTAGACAGTTTGTTGTAAAACCAGCCAAGCCTTTTCCTCCATTTGACAATGTGAGAGCACTATGCAACTAAATAAAAGGAAAAGTACTTTGTTTCATTCACAGTGTTTCATTGTTTAGTAAACACTTTTCCCTATAAAAGAATAAAAAACATTTTTTTTCCTACATCAGTTTGAAATTGGAGTATATAAAACCTGTTTCGTTCATCTGACAGTAACAAATCATTTCATAAAGAAATCTTTTTCAAGTTTGTGGATCTCTCTCAAAGCATTGATCAAACATGCATAAATGTGTCTTCTTCATAGCATTACTCTGTGCAGTACTTCATCAGTTGGTCGAAGCAAACGAAAAATGTAAGGAACAATTTAAAAAACTGAGGCAAGCATTCCAGGGTAAGTTTCATGTTAAGAAAAAAATCAAACTTTAATTTTTTATTGAAAAAAAATTATCTACAAATATAACTTTCGCATAGTAATAATAATATTTCTGATTCATAATATATTTTTTTAAAATTATTTTTAGCTAGCTAACAATTCACTCATTCATTTTAGACAGAATATATTTAAAAAGGATAGATTTAATTTTAACAATAAATTATTTTTCCAGATATTACTCAATAAGTTTCAACTACCTTTAAGGACTCTTAGGATACAAGTAGGGATTGCAATATCGGATTAAAAAATCAATACCGGTATTCGGTATCCCGGTCTTAATACCGGGATATCGGTTTTAATACCGGTAGTAGAAATTTTAGAAAAAGAAAGAAAACACAGGTCTTTTTTAATTTAATTTGCCATTTTATTAGTGAGTGTAAATATCACAAAAAATAACTTGTAATTTATATATTATAACAGTATATAAAAATCAGAATAAAGTAAAGGAACATCTTATTTAAATCACAAAAAAAAAGAGTAAATAACACTATTCAGTCTGTGGTCGGTGGTTTTCATCATATAAATAATGAAACTAAACCGAAGCACTATCAACTGATTTTTTATGTTCTTTAAAGTTATTCTTATTCTTTATTATGAGTGTGTATATGATAAATCTGAAAAATATTTTGAACCCTAAGGTATGATATGCAAATACAATGTGAATAACAAACTCAGTAATTAAAAAAATATCGAAATATTATGCACTTTCTTCGAAAATACAACCTTGTTTTAACAGATACGAATATCCGACTACGAATCATGTGCGCGTGGAGTATTGCTCTGAGCTGCAATAGGACAGTTTTGGCCCACACCTCCTCAGATGATTCACATATATTATCACTTCTCTTAATTGTACGAAGCAACTTTCTACTCAGTCTAAATAATTCCGCCCGTTAGGGTGACATAAAAACAAAAACATATACAATTTTGCTATACTGGCGATCCCTGAACATGTAGTGGAGGAAATTAAAAAATGTCTAGTAAATACCGAAAAAACGGTATTTAAACTTGTAAATAAATAAAGGTACTACAAAATTGTACAAATGGCTCAAAATACCGGTATTCGGTATACCGGCATTGCAATTTCTAGATACAATAAATACTAATTAGAAAATAAGAAAGAGTACATAAATATATAACAATTAAGTACAGTATTAATGATTATATATATCGTTTAGGAAATATTTAAGAGTATTAACCTCCTCTCAATGGCGATATTTGCTTCAAATGCATATAATAGCTTCATTACAAATAGAAATCAAGCATACAGAAACAACTAAATTAAGAAAACGAGTTATTCCATAAATTCTATGCGCGTTTCTGACTTTTCAGTCATAAATCGACAAGCAGCCCCATGCAACGTAGAAGGATAAAAACAGTTACCAAACGCAAAATCAATACCATTCACAGTTTGATACAGCTGGGCATATATTGAGGTGATTCCCAGTCATGGATAAGTATGGTCTCACAGTGAGTGAGAATTTGTCATTCCCATTCTTTATACAGGCTTTTCGGCAAATAATCATGACCAGTGGCAAGTCAAAAACAAGCTATGCTGAGCACTCTATTTAAGGAAGCAGAAATTCTTGTTGACTTATTCAAAAGGGAGCTCAATTTTTTTCCCGAAGCCTTCTCTAATATACAGGCTGAATTTGATTGAGTGGTTTGATTTAATAGAGCAGGATATATAACGCTTTATATGCCGCAAAGACAAAGGAGTATCTAGTTGCGTTATTTCGGATCCACTCGGCCCAATATATTTGCTTCATTAGTTCCGTATATCCCGCAATGGCTTAAAATCCCCTACAAAGTAGTTATTTAAATTCAAAAATTTATCAATTTCCTCCAAGCAGATTCTCAAAATCTCGCATTCACAGCGATTGGTGATTATGTAATTGCAATCTTAGAATCAACAAAAACACGCGATGTTTTTCTTTTCAATTTGTTCAATCTTGTCTAAGGTCACAGAAATAGCCATTATTTCACCATGATAGTTGTTAAAATATTTTTCAATTTTACATATAATGTATTAAATGTTACATAATTGTGAAGTATTAAAAATTGTTTTTAATTTCCGTTCATTTTACATTGTAGAGGTAACAGAAGAAGAAAATGCTCCAGATTGCTTTAAACAACTTGGAGTGAGTATTTGTGGGAAAAACAATGCTGAACTTAATTTAATATATTTTAAATGTATACATTGAGCTAAAAAATTTATTATTAGAAATAATTCACCTAACTTTATACAAATGCCCAGGAAATTTTTAAAAAATTATATATTTGTATGTGAGAGCTATCTACAGAACTGATGGTTTTAGTTTCAAGAGAAGGGTACTGGCTACTTCTGATTTTTTCAAGGTGCAGCGGTCCACCCAGTGGCGTAGGTGTGGTTAGCTAAGAAAAAGTCTACAATATTTATTATAACTTAATAATAAACATGGAATATGTACTTACCTACATACTAACTAAAATTTTAAAAAAACTCACATTTTTAAAACCGTGTTTAAAGCAAAACGCGAGATACAAACTTAATAATAATAGTCACAAATATAATAATATCAAATGACGCATTTACTATCGAACAATTCAAAATACATTAAAAAATAAAACATTTTCATCTGAAGTTTATATAGTTCTCATAGTTAAAGTCAGTATAAGACATACTGTCTACATACTGTCAGCAGCCAGACTTGAATATTTCGGTTTATAATTACTAACTGCTAATCTTCAGGCGGTACCCTAAAATGTCGTGGTGGTTCTCCGGTCGATCGTGATCGACTTAATGCCCATCCCTGTTTTAGGGATTTTCTTTGTGCGAAAAGTATGCATATGTTGGGGGGGGGGGGGAAAAAAAACAATATTAAATCTTTTATTCATAATTTTTGAGTTCGTTTAAATATTTCGCCAAAAGAATGAATAATCAATAACCTTCACATGAAAAGTGCCGTCAACTGAAATGTATCTCAATTATTATTTTAATTACTAAGAATATTTTTCTTCGTTAAGATTTATTAATATCTTGACGAAGAAGAGCAACTTAATTAACCTAATAAACGATTTTCTAAATTCATTACTTTTAAACATCAAGTAGGAAGGAAACTAAAAATAGATAGTTCCAAAAAAAAATCAAATAATTTTCTACTTATTCACCTTTATATAAATAATTGAAAAGTGGTAATTAAATTTAAAATTAATTTTATCAAATTAATATCCTTTTTTAAATCAATTTTATTTCATTATTTTTTTTAAAAAAAGTGTAATTATGGATATTTGCGAGGTCAGAGTTCTCTAATCCGTCAAGCCAAATTGGCACCTTAAGCTAGAACAACACCGCCCCACAAAAGAACACTGCCGAATGACGCATAAAAAGTCAACGAAGTAAGCGATTATATGCATTAGTAGATGATTATAGATAATTGTAAATGTTTGTGGGTGCTATTTCCACATTAATTCCTGTCATAGCCCCTTTTACATTTCAAGA
>BMAV01013721.1:0-21695 GCA_019973955.1 Trichonephila inaurata madagascariensis | reverse complement strand
GCTATTTCCACATTAATTCCTGTCATAGCCCCTTTTACATTTCAAGATTAGAGAGGATTTACATTTTGTAAAGTACGAGGGGTTGCATCTCATTCAGATAAGTACAAACTGTTTTGTACCTTTTAGCTTATCTTTTCTGAATATCTTATTCTCGTTTCTAGTGTCAGACTTAATAAAAGTAAATTGTTACAACTTCTTGATTGTAATAACTTTAAGTTTAAGTTAAAGGCTTCGCCACCTATGCTGCATTCGTAACCCCCCCGAAAACCTCAGTGATCAGCGAGATCACCTCAACCAACATGAGGGAGAGGTACCAAGACGAAAGCTTATAAGCTATCATAAGATGTCTGTGTTCTGGAGTAAATTTCCAGTTAAAGCAGATATTTTTTAAGCATTATGTTTCTAACACACACATATTATATCAAAATTATGTAACAATTAGAGTCCCATAAGCTCCGTATGCATCTGATACAGCACTTTACACGTTTCAGGATTGGGAAAAACATTGATAGAACTGTACTGAAGAAAGGACAATGTAATAAAGTTTGGTCAATAAATTGGTCCCATTTTTTATGACAGCATTCGATTTTATTTTAATACCATCAGAATTTAAATCATTATTTAAAATAACATAAAAAAATCTGAAGTATTATATATTATTAAAGAACTCTACATCCATTTTAAACATAAGTCTATTAATGCTTATATTATTTTAAGCTCGACAAATTCAGGGGGACAGATAATGAAGAAGATGAAGAAGAGGACAAAAGGCAACATGTAAGTACATCATTTAATAAATAAAAAGAATAATTTCATGCATTTATATATATTACAACTATAATAAACATAAATTAAAACTATGTTATTTTTACTGGAATTATTCGCATAATCGGTTAATTTATAATTATTATTAAAATGTAAGTTTTTCTTTTTGAATGAGAACATTTTAACTCGCTTGATTTTACTTCGATTTAAGAAAATCTTATTTTTATAATCAGCGCAAAATTTAAATTGTTCATTTGGCAATAAGAAACAAATCACATAATTTTACAAACAGTAATGACGAATGAACATAAAACAGTAGAGTTGAAAACAAGAACAAAAATCTTAGATTTCAAGTTCGAAGACTCGACAGAATGTAAAATAAACCTCTCCATTACATTATATAAGAAAAGAAAATATAGTTTAATCTTGTAACTTTTATGTTTTTTCTCTCCCACATAAAGACTGGAAGAACAATATATAATTTGATGATATTTTAATTTACATCGCACTTTGAATCAACGCCGAAGGATACTGGCGACGGACTTCATAATCTTGAACCTAGATCAAATGATGAGAGGATGATACCTGCATCTGGCATACAACTCTCCGAACTTCCAATCCATGTCAATCCATACTTTGAGCCTCGACAGATTTAACGTGCATCGGCCCTCTCACTCTGAACGGCAGGTCTTCAGTAGAACAAGGTTTCGAACCCGCGAACCCTCGAGCTCGAGACCATGAGTACTCGGCTACCGTGGCTATAGGGCAACATAAAAAGAATGAAAGCATACAAAAAAATGGTTCAAAACGTCGTAATTTTCACTTTGTTTTGTATTGGAACTTCCAACTGCTAAGTGTGTTCTAAAGTAACAAAATAAAATTTTGAAGAAGAATTGCTTTCCCAATACTTGAAAAAAGCCTTTGCATCAAGATAGATTAAGTAATATACATTATAGAGCGAACTTTCTTGCACAGTTAATTAGAAATCAATTATTTAAGAAAATAAATTTACATTATTTTTATATACATATGTCCATTTTAAAAATAATATTCTTTAAAAAAAATCATAATTTATATTAGTGTCAAACGCAAGATTACCGGTCCATTTATTTCAAAAGAAAAAAGTTAAAAATTAAACAGAAAAATATCGTTATCTTTCAAATACAAAGTTGTACTCATAACTCTTCTTATCACCTTAACTGTTTTTTTCAAAATTCTTTAAATGTCTAATTGTTTTTGACAATGGTTTGTTTTCCCACATTACAGAAAGAATTGATAAAATATTTGAAAAGTTTGCCTGAACAAGATGAAAACAGAGCAAAGGTAAATTCTTATATTTGTAATAACACTTTCATACATAAAAGAAAAATTTCCACAAAAAAATAAAATGTTACATCGCTGAGACTAAATGATTTACATTTTGTTTAAATTATAGAAAATAAAATTTTTATCTGAAAGTACTCGAAATTTTTCCTTGCATTTCTACATTAAATACATCACACAAATATTGCAAATTATTAATTCTACAATTATTACGTCTAATCACAAAATCTCTCATTACTTTTCTTCTACAGCTTTACTGAGTGATAGTTTTCCTTCGGACTTGTTCCGTTTCGCGGGATTTCAAATTCCTCAGTTTTTACAAATGATGGTCTTATATACAAAAAAAAATATTTGCAATTTTACAACATATTGGAAACATAACTGAATGGGTTTTATTTTAAACTGCAGGGAGCGAGTGAGAGTTTATTTAATCACACTATAAACCACCATGAGAGTTATTGGCGACGAAATTTGTGATTTTGAACTTCGGTCAAGTGACGAGAACGACAACTTAAATGCAACCCCCCACCCTTTCCAAACGACAATATCACTCTTACGGGTGGAGCTAGAATAAACTGAATGCGCATCAGCTCCTCTACAAAGGGGGTCTTCAGAGGCCCTACGCTTGAACTCATGTGACGCCAGCCACGAGTTCGTGACCATAGCAACTAGGCAACCCCGCGGTCACTCTAAACTGCAAGATCTACCAAGTTAAATACGTTACCGAAATCTGTCCAAACTAATTTACTATTCATTGTTAAACACCTTCCCAATGTAGAGGATTGAATAATTTTAGTTACAAGACTTTAGAATGCTTGACCCAAAGAAACCCATAATCTTGTAATACGTATAGAATCCAGTACGAATTTGAGAGCCAATGCCGCAGTTGTGAGTTGCTAAGAATATTATCCGATATACAAACTTTGTTATAAACTATTAATGATGTTTTTATTAATGAATAAATTTTAGAATTTAGAACTCTCTCGTAAAAGAAAATTATGAGTTAGCACATTAAGAGGGACATGGTACGATTTACTCAAACTTTTTTTCATTTAATGATTTTCACAATTTTTTTTGGTTACCTCCTATGTGTATGTATGATTTATAAAACAGATTTTGTGCTCAAAATTTCATAAAAAGCTAACCATTTAATTTTTTAAGGGAAACACTTGAAACTTAAAAATTGATTTTAAAATGCCACTCTTCCTACAAAAATTGGCGTACATATATGAAATTTGATTTACAAGTACGTCAAACTATGCATAACTAAAGTTATTATGGTTTTTGTGATAACATGTTTGGTATTCGTACTTTTTTTTATGAATGCTTATTGAAAATTCCTTATAAAATGTGTGAATTCTAAATTCAATTATTTTGTAAAAAAATAAGTATTGCTTTGATTGAAAAATGCATACCAACTTTTGTTTCATTTACTATTCATAACAATTGAACCAAATTTTCTAAGTATTAGGCACAATAGAAAAAAAAAGCTTCAGCATGTTAAATGAAGACAAACTAGTTATTTTATCTTTCTGAGATAAGTCAGTTTAAAGTTTTGATTTGTCCCATTGGGATGTGAATAAAATTAAACGTTATCACAATTCACCGTTTTTTAAACTTGGAGCTTTCAAATTTTGTCAGATTATAGAAAGATATATAAAAGATAATTTAGGCAAAAAAAATTAGATTTGATTTTTTGACTGATTTTTGTCGATTGAATTGTACTATGTCTCCTTAACCTGAACAAGATGTAAAAAAATAGTCTCAAAACGTTTTCCGAAGATGGGTAAAAGGTGTAGAATAATTCAGTAACTTTGTTGTTCTTCAGCTGTAAGAAAGGAAAAATACTTGTAATTTCTTATGTTTCATAATTTTCTTTTTGCTTTTTTCAACCCAGGAATGCATGCAACAAGTAGGAAAAATGGCCTTTGAGAGAATTGGACATGAAATGACAGAGGAATGCATGGAAGTATTGAAGGCAAAAGGAAGGAAAATAGAAGCAGAATCATCGTAATTTTCACATAACAGGGATAACTGCATTTTTAAGATAAAGAATTAACATTTTTTTTAAAAAAATAGTAAAAAAAAAATGTGTATTTAAGATGTGTCACGATTTCACTAGTTTACAAATAAATATTTATTAATTGCAAATGAATAAAGTATATCTTAATTTTTAAAAAAAAAAATAGCTTTTCATAAACGAAATTAATTTATAGTGTCATATACAACACTGATTATTGAAAACAAAACATTTAACAAAAAAAATTACTGTTTTAAAATTTTGTACTAAAAATGTATACGTTTAAGAATAGTCGTAAGTCATTAAATTCCTTTTTATATGATCATGTATTTACGACTCATTTAGAGTGTTTATTTTATCTTTTTTTAAAAAAAAAACTAATTATAAAATATGTCAGAAAATAAAAAAAAAAATTATAACACAGCAAGTTATATATAATACACACGTAAGTCAGAATACTATAAAATTAAGCTCTTTGGAACATAAGAAAAGGAACGACATAATATATTTAATAAACATTATATATAAATTTATTTCAGGTTTACTACTACGAGCTACATATCTTTTTTAAAAAATTAAAGGATGAGGAATCGCGCATGCGTACATGTGTGTGTGTCTATGTGTTGTGTGTGCGTTTATCTGTTTATTGAATAATATGAAAAGTTATCTAAAATATAGTGAAGGGAAAAAAATAAATCAAAATGGGAATACACTGCTGAAAATTTATGAAAAACTACATAATCTTTGCTCCCTATATGAACAAAATGCCTTAGAACGAATTTTCTTATCTTTGAATATTCATATGTTACATCACAATTCATTATTGAAATGAACCAAAAAATAAGGGATACTTAATTTTTTATTTAAAAAAATAGAACATTCACCTGGTCCCTATATGAAAAAAAAATGTTAAAATATATTTCATAAAAAATGTTATACGAAAATATGAAAAATTTTATACATCTTTTCATATAACGTAATTTAGCGTAGATATTATAGTTCCAAAAATATCATCCAGATAAACATTGCATTCTTAATTCTTCCTTAAACAATTCATTAGGATATGTTTTTCACAATGACAAAAAATGGTTATATTCAACTATTCGGAGATAATTTGCAGCCATTCATAGACCAAACGATGAAACTTTCTCAAATGATAATGCGTCCGGACATCGGCCAGAATTATTCGAGATTGATTTCAGGAACATTCTGGGCAATTCAATAGTTTGACCACATTCATGCCAAGCATGAATCTCATTGGAAATATATATATGAGACATGATCAGAAGATCAGTTCGTGTACAAAATACTGCACTGACCACACTTTCGTAATAATGGACAGCCATAGAGGCAGTATGCCTGAATATTTCTTCAGAGAACTTCCGAAGACTTAAGCCAATGCCACGTTGAGTTGTGCTTCCCAGGAAAAATCTCATACGATATTAGGAGGTATTCCATCCATTTTGGCACTTAAAAGGGGAGGGCACGACTAAGGAAATTCATTTGGTTACAAGATTTTGTGTACCAGTAGAACTCCTTTAGGGTGTTCAACCCCCAATGTAATAGCGCCGAATGGCCAGTCAATTCGGAGAAAATAGCCTTCAAAATTCATGCTTAGCTTTTATACAATTAAATTTCAACTATCTTCAGCGATGCAATAGCTTGATTGGTAGAGTACCTGTTTACCACGCGACCGGCCAAGGTTCGAATCGCGCAAACGATTTTTTTGTTTTATTTTTTAAATTCATTTAACTATTTTTACAATTAAATAAATTTATTTAAAAAAGACTTATTAAATATTTATATGATTATAAAACAATTTAATTAATAATATATAATATAAAATATATATCATTTTTATTATATTATTTATAAAATAATTTTTTTATAAATAATTATTATAATATATTTTATAATTTTATTATATATACAATATTTTATTTATAATATATTGTATATTTCATATTATAAAGCTATCTGTAAGTATTTTTTATGTAGAATATTTAATATTTATTATAATATATTTTTATGATAAATATTATTTATTATGATTTATATTTATAAAATATAATATAAATATTTATATAGTTACAGTAATTATTTTAATTTTTTAAATACAAAAAAAATTATTTAAAATATCACTTAATATTTAATAAACCTTTTTAAATTAATTTATTGAATTGTAAAAATAATTAAATGAATTTAAAAAATAAAACAAAAAAATCGTTTGCGGCACTCGAACCCTGGCCGGACGTGGGGTAAACAGGTACTCTACCATTCAAGCCATTGCATTACTGAAGATAATTGAAATTAAATTGTATAAAAGCTACGCATGAATTTTGAAGGCTATTTTCTCCAAATTGACTGGCCATTCGGCGCTATTACATTGAGGGTTGAAAACCCTAAGGGAGTACTACTATTACACGAAGTCTCGCCCCCAAATGAATTTTCTTAGTCATGCCCTCTCTTTGTTAATGTAAAACACTCTTAATATGTCTCTAAGCAAAAATTAATCAATTTATATAGAGAACATTCAGGCTAAATTTAAAAAAATAAACGGAACATTTTACCTACATGAAAAATACAAAAAAATTTTAAAAAAATAAAAAACTAATTGCTTAAACAAGAATAAGTATTAAAACAACACCTTAATATGATTCTTAAATGATATATAGAATAATCAGGGATGTCTTAAGGTAACAGCCAACAGGGCCTCAGCCTCGATGGTCATCTCCTCTCATTCTCCCCTCGACCCCAACAAGGTCCTGATCCGGATAATTTTAATCGTCATATGTTATTCCCGGGCATATTCTCTGAAAAACTGAGAATTTCGAATTATCTGCTAATTGGCAACAGTGGCAAGACTCTTATTTTGTAATTATAGCCATCCATGTCTAGGCCTTGCCTACCACTATACACCATCACTACTCATTTAATCGCAAGGCGGCAGTCGGTCTTTTCCTAGGTTTGTGAGTCACTAAATACAATTTATTATTATCAATTATAATATTCCTCAACAAAGTAATCTATAAAAGGAAATCCTAGGAGTGATATAAAGAAAGCAACTACCTTAAGTGAATAAGCGCACGTAATCAAATTAGTTTAGCTTTAATCAATCCTATCTTATTAATTCTGGATCCACTAATTTAGTCTAGTAGACAAAATCCGTTCTTCAGAGTCACGATGCATAAATTCTAATTCTTACCATAGTAACACTGCATTCAGATGCTCCGCTCCTTCTGTCCTACGATTATTAAACTCAAACTTTATATACTCTAACTAATTTGCATATAAGGGTTTCTTCTTGAGAGGGATGGCTGTGAAATAAACGCGAATGCTAGCCCAAAGATTCCCCCAGAGGATTAGTTGGTGAAGGTCGCGTAAAGACCCGTCACACTAGTATCTCACAACGTACGCTATTTTTGTCTAATTTTAAGGGTTACAAGATGGGACTACTTTTGCATAGGTTCCGAGGGCTTCAAGAATTATTGAGACGACCCTGAAGATAATGATATGAAGTGATATGGTATCACACGATAAACAAGAAACAGAAAAAAAAGAGTTGAACTTAAAGTAATATTACACGTGTATATTGCTTTAAAAAATGATATGGCTTAACTAACTTTAAATATAATCACATCAAGGCTAATAAAAACATTTTTCTTCAACATTCTGCAAGCATTATTCAACGTGAATTGTATCTAACGCATAAGCGAACAATAAAGAATTTGAGATAGATATTTAAACACCAAATTCTTTACACTTTATACGTTAAGATACTTAATACTTCTATCTCATTTTAAAATGCTAAATCGTTTCCTCCTTCAGGCACTGGACAGAAAAATGAAAGCAAAAATTAAATTCAGGCTCTCTCACTCCATCAATTTCTCTTTTTGTTCTTAATGATTACCTTATAAAATAATGGTAACAAAATAATTCAGCTATTTCCTTAACACACTCTCTTTTGGATTTTATTCAGCTGCATTTTCACTTTAATGAACACAGAAAGTTCTAATTGGTTCTTTGATAAACCTACAACAACTCCATATGAGTATGTTTCTACAACACGCACATTTTTTTCTTTTTCTCGCTAGATTTAAATATAATTTTCCCTTTTATTTTTCTTTCACTATGTTTTTTTTCTCCTTTATTTTCTTTCAAACTATTTTCTGAATTCAGTATGTCTTTTTAATGTTGTCCCACATCCATTATACGATAGGCATTACATACGTTTTCTTTTTTATTCACTTTTTCTAACAAAAAACGCGACATTTTTTTTTTCTTTTTTTGCTTATTTCGAGCGCATCTCACAAAAAATATGCTAAAGTATTTAAACTATATTTTTTTTTCCCATTTTGTCACACTTCCTAACTTTATTTTAATTATCAGTTAGTTTTTACATGTTTTTTACACCATCGACAAATTATTAGTAAATAGTTATTTAAATTTACCACAGTGAAAAAAAAATCATGAGAGGTCGATTGAAAATAAATTTTTAAATAAATGAAAATATATAAATGAAAAATTAATTTTTTTCTACCCCAATAATAAATGAAAAATATTTTTAGTTAGTAAATTTAGTTACAAGAATTGATTCTATTGAATACACTTAAGCTACTGAACTCAAACAGGAATTTGAAGATATTTACAACGAAATAAAAAAAAATTCCAAAAACACAAATGACATTTTTCACACATGGCAAAAATACAAAATACTTTTCAAGATTGATTATGGAAATTAATCAAAGAATATATAATGTTTTATGGAAATAGTCGTGGCAATTGTCAAGTAGAAATAAACTTACTGACGTATTTTATAGTAGTCCACTTCACGTCCATTCTCTACAAGTACAAATCAAAAAAAGAGGCAGATGAATCCCTACATTCTCTCAGATACGGAATAATAATGAGGAGAACAATATAGATGGTATATTCATATGATGAAAGGGTTGTTTTAAGGGAAGCTTGGCTCCATTTAATTAATGAGAGTCACACACATGCAAGCTATTAACATATTTTTCTTTTCAAGAAACAGGAAATAAGTCTCTTATAATAGGGTTTAATTCTTTAACACGAGAAACGAAATGAGACTGACACTTAGAAAAATGATATTCGTAAATAAGATCTGCAAGAAAAATATATAAGAATAGAAATTTAAATTAATATTAAGTGACATTCTTACATACATAGTCAAAGCTCTTTCGATGGTTAGCTCAAAGAGTTTAAAGAATTTATCTCTAAGCTCTTTAGCATATTATAATTACTTTTATATTTTATAGAAAACTAAGGAATGGATCAATTAACTCTTTAATTTTAAAGATTCCTGATACTTAATCTTCATCTTCGGTTTGCTTAAGGTTGTAAGAGTTTTGAATGGGATGTCTCTAGAGCTTAAACAAATTAAAAACTTTGCGAGTACATTTTGATTGGAGGTTGTGGGATAGAGATTAAAATTTTACCTGCTTTGACTGATTGGAAGTTCAAGGATAATTCTGCAAACCACAGTAAGCATTGAGACAGGCTGGAAATTTTAATTTAGGCAAATACGTCTTTTGAGATAATGTTAGAAACAATTATTAGTTCCATGGAGACTATTACACTTCAGGTACATTTGCATAGTATTACATTTGATACTCGTTTAAACGCAGGATGGATTCGTTTTTACGTTTTTTTTCTTAAGCATATTTTATTACGCACTGTAATAAATATTAAAGATATAAAACTCACCTCCAGTTGTGAATCAGCACCCGACAAGACACGGCCAAGTGGTTGGTTGGCAGAGTTCTGAAAGAAGCATATACTCATGTTAAAAAATTTAAGCCCCGCCATAATAAATGAATACATGAAAGAACAATGAGAAATCAAGAAAAGTGCTTTCATTTTATTTATTTTTCCACATAAAACTAAATTTTATATTGTTTGTTTTTACATTCGGGAATTTTTTAAGGTTATATTTTTTATACCAGAAACTTTCCAGAGAGTATTATAAAATGTGTAGAAAATAAATAACTAATATAGCTTCTAAATTTTTAATATGTTTGAACTATTTTTACAGTAAAATAAATCTCTGAATTGAGAACTCACGACATAAAGTAGAGAGAATTCGTGCTAGTATATCAGAACTATGAAAGTACAAGTACAATCTGAAAATATATTTCAATATAAGAGGGAGGAGGAGTTACAGTTTTTCAGTTTATACATGATGTTATTTGAATTTCAGTTTAAAAGACACAAATTTCATTAAAAAAATTTAACAATTCAAGGGGAAAAGCTTCGAAATTTACTACTGCTTTCTTTGCGTAAAATACTTAATTATTTCCCCCTATTTTGTATGACTAGTTTTTAAATATTTTTATACACAATACATAAAATTTTTTTTAAAAAAAGTTTAATAAATAGTGTACACTTATTTAAAACAGCACTTAATGCTAATTTCATTTCTGAATGGAAACTTCTCCACAAACATATATCTAGACAAGGTTTCGGCAAACTATGACACGAGTGACACATTTGGCCCGCGGTGAAATTCTCAGTTGCATTATACACTACTCAACAAATCTGTCAATTTTTGAGTGGATGGAACTTGAAAATTTTGAGATGCAGCTTATTGAACTAACATCTTCAGAATTATGGAAAGCAACATTTACGAAATTACGAAAAAATCTGAAAAATAACTCCAACAATAAATCGACAGCTACAGCAGAATTTGTTTTTGTGCGGTCCTTTTTTATGCGATTTTTTGTGTGCGGTATATGAATTTCAACGGCTTTGGCGCGCCGCAGAAATGTTTTCTGCCACACACACAATGTACTTATATACACTTCAAGACGCTTTTTTCATTGGTTATTAACAATCTCTCTACAAAGCACGTTCAATGGGCTTGATTCATGAAGTCACATGATAAAAACAAACAAGTGTTTTCGATTGAATTCAAAACAAACATTAAACTAATTGTACTTGTTCTATTTGTAAAACTCAGATAAAATTTCAAATTTCATATTTGGGTAAAGATGTTTAAATGTTAAGGAAAAAAATTTCTTCAAAAAGATTTTTTTTAAATTAAAAAAAAGGCGTATTTTATGTTTTTACTTTTAAATAAAATGCATTTTGTATACATATGTACTTTCTAAGAGAAAATTTCTGCAAAGAGCAAAACTTGGCAACACCGGAGCGCGTGAACTGATTGGCTGGAAACACAAGATAGTTTTTATCATGTGACTATGACGTCACATGAGTTTTTGAATTGATTGGCTAGAATCACGTGGCTTTCACTATCATGTGACTATGACGTCACATGAATGAACCTCATTGCTTTCTCTCAACGTTCTATCAGTACGCGCTTGATTGAAGTCGAAAACTTTCAATGACAGTGGCATTACCAATAATTTGATAGATTATGAAGACGGACAAGAAGAACCGGATTCTTTGACAGAGGATAAAATATTTGCAGGAAACCAGCTTTCTAACAAATCGGAAAAGCATTTTCTTAAAACACATACCAATTCCGAAAGAAGTTTGAAATTTTAAAAGAGTTTCGACCATGCATATCTGGTTATCATAATGTTTACAAGCAACTGACCAACCAACCGTCGTCGCAAAAACTTATTACTTTATGGTGACAAAAAATAAATCATTTGAAATTGCATCTTCAAGTGACGAAAAACGATTTTGAACTGATTCATCACAGGAAGATGCGTATTTTGGATTAAGATGAGTAGCAGTGAATTATGTACGCGCATTTTGAAAACTTTTCCATATATACAATGAGAAACTAAATGTTCTTAAAATATTTCCATATGTAATTTAATTATTTATTTTGTTTTGAAGTACTTTCTCATAAATTTCGTAAATAATTCACGTAATTTCTAAATGCGACTTTTTTATGTGGTCCCTCTCTCCTCCGAATAAAAATAATTTTCTTTAGTATATCGACCAAGTTGTTTGTTATATGCAGATATTTATGAAATATCTTCGAATATTTTTTGTGTAGTTTTTCTTATGCGGCCACTATCTAATGCATAAAAACAGGTCTTACTGTAGTTTAGATTATTGGATGTCATTGCTGGTGAGATTAATTTATTTATACAGAAAATTGCATGTACTCTGCTTTCTGCTTTTGGTTATTCATATCTACGCGAAAAAGTTTTTTCTAAAACGAAAAATATTTTGAATATGCAAAGAAGTTGTTTAACGAGTGAATTTTAAAAATCGTTCAAATTGAAAGTCAAAACTTATATTGCGATATGAAGTAGAGTGGTGGAAGGACAAGGTTCGCTTTACATAATTTTTTATTAAAATATATTGAACGGAAATACTTATATTTCATGTTGTTTATTTCTTATCTTAAAATGAATATGCTTAACGGAAGTCAGAAAGCTAAAATCTTATATTTTTTTATGACAATTTGAGATTTTTACATTTTCATAATGTATAGATTTTAACCTTTCAAAAAATACCTTACTTTAACCTCCAGGGTAATTAGAAAATCCCTTAAAACCTATTTTTAAATAAACGTTGAAACTGGGCCACGCCCATTTGAATGGCGAAAAATGTAAACAAAATACTTCGTTTTTTTACTTAAAAGAGTTGAATGTCTGATATAAACCAAAATATGTATTTTTTACTGTAAATTGAGCCTTTTAATTTTTTTTTACTTACTAGCCGATTAGAAGTCTCACTGTATACAATAAAAACAATTTATCTCAAAATGTAAATTTTGATGTTCGATGCACCTTTTCTGAGAAACTACTGTTCACAAATATGTAAATTTTTTATGATATATTTATAATGATGGTTAATACATACTGAAATGAGCTGTTTGTAAAAAAAACGCACAAATTTACTTTTTACAAATTTTTTATGTGAAACATGGGTCAAATTGATAAAATATTTCATAAATTATTAAAAAATTCAAAATTAGCTAAAATCTCATTTCAGTATAATGAGAAAGGTGTACTTTAATTGTATAAAAAATTTCAAGCGTGTACATATAACAGATTTTGAGAAAAAGTACATCGAAAACAACCAATTTAACATTGTCAGTATAGAGAGAGGTTTCCAACTCCCCTTAGAGAATACATAATATAGGAACAATTTTAATTTTTTATTTACACTGAAGGAATAGCTATATTTTAAGTTTACACAGCTGATCATTAGAATTGCAAAATCTAACTGAAACCATCCGCTCTATTTTTTTAACTGTTGTGTGTGCACTTCGTAAAACTTGCTTATTGCACCACAATAAATAATATTGTTCAATTTATAAAAAGAAGATTATAGCGTGTATTTACCATTATATCGATATAACAATACAAAATGTGATTACAAATGAACCACAAAATCCTTCACATACAGAAAAATTCACAATAGCAAGTAATACAGTGAAAAACGATTTTTTTTCCTGTAATCATCGCAACTTCAGCTCTAAATAACATTAAAATAATCACTCACAAAAATCATTAACTGCTCATGAAATAACGCGCTCGCGTATTCACGCAAAGGATGAATATTAACAATACCTGTATAAAAAAAGAAGATGTCTAAAACCATATTTCAAAACAACCTGTTTTCAAAAGAAATAGTGTACTTGTAAATAAATCCACAGTTAGAATAAAACCATTTCTTTCTCAATAAAAATAACAAAATAATTTAAACTTTATAAAAACATTTTTTTTCAGATACGTGCCGTTCATTTGAATGCCGCGCAATATGCTCCTTTGATTTGACAAATATTATAGGATAAAAAAAAATGTTCCAGGAAAAAAATATATTTGTCCTCTGTACTCATTAGTTACTGAATTGCGCAACAATAAGCAAATACAGAGAGAATTTAAAATCAAATTCACAAAAAAAAAATTCGCACTGATTAACTTGAAGTCAACCGAAAATACAGTTTAAGAGAAAAAGTCTCTTGAATAACATATCGGAAATGATCAAAGTAGTCCTATCTCTAGCACTGTTCTGTGCAATGTCACACCAATTTGTGGATGCTGCTGATGAATGTAATGAACAAATCAAAAAGTTCCTTGTAATATTTTATGGTAAGTAAAGCTTTTGTTTTTGTAAGCGCAATCGTATTAAATTTATTATTTATATTTATCCTAATTTCACATATACTGCGTTTTTGCGTTTTCTGACAGGAAAATCAAACACAAGCGTTAAGGTATCCGACTACGTTCGGAACCTTGATTCTGTAAAAGCGTATAAATGGATAATATTTATGATATTTAGTGTCATTTAGATTAGAAAACGAATGTAAAATTGTTTTAAGAATATTATAACAATAAGAAGTTATTTAAATACAATATTTTGACAAAAAATGAACGTAGAATGACCCATTTTCAAAATATTCTCCTTTTACGAAAAATGCTTCTATTATAATAATATTTTGTTTGTATATAGCTCAAACCTCTCTACAGAGGCTGGACTAGAATTTTTGAAATATATCACTTAGAAGTGGATTTATTCACATTTTACGACAACAGAGGATAGAAATTTTAAGAAAAAAAACGTCGATAATGATTTCAATTGGAGGTAACTCTGAAAATAATGTGAATTTTTCAAAATTCCTAATTCAGACTCTGTGGAGAAGTCTTTACTTTATATAAGCAAAATATTATTACTATGGAAGCATTTTTTTATATATAAGGAGAACATTTTGAAAAAAAGGTTATTCTAAGTTAATTTTTTGCCGAAATATTGTATTTAAATAAACTTTTTTTTGTCAAAATGTCCTTAAAACAATTTTATACATGTATTCTAATCTAAGTGATACTAAATATCATGGAAATGATCCATTTCTGCGCCTATTTAAAAATCACGGTTCCGAACGTAGTCGGATACCTTAAATGATTTTGGAATCTATAAAATCTACGAATTTAAAATAATTCATTTATGTATACAGACATTAATGCCCGTGAAGCATATTGATTGTAAAATAATTTTTAAAAAATTAATTTGGGGTATAGTCACATAATTCGTCATCATATCCGGCAATATAGTCCCTTGTGGGCCTGAGACTTCCTTTGAATTTTAATCTACAGTGACTTCTTCACTTTCGTTCTCTTCGTTTATAATATTAAGTCTGTTTCCACTGAATCTGTCCATCTAAGCCTTGGTCTTCCACGCTTCCCTCAGGGCTGCGGTAGCCAAGTGGTCAAGGTATCAGATCGTGGCAGGCATGTCATGAGTTCGAACCCAGTACCACTAAAGACCCGCCGTGTAGGGGCGCGATGCACCTTAAATCTGTCGAGATATCAAACGTCCTCCCGTTTGTGTGTGTGGTGTGGTAGTCAGGAGAGGAGGTGCCAGCTCAGGTGTCGACCTCGTCACTTGACCGTGGTTCAAAATTACAAGGTCCGTCGCCAAAAGCCCCATGTAGCTGAACAGTGCGACGTTAATATTCACTCACTCACTCCACGCTTCCCAGTGACTGTGAACTGCAGTATCTTTTTGAGAATATTATCATCTGGTATTCGAATTAAATGCGCCATCCAATTCATTCTATTTATTTTTATGTGTTTAACGATGTTAAGTTGTCAAGATAGAACCCTCAAGGCTGTCTTCGGTCAATGTTAAAGAATAGGAATATTTTTTTTCAGTGTAAAAGAACTGCAACACATTAAGAAGAGTAGGAAACCTGTATACCGACAATGTTAAATTGGCTGTTTTCGATGTACCTTTTCTCAAAATCTGTCATATGCACATGCTTGAAATTTTTCATACAATTAAAGTACATCTTTTTCTTTATACTGAAATAAGCTTTTAGATAAGCTTTGAATTTTTTCAGAATTTATAAAATATTTTATCAAACGTAGTGAAACTAGACCCATTTTTCACATAAAAAATTTTTATAAAAAGTAAATTGCTGAGGTTTTTACAAACGTTCATTTCAGTATATATTAGCCCCCATTATAAATATACCATAAAAAATTTATATATCTGTGAACAGTAGTTTCTCAGAAAAGGTACATCGAACATCAAAATTTACATTTTGAGATAAAATTTATTTCAATGTATACAGTGAGGTTTCTAATCTTCTAGGGGGAAAAAAATAAAACGCTCAATCAAAAATAAACGCTCAGTAAAAATACATGTTTTGGTTTATATCAGACATTCAACTGTTGAGCAAAAAACGAAGTACTTTGTTTACATTTTCCACCATTTAAATGGGCATGGCCCAGTTTCAACGATTATTTAAAAATAGGTTTTAAGGGCTTCTAATTACCCTAGAGGTTAAATTAAGGTATTTTTAGAAAGGTTAAAATCTATACAGTTTGAAAATGTAGAAATCTCAAATTGTCAAAAATAAGATTTTAGCTTTCCAACACACACACACATACCTTAATATTATATTCTGGCTTCAATACCCTGTAGATATATATAATCATTTTACCATAACATTCATTTTTTATCGGAGTTAACATATTCTTTTTCTAGTATAAAATGTGTTTCGTGTTTTTGCTCCTATATCGTAATGTGTGTGTGCTAAATGAGCTATTCCTTTACAATTTTTTTTAAAAAAAATTATTTATGGAATATTTGGAAATTTTAAAAACACTACATTATAAACAAATGTATGAATTACAATATTGCAATTTTTTCATGCAAATTGAGACATTATTTTTCTGTTTGAAAATAAGCTCCCAGTTTAGTTCAAGCTCTCGTACATTTGCAGAAGACAGCTTTAAAAGAATCGGACGTTCGTAAATTGCAGGGCTCCTCATATCGTCTTTTAAGTCCTGCATTTTTAATAGTTTAGCTGTAAGGCGTGTTGGAAAGCTAAAATCTTATTTTTTTGACAATTTGAGATCTTTACATTTTCAAATTGTATAGATTTTAACCTTTCTAAAAATACCTTATTTTAACCATTAGGGTAATTAGAAGAACTTAAAACCTATTTTTAAATAATCGTTGAAACTGGGCCAAGTCCATTTAAATGGCGAAAAATGTAAACAAAGTACTTCATTTTTTGCTTAAAAGTTGAACGCCTGATATAAACTAAAACATGTATCTTTTATTGTAAATTGAGTCTTTTATTCATTTTTTTTTTTAATTTATTTTTTAGCCGATTAGAAGTCTCACTGTATATATTAAAATCACAATTTACCTCAAAACCTAAATTTTGATGTTCGAAGAATCTTTTTTGAGAAACTACTGTTCACAGGTATGCAAATTTTTTATGATATATTTATAATGATGGCTAATATATACTGAAATGAGCTTTTTGCAAAAAACTCAAAAATTCATTTTTTACAATTTTTTTTTTATTTGAAACTGTGTCGAATTTCTGTTTGATAAAATATTTTATAAATTATGTAAAAATTCAAAATTCGCTAAAAGCTCATTTCAGTATAATGAGAAAGGTGTACTTTAATTGTATGAAAATTTCAAACATGTACATATAACAGATTTTGAGAAAAGGTACAACGAAAACAGCCAATTTAACATTGTCGGTATAGAGGTTTCCTACTTTTCTTAAAAGAATCGCGGACGCTCGTAAATTGGAGAGCTCCTCATACCGTCTGTCAAGTCCTGCATTTTTAATAATTTAGCTTTAAAAGATTTCTTATTCGAGTGGGAATGTGTGATATAAACTTCCAAAAATCTTTGATTATTTATTTTTCTTCCTCTTTGAATATTTAATTCATTAATTCAATATTACAGAAATGAACGAAGACGGAGATGCTCCAGAATGTTATAAAGAATTTGGGGTGAGCAATTTTTAATACATATGTATTTTAGCTCAATAGTTTTGGATACAGTAGAACGTCGTTTATCCAAACGTTTAGTATCCGTACCAGTCTTTTTTTCCCAACTACATCAATGTTTCTCAAACTGTGGGGCGCGCCCCCTAAGGGGGCATGATAACTCTATAAAGGGGGCGCGAGCATATCGAAAAGTCAAAAACAAAAGATCATTTAAAAATAATTATTAATTAACTGAAAGAAAGCAAAACAAAATACATTCCGACATAATAAGTAAAATATACATTTAGACTGACATAATACACTTATAAATGTAACAGTACTGTGCAATATGTTTCATGATTAATTTAACAATATTAAGTTTAAAAAAGTTTAATAATTACCAATAACCCTATGGGCATGTCCTAAAATTATATAAAAAATGTAATGCTTATCTTGATAATTTGAACGGTTTATAATTAAAGTCGTATTGCAGCTTTATGTCAAAAAATATTATTATTGAATTCAATACATTGTTATCTTGTGGGAGGGGGCGCGATGAAAATTATGCTTGAAACTAGGGTCGCAAGTATAGAAAGTTTGAGAAGGATTGAACTACATGTACTGTAGATGAATACGTTTTCAAACAGTGCAATGCTCAACAGTTGTTTAGCGTGAGGCCAAAAATGACGGGAAAACCCTTGGTCAAGGATATTTGGGGAATTTCAGTTGTGAGTGATTTGGTAAACATCTGCGTGGAATATTAGGTTTAGGAATATTAGGTGGAATATTAGGTTAGGAATTTATGTTTTCAAGTGAGGGGGTGTATACGTGCTCTTTTGTTGAGTTGTGAACTGCTACGGCTTCGAATTCAAAATGGAAATGCAACGTCTTGAACATGAGACAAAACTTGAAATATTAAACCATCTTGCGAAGGGAGAAAGTGAAGCGTCTGTATAGTACAGTTTTATAATGTTGGAAAGTCAACAATTTCTGACATAAAAAACAACAACAACAATGAAAGTAGCAAAGGTCCAACAAGTGCTGAGGCATTTTCTGCGTTAAGACAACTATGGAGAGGTACGAACAACAATCAGAGTGCTGTCCTGCTCAACTACTGTTGCTCCAGAGAATCAGAGGCCTTACAACGAAAAGCGAAGGTGTACAGCGAAAAATAAGTGATTATTTTCTACAATAAAGGTAAAATTTCAACATTTTGCACCTATTTTGCTCTTTCTTCATGCACGTTTCCCGCATGTAATGATTTTCAATATTCGTATAGTGTCCGGTTTCATACACTGCATGAATCGCATACAGTTTTTGGTTATCCGAACAATCGCGAATCCATACGGTGTCCGGATCCAATTGATTCAGATAAACGACGTTCTTTTGTACTTACGTATTACCAATAATGAACTTAAATTATGTCAAAGTAAAAATGCTTCCAAAAACGTCAAATCGTTCTATATTTTAATTACATTTTAGCTCTATCAATTCAGGATCACAGCTGACGATCAAGAGGCAGAAAAAGAATTACAAGTGAGTTTATAAATTACACAACAGAATGAATGAATTTGAATCCCCTTTTTGTCATTTCTACTAGCTAATTCCTTTTGTACCACCTTTACATTTTTCAGTATTATCTAAAAGAAGTTAATCAAAGCAAACATTTTTCAGAAGGAAAAAATATTCAAGTAACGTCTTGTACTTTAAGGTGTTATATTATTTCTACTTTCTGAAAATTTTCTAATGTAACTTAATAAATAAATGATCGGTTACATAAAATAATTTGTTGGGATAACTGTTAATAGCACACTAAAAGCAAACGAAGGAGTATAGTAATTTGAAGTAAAACATACTTTAATTATTTTAATAACAGGTTAAGTTAACGCGTAGGGAAAAAAATAATAGCTTGGTTGGCTTATTTTTTTTTAAATTCGTTGCTCGATTATTTTTTAAATATTTTCTGCTGAATATCTTCGTAAACTAAATGCAAATACTTATAAATGACAAAACAACAATGAGACAAAAAAAAAAGCAACATAACTTTTAAAAAAAAAAATACCTCAATGAATTATTGTACAACTATTATTTAGAAAAAGTAAAGATACATTTTTAATTAAATATAATAAGCATAAGACCGAAGCCTTTTTTTTTAAATAAAAATTGCATGCGGAATAGTATACAAATAATTTTATTAATTTATAAAACAGAGAAATTTAATGAAAAGTTCAAAAAATAACACTTTTTAGAGAAAAAAATTATATTTATAAATTAATCTAATATCATTTGGAACCTTTGATGAAAATCAACAAATTTAATCAAAAAAAATTAATGACGTCACATAATAAATGCACGTGTTCTCCATTGAATTCAAAACTGACATTAGACAAATACTTTTTTTGTTTTACATGTAGAATTAAGATAGAACTTAAGATTATAGGGTCAAGATTATGTATTCAAATATTAAGATTCTTCTACAACATTTTTAAAATTAAAACAAATTAAGTCAATTCCTACTTAGATCAACAAAGAAAAAATTTATTTTAGCTACATTTTATTAAATAGTTACAATTAATATAAATATGTAGATACATATGACAGAATCACAACATTAAGTGGAAAATAATTTTTATTAATTAACATTTAAGTATTGTATTGTCAACCAAGACAATCGTGTATATAAAGTTTCAGTTCAAGTGAATGCTTTAAAATGTGAGGAAAAAAAATATTTTAAAGTTTTGACCCAAGTCGCTAAAAATGAAGCCAACGTGACTGTATCTGTAATTCTTTAAATAATTTTTTTCAGTCAATTAATTATAATTAATTATCGTATTGTGATTCAAAATAATTGTGTGTAGAAAATTTCAGCTCAAATGACCGTTTTAAAATGTGAGAAAAAAACCCTTTTCGAGTTTTGACCCAAGTCGCCAAAAATGATCCCAACGTGGCTGTGTATTTGTAATTCTTTGAATAATTAGTTTTAATCCATTAATTTTTATTAATTATATTTAAATTACTGTATTGTCATCCAAAATAATCGTGTGTATAAAATTTCAGCTCAATTGAGCGCTTTACAATGTATTTTATTTACGATTGAAAATTTGAACAAGATAAATATATAAATAAATAAATATATAGAGTGTGAGCTAATAGTAAGAATTGAAAAAGAAATATCTCATATTATACGTGTACTTTTAAAATCAAATGCATTTTGTTCATCTGAATTATTATTGGTAAAAAACACATACTTTTTAAAAATAAAATTTCTGCAAAAAGCAAAAATTGACAACAGCGAAGTGCGTGATCTAATTGTTAGGAAACACGTGACTGCATTTATCATGTATCTCTGACGACATATGAATTTATGAGATGATTGGCTGGAAACATGCTATTGTAATCATCATGTGACTATGAAGTCATGTGAATTTATTCCACTGCTTTTACGACAGTATTAGATAAGTAACCATAGCTCCCACATATATTTTTGGTGATTAATTTTTGGCTTGCGATTAACCTCTGACAATAAATAGCTAATATGAGAATAATATTTAAGCACTAAAAATTAGAAGAATTAGATTATTCGCATTACACATCCCATTCATTGCGAAAAAAAGAGCCAACTATTCCCATTAAAACTGACATATTACGTTTTCCTATCAAATAAAATTTAAAACGAACATTCATTTCTAAATGATATGCAACTTTAATACGTTTTGTACCTAGTAACATTTTCATAACGTTTATTTTAGAGAAAACTTAATGCATTCGTAAACATGTTACCAGAGGAAGATCAAGAAGATATAAAGGTAAGAAATATTTTCTTGAAATATTACTCTAGATTTGTAAAACTAAAATAATTTATTGACTCGGTACAGAAAAATCTAAAAGATGCATTTCAA
>BMAV01013720.1:0-13986 GCA_019973955.1 Trichonephila inaurata madagascariensis | reverse complement strand
ATGTTTTTTAAATTTTTTTTTAAACAAATTGAAAAAAAAATCTTTAGCTGTAGAAAAAATTTCCCTTTAATTTGGGGGTTTTTATTATTGTTAAATATGGTTTTGTTCCTTTTCTGGGGGAAAGAGAAAATTTCCCCGTTAAATCGCAAAATTCTTAATAGGGTTCATTAAATCGGGGCCGACTATATAAAAATATTTTAGTTATTCTTCCAAAACAAAATGTTATGCAAAAATTTATACTTTGGTAATGAAATGAAAATAAAATTTTCAGATTTTTATTTATTTCCAATAGTAAACAGAATTCATTCTTCTCAAATTAAGGTTGTGATTTTGTTTAAAAATTTTTTTGAAAAAAAAAAGGGAATAAATTTCAATACGTTAATCCGACTATGCACAGTTATCTAATGGAAGTATCGGTAAGGAATAACGATCCATTTTGCTTTAAAGGCTTTGAATCCCTCAATACAAATTCTTAAATTTATCATGGTGTGTCGATAGAGATAGATATTTCTTAAAGAAATCTCGATAAAATTACGAAAAGGTGAATTTCAATGAAAAGCAAATTTAGGCCCTTTTTATATATTTTAGTAACTAAGATAACACGAATATTTTTCAACTTAACCATCTATTACTCACAACTACAAAATAAGATAGAGTAGATAAGATGATAAGATAAGATAACTTCAAGAATATTTATTAACTTATATACTAATTTAGAGTCAATTTATATTGTGAATTTTAAAAAATGAGATTTTTATAATTCACTTTTAAGCCCTTTTTTCAATTCCTACTATTAGCTCAAAACCTTTTGTTTATTTATCTTGGGGGAAATTTTTCAATCGTTAATAAAATACTTTTTAAAAAGCTCTCAATTGAGCTAAAATGTTATATACAGGAAAAATTTTGGGATGACAGTAAATAATATAATAATAATTTTGATTGAAACTAATTATTTAAAAATTACAAATACAACCACGTTGGCATCTTTTTTTAGCGACTTAAAACCCTTTTGGTGACTGGTGTCAAACTTGGAAAGGTTTTTTTCACGTGTTAAAGTATTCAGTTGAACTGAAATTTATAGACACGTTGTTTTGGGAGCAATAGATACTTTAACATAATTAATAAAAATTAATGACCATTAATGTTGTGATTTTTTTATTATGTATATATATATATTTATATTAATTGTAACTATTTAATAAAAAGTAGCTAAAATAAAATTTTTTTTTGATCTAAGTGGGAATTGATTTAAAATTTTTTTTTTATATTACTTGTTTATTTATTATTCAATGAGTAATCGATTGATTATTTAATAATATCTTTTTACATTGTTTCAAATCTTCAACTTTTTTTCAAAAGATTCCCCATCCCATCAATCTTTTTTCCCTCTCTACACATATAAAAGGGAAAAAAACGACTCACCCTCCCAGATTTCCGAAATATTAGCCCTTCAGATTTGAAATTTGGCAAGATGTTTCTTTTATTAAAAAAAGATATGTTAGAGCGGGTTTTGACGAAATCGATTCCCAAAAGGGGGTTGTGAAGGGGGTTTCAGGGGGCTACACATTAAAAAAAAAAAAGAAAAATCCCTTTTGAGTTGTTAAACCTACAGGCATGAAATTTGGCAAACATATTTTTTTCAGGTAAAAAAATAGAAACGGATTTTGAGAAAGGGAGGTTTGGGGATATTATATTAAAATAAAGGAAATTTTTGAGAGTGTTAAAACTCAAAAAAAATTTGGCTAGTAAGTTTTTTTTAAAATTTTTTTAAGAAGAATCGTTTAAAAGCGGTTTTAAAACTCAACTCCCAACAAAAAAATGCGGGAGCGTTATAGACGAAAATTCCATTTCCTGAACTTACGCACTTGAAATCTGATAAACATTTTTATTTTATTATGTAGAGATCCATTAAGAATGGATTTTGCGGAAATCCATTATTAATGGATTAATCCCCAAGGGAGGGATTGCGAGGGGTTACGATGGGATTATGGATAATAAAAGTACTGTTTTTGAGTTATTACACCCACAGCCCTGAAATTAGTCAACCAAGTTTCTTTTGTTGAGTAGAGTTCTACTTAAAATGTTTTTTTTTAAATCGACAAGGAAGCGGGTTACAGGGGGCATAGAGGATAAATATAATTCTGTTTTATGTTTGTTTTTTAAATAAAGAGACGAGAGCTATTTTTTTTTACTACATTTAAAAGCTTAATATGTTAGGACTTAGTTGAAAATAACATAAAAATAATATGCAGTCATACAACATTATAAAATACCCATCGATGCGGGTAGTTGCTCTAGTTGTGCATTTTATAATAGTATTGCTCATAAAAAATATCATTAATATAAATTAAACTTTTCTTTGGATGGTAGCTTATTTCTTTCTACTTGTGTGTAATAATAAAAATTCAAAAAATTCCAATTAAGTGACTTTTTCCTATCTTAAATGTGTAGTATGAAAAAAACATCATTTTTTTCTGTTGTTATTCAATTTTGAATAAATCAAAATGATCATAGAATAAACTACGCGAAAATTATAAAATTGTGTGTGTGATTTGCTTGGAATTACTTGATAAAAGAGATTTAATTGTCGAATGTTTTTCTCTTTTCAGCTGAAGACCACACAATGGATTACATACGCGAGTTTGACATCCGGCTTGAAAAGGAGATGTACTATGCTGGCGAAGTGTTGTCAGGACATGTCATCCTAGACACAGTCGAGAATTTCAAGTTAAAAGGTAAGAATTTGCGTTCTGTAGCATAGATCAGTACCAACTAGAATGTTGTTAACAAAAATCTGAAAATTTATTACTTCCATATACTACCGCTAAGGCGTGTAAATTAGTTATTTCATAGATTATCTACATTGAAAATCGATTAACACGAAATTGAGGGGGACTGAAATATTTTTTCGTGTTAAAGGATGTAAAAAAAAGAAAAAAAAAGCTGATAAATAACAAAATTAAGTTTATTAAAGTACATTTTATTTACATAGACATGTATATATGCATGTAATAAAAATAGATGAAACAAAAACATTCACAACAACTTAAGGTATTCGACTACGTTCGAAACCGTGATTTTAAAAAAGCGCATAAATGGATAATTTTCATGATATTTAGTATCCTTTAGATTAGAATACATGTATAAAATTGTTTTAAGGATATTTTCACAAAAAAAAATATTTAAATACAGTATTTTGGCAAAAAATTAGCTTAGAATAATCTTTTTTTCAAAATGTTCTCCTTTTATAAAAAATGCTTCTAAAATAATAATATTTTGCTTATATAAAGTAAGGACTTCCCCAGAGAGTCTGAACAAGGATTTTTGAAAAATTCATGTTATTTTCAGAGTTACCACCAATTGAAATAATTATCAGCGTTTTTTTCTTAAAATTGCTCCCCTGTGTTGTCGTAAAATATGGATAAACCCACTTCTAAGTTATCTATTTCAAAAATTCTAGTTGAGCCTCTGTAGAGAGGTCTGAGCAGGCAAAATATTATTATAATAGAAGCATTTTTCACAAAAGAGAATGTTTTGAACATTGGTCATTCTATGTTCAGTTTTTGTCAAAATATTGTACTTAAATAATTTTTTATTGTAATACTATTCTTAAAACAATTTTATATACATTTTCTAATCTAAGTGACACTAAATATCATAAATATTATCCATTTATACGCTTTTGCAAAATCACAGTTCTGAACGTTGTCGGATACCTTAAGGAATTTAATACAAAAATGTCAAGTTTTTTGAAAAGCAAAACATTTATTCAGTTTTTGAAAAATAGTCTGATGTTTTTCTTTGCATCGACTTTTTTAATATCAAATTCTCAATAAATTGTTGGATGTCGTTCATTTTTTTTATTCATTTACCAGTTGCAATGTGCGTCAAAATAATTAGGCATACTTTTCATGTTGTTCCTCATTTCGGATGAAGTGGGAACCAGAGCTGCATTATTTATTTTATTTTCGTCATCAGAATCTGCATCAATGACATTTTTGGAGCTTTGAACTAACTCCAAAATGTCTTTGTCTGCCATAATTGGGGTTATACATACATTGTAATCTCTTACTACAACAAATCCTTCCGATGATACAGTAGGTCAGCCCACTAATATAGATACTGTTCATTTAAAGAAGGGAATTCTTTTTGTATTAAGTTATTTTCGTTTCGGGTTGAGAGAGAGAAAAATGCATGGAAATACATAATACAGTAAAATCATATTCCTTTACCCACCTGGCTGAGTAATTCATGAAATACTTACCGTAAAATCCGGTGTATAACGCGCACCTATACTTACAAGCAGATTTTTTTAGTATTTAGCTATATTCGCCGTATAACTCGCACCCCTTTTTTTACGAAGAAATCTGAAATATTTGTATGTATTGTTTTTATGTTTTAGTCATTTTTTCGAGGTATTATCTCAGACTTTTGAAAAAATAGTATATTTCTAGAACTTCAACTTGTAGTAACAGTTGTTGATGGATGAAGGAAGGCAGATGAGCTTGGATATGTTATTAGTCTTTCAGCGAAAACTTCGTTGGGGATAGTGTATTTAGTTCTATTTCTCAGAGAAATAATTTATGTCAATATTTTTAAGTTCAGATTAGTAGTCTTGTATCCTTTTGTATCTGGCAATGAAAAAAATATTATGATGGATTTAATGAGTTCTCTTAGAACTGTTAAACCAGCTAGGAAAATAAAAATATAATAACGGAGTGAGCGAGCGGAATTAAGATGTTCAATAGTTTCACCTTCTGAAATGGGTGTAAATTTATTTCATTTTTAATATATTTTAATCATTGTGCAATAATTAACACCATAAACTCTTTTAGTTCATGAGGCAAGTTGTTTCTTTTAAATAAACAGTGTTTTGATTCATGTAGAAGTAATTTTTCTTTCATGCTCACATCTCTTTTGTTATTTTTAAAGCCATCCTTTTTATACCCGGCGAATAACGCGCACCCTTTAGTTTCGATCTTATTTTTTGTGTTCAAACTGCGTGTTTTACAATGGATTTTACGGTAATTATTTTATGAAATAATGTATTCACGTTTTAACGGTGACATATAAATAAAATTATATGTAATATGACCTCAGAAGCTTATAAAACAAAGGCTTAAAATACTTTAAAGAGGTCTAAAAATAATATTGAGCGTAAACGAGTCCATAAATTAAAAGTATAAATTATACATTAACCCTTTGTAAAGCATTCGTCCATGGGTGATGCCTTACTTCTAAGTTATCTTCGTGACCTAGGGGCATGGGAGTGAATGAAGAACCAGGCTTTGCCATAATCTTAATATCTCTTTATTAAGATATTAACTTAAACACTATACAAGGATAATATTTATATTTAAACAGTGGATCTGAGGTGAGAAACACACAATACGTATTACCAAATTTATGCGACCTAATCACTATATTTAACCTTACGCTTACTCCTAGCCTCTGTTTATATCACAGTTCCTAATATTTAGTAGAACGTTCCTACCTTCATATCCTAGGTAGCAGCAACTTTCTCGAGTCTTCAATGTAATTTCCTTATCTAGTGTGGAATGGTATCCACCTTGCTTGAACGCACTTTCACGGACAGCTGACACTAGAATATCGTCTTACTTCAGCTTACGCGTTTAAACTCTGACTAGCATAATCACTTCCCAAAAGGCCGCCTCTCTTACGCTAAACTTCTGCTATTTAAAATGTTCCTAATTTGAATAATCACGCTTCGCTTCTGGATTTGGTTGAAGATTTGCCTTTTTCGGCCCCAAAGAACCCAAGAGGAAAATTAATAGAAAGCGCGATGAGCCCGTCACACTTTTTCCAAGCTGAGCTCGGGCAGGTGAAGAGTACAGTCCTGGTTCATCCCGAGTGTATCTCGTGCACTGTGAAAATTTTTACTGCACAATCTGTATTTCCCGAATTGTTTAACATGTGCTTTTTTTGGTTTCGAATGCTTTTTCTTACTTTTCCAGGTACACAAAAAAAAATATTGAAATTTTTTTATCCATAATCTCGAAATAAAATGAGCCTGGAAGGAGTTAATGATCGAATATCCTCAACCTCTAAAATATCACAATACTTCAGAGTCTCAAACAGGGATTGTTGATAATATACAACTAAATTATTCGAATATTTTCATGTTTATGATTGATTCAAGAAAAAAATATTTTTAAGAATCCCTCAATAAAATACAATTTTAGAAGATCGAAAATATTCTTAATAGCTTAAATAAGACTAAACAAGTTATATATATATATAAAAAAATTAAGTCAATTCCTACTTTGGTCAACAAAGAAAATTTTTATTTTAGTTACCTTTTATTAATAGTTACAATTAATATAAATATGTTTATACATTTGACAGAATCATCATATTAAGTGACAAAATGGAAAGCGATTTTCCATTTACCTTTTCTATAAAATTTGTTGGGTTATTTTGTTTTTTTTTGTTACTATTTATTTTTAAATTTAAAATTTTAAAATTTTTTCCCAAAAATTGTATAGTAAAACAAATCGCATTCTCAGATTGAAATTTAAACCCCCGCCCTTTTGGATTAGGGGCCCAACGCGCCATAGGAACGCAACGAAAAATTTTTCTTTCTATAAAATGCTGTTGGACTTTTATTTTTTTGGTACTATTTATTCTTTTTTTTAAAATTTATAAGAATTAATATTTAAAAAAACTGTTTTAACGTCAAGTATCACCCACTACAAGTTTAAAAAAATTGCATTTGAATTTGTAAATTTGGATGAATAGAAACATTTTATTAACGATTGAAAATTTGAACAAGATATATATATATATATATAAAAAAAAATAAAAATATATAAAAAATATAAAAGTAAAAAAATTAATTTTTTTTTTATATATATATAAGAGGGGAACTAATAGTGGGAATTGAAAATTTTTTTTAAAATTTAAAAAAAATGATAAATAGCCTAATAATGACCCAAATTAAGTGGCCTTTTGAAAAAAAAAGTTAATTATGTAGTATGGAGGAGCAGTTTAAAAAGATAACGTTTTTGAAAAAACGTCCATTTATTAGTGTTCCCTTTTTTTTATAGGTTTGTGGAATTCTGAATAATAACTTTTTCCCAAATGTAAAAATAAACCCAGGGAAATCGTACGTGACCCCCAAGGGTTATCCCCTTTCCCTAAAAGCTTACAAATATTCGAATACCTTCTGTCCCAAATGGTCGGTCGTTTTTGGCTCGTAACGTTTGCTAATGAACATGAGCCCAAGCTTAGAGAGGGGAGGGGCAAGGGGGGGAGGTTTCAGTCAAAACCCAAAGGGACTGACACAATTAGAACAATGTACAATTCTGTTTATAACCTATTTTTTTTAAACAATTAATTTAGAAATTTATTCTGTGCTCAAGTGTTTTGTAGCTATGTTCAAAAATATTTTTTATTAAGAAAAATTTTTATGTCATTTTTTATCGAAGCGATTCATCTTAAGCATTTTAAAAAATTTTAAATTTTTTTGGTTTTTAAAAATGTTTTTTTTTAAAACAATTTAAGTTTATTTCAAATAGTTGAGATGATCTTTTTTTTAATTCTACAGGATTAAAATTGTGCTTTTAAAAAAGTTTCCCCACATTATCTATTAAAATAAAAACTTTGTACAAGTGATGCAGGGGACTTATGATCAGTTTTTCATTTTTACTTCCCCCAAGGTTTTTAATAGATTTCATGCATTCTACACAATAATTTTTTCTTTTTTGTATATATTTTTGAAATTTTATAGAATTCTATTTTTTCATATAAATCACATATTAGTTATTTTTTTGATAATATTCCTTTCTTTGTGGTTTTTGTCTAAATAACTGTAATTTTTCCTGTTCCCAAACAGCAAAACGCCCTCTAGCGATTGGATATATTGAGTAGAGGCTAGGTGAAGAAAGAAATGATCGCTACAAAAACCATCCATGTTCTTTGCCTAGTATTTTTGTTAATGATATGTGTTGCCTTTTTGTAACCTAACTCAAATTAGTAAATAGCTGTTAAACAAAAGAGACTGTAAGACTCAACTGCGAATTTACCATCTGTAATGTCTGAGACTGCTGCTGGCGAGAGAGTATGGAATGTTGGCGCGAATCGGCGCGGCTTTGGTAGGGTTAATGTGTTTTAGAAGAAAAGGTTGATTGACCCCGGAGAGTGCGGTGAGAGAGGGAGTGTTTTGGAAGTGGAGGCGTTGAATTGTTTTGGGCCAAACCTTTGGGGAGAGACCGACGCGCAGGCGTGGTCTGCGGTAAAAGAGAAGGATAGAGATAGCCTCTTGAGAGGGGTTTTAACACGACGGTCATTGTAGTTTGATTTTTATCTGATTGTGTTTAATCAATAGAACTGTATTTAATCAAGATGATATATTTAATCAAGAAATTATGTTAATCAAGATTTAAGTATGTGTGTATTGATTGATTTGAGAAGTACTAAGAAAGTAATAAAGATTTGACAACACCTTTAGTTTAATCTTTAACTTCTAACGCTCTACATATTTAGTTAAATTATTATTTTAGGTTTCTAATTATGGCAATAACAAGGGGAAAATATTAAAGAATATTAAATCTAATAAACAAGGTTGTAAAAGAACTGTAGGAAATTACATATATTGTGGAATATACATAAAAAAGGTGCAATTGTTTTTCGAAAAAAAAGGAAACTAAAAATATAAGATGACGAGAGACTAACAGAGTATATATATAGAGATAGAGAGAAAGAGAGAGAGATAACTGTATTATATAAATAACACAAAGAATAAGTCTTTTTAGTTTTTATCCCATTTTTGCCTTAATTAATATTTTAATGAAATTTTACAAAATGAGAAATAATGTTTTCGGGGGACATGGCCCGATTTAAATAAAAATATTTGATTCAACGATTTTTGCAAATTTTTTGCTTGCAAGCTATGCATATGTAAATCGGGATTTGTGCTCAAAATACTATAAAGAACAAACCATTTATTTTTTGAGAGAAAAATTTAAAAACTCATGAAGGAATTTTAAAATGCTACTCCTTCGACAATAATTGTCGCAAACACATGAAATTTGATTCAAAAATATGTCAAACAATGCATATAAGTTAGACGTGGTTTTTGTGATAGCATGATTGCAATTCAAAAAAATAAATTTTTTATTAATGATTAAAATTTCTTGAAGAATATATAAATTGTAAGTTCAACAATGTTTTAAAAATAATCGTTGTTTTCATTAAAAAATTCGTACCCACTTTCATTGCATATATTAATGAAAATAGTTAGAAAAAATACTAAATCATTTTGGATAATAGGAAAGTGATAGTACTTAAAAATACTGTTTTTTTTTTTCGTTGGACATAAATCAGTTTAAAGTTTTTATTTAATATTGGAAATGTGAATATAAATGAATGTAAAGTTTATCATCTCTGTGTTTTTTTTTTAACTTGGAGATATGAAATTTTGTGAGTTAATAGAAAAATGCATAAAGAATAATTCAGAGGCGTAATGGAGAGTATTAGTTCAACCCCCTCCTCCCTTCCCTGCAAAGTCAAGTTTTGAGCCCCAAGCCGAATATTACAAAGAATTTTAAAAGAATAACATGACATAGGTTTTGGGCCGCCTAGAATCCTGCCCTCCCCCGTGATGTGGGGGTTGCGAGGGGGCGATGTAACTTTACTCCACAAGAACAATTTAGCCTAAAAAAACTGATTATAATTTTTTTTTGTTCAACTTCCGTTAACTTAAACGTACTATGTCCCTTTAAGCAAAATACATCCAAAAACATAATTTCCATGCTTTAAAAATGATTGTATTATTACCTTTTTTTTTAAATGACGAATTTGAGTTGAAATTTACGAAATGAAAATTTACATTACCATAAAATTTAAAGATGCAACTGTCTCTTAGTTACCAGACAAAATGTAATGAATGCTACTTAGATTTAAATTTATTATGATGATAAAGTTTTACCTTTAAAAATGATAGACTAAAAAAAAAAAAAACGCGTAATGCAAAATATTGATCTGTTTTCATCCTTGGAATTTCAATAATATTTTCTCTCAATTCTCAAGCAAATTTCTCGTGTAGCTGAACATTGTGATGTTAATATTCACTCACTCAATCAATCATTTCTCACGCAATGTATGTAAAATTAATATTTAGCGTGCGAAATATTTCATGTGATTCGTCTCTTTTATTCCATGAGATTCGATCATACGTTCTTTTATTGAATAGAATACAAAATGTTTTCAATAAATAATTTTTTACTGAAAGAAATAATTTAATAATCTTTTGAAGAAAATTACATACTGATCAAAATATAGAATACTGTTACGAATTTTGTTTAACGAAGGCTTAAAATAGTGTACATAATTTATATCTGGATGTGTAACACATTTACATTACTCTATGTTGTATTTATTTTATGTTAAAATTAATTTTCCCCAAAACAACACCTTTCCCTTAGTTATAATGGCGACAATGGAAACTTGGTGAAAAAGCGTTTAAAAACGGGACCATATTTGTGGCTTGGGGACAATGTTGGCGATGCTATGAATGCTTCTGGAAATTTTTGGAGAAATCTACTAATATCACGATCTATGAAGTAAGCGGATCGTTTCAAAAATCCGTGGGGCCCTTTAAATAAGGGTCGATTTCGGGAACGAATTAGTATTGTTTTGTCCGGAAGGTCGGTTGTTTTGAGCGTTAAAGATTTTTGCTTTCGTCGAGGTTGCTTGCAAAAATTACGTATTTGTATTTCAGACAGATAGTTGTGTCCGAGTGCTTAAAGGTGTGAAGACCTTTTGGGATTTATTTTCAATTTTTCTGTTGCATCCCATTTAAAAGATTGTTTTCGACAAAAATTCAACGCTCCTGAAGAACGTCTTGCTGTTAGAGACGATAGCATAAAATCCTGAACCTCGTCTCAAACAATACTGTACGGGCTTAATTCCGGTCCCATGATAAATATAAAAACTTGTTCTCACTGAATTCAAATTGAAATCATGCTTGTACTTGTTCTACTTGGGGTTTGATAAAATTTCGATTTGATAATTAGATGAAGATGTTCGTTTATTAAGTTTAAATTTCAAAGTAATAAAAACACATTATTCTTTTTTAAATCAAGTGCATTTTATTCTCTATACATTATTTTTTTTTTAAAAAGTATATAATTAATAAAATAATCTACAAAAAAAAAAAAATTTGGCAACAGTGAAGTGGAACTGATTGCTGGCAACGAGTTTAAAATTTTTATATGTGACAAGGCGTCCTAAATTTGGGTAAAAAGATTTAAGATAAAATAAATAATGGATAAAAAAATGTTTTTTATTTCAAGGGGCGCAATTTTCATAAACCCCGGACCTTTGGGGTTTACATTTTTAGTGGGTCCAAGGCGGATACCAATCCCATTTTTGCCCCCCATTTTTCCCCTTGGGGGCCCCCGGTCGACGTAAACCTGAAGGATTTTTTTGGGAAAACCCCTGAAAAAAAAATTTTGTTTTTTTTTTTTTTTTAAAAAAAATATTTTTTTAAAACGTCAAAAAAAACTCGTGCACCCCAAGTATTACATGGAGCTTACGGAAGTAAGCAAAAGAAACAAAATAAGACAAATAAAATAAAGGATGAATAACAATACAAAAATTACGAAAAAAATGAAGTTGCAAAGCCAAACAATTATGTTTCTAAGTCAAACAAGTGCATTACAAAATTAAACAAGCTACAAAGTTAGGCAAGCACATTACAAAAATAAACAATTAAGTAACAAATCCAAGACAGTGAAAGAACGTAAGAAAAACAATTAAGTTATGGAATTAGAACATTGAAAAACATTACAAAATCGAATCAATGAAGTTACAAAATAATCTGAACGAAGCTCTACTTTAAACAAGTCAAAAAGATTAGAAGACCAGTTGGTTTTAAGAGCATGCAATTGGATTTTTCAGCAGCATTTCATTTTTTTTTAAATTTTAACGGGGAAAAATAACAGGCTCAACATTTTTCTCACCACCAATTTTGCTTTTAAAAAGTTGAAAGGACACAATTTAAATTCTGTTGAGGCTTTTTAAAAAATCTCCAGGGGGAAAAAATCTCCAGAAAAGGGATTGAGAGTGGTTTAAAATTTTCTAAAAAATACAAGACAATCTTTGCAGTTGGTAGGAAAATTTTTGTTTGTTTGTTGGGGTGTCAAATGTTCCAAAGAGCGACAACATTTTTTTTCGTTTTTCTCGGGAAAAAATATTAAGGGATATTAACTGAGATGTGTATCAAACCCCACCCTTTTTTGGGGCTTAGTCAAGAAATCTGCCTTTCATTATGGAAAATTTCAGTATGATCACGAGCAAAAGTGAAAGACACTAGGATATTTATTTCCCTTTAAAATTTTTAAGGCTTTTTTTGTCTAGAACGTTATTCAAGACGAAATATTTTTTAGGAAATTTTTTTTCGAAAAAATAATAAACCTTTCCTTTTATTTTGTTAATCCGTCAATTATATTACGTGAATAATTATTTTACTAATCCTTGATGGAAACATTTAGAAAAAATCTTATTAAAATGCATTCTTTTGACCAATAGCCTTATGTTTCGCGTTAAGTTTAATTTAGTTTGCTTCTATAAACTCACTGAGCAAGGTTTTGCCAAAACATATCCTTACCACAAGCAAATTTCATTTCTTACTTTGTATATTATTTTTAAAATAAAGTTCTTTATGTTAAACTTGGTTTAAATTACGTATTTGAGAAGCTTCCTGTTAAATTTTGAATTTTTGAACTTCAGAGAAAGCATATTTTGAAAAATTTATGGCAAAAAATTTAGAACCATATTAGCCCATAACCCCCTAAATGTAAAAATTTAAAAAGCAAATAATTTTGTATTCAAAATTTTTTTGAAAAAAACATTAATTTATTAAGGTTATTTCACTAAAATAAATTTTATTTGGTTAATATGATGTTTTGCTTCTTATGGCAAAGTATCATACAAAAGGATATTTCTCTTAAAATCTTTAATAAATTCTTAAAAAATTTTCTTTTACTAAAAACTTTTTTTTATTTCCGGGAAAACCGACGTATAACGCGCACCCATACTTTCAAGCTGCAATTTTTTTATATATAATTTTTTGGTATATTCCCGTATAACCTCACCCCCTTTTTTAAAAAAACCGAAATGCTGAATGCATTGTTCTTATGTTTTAGTAATTTTTTTAGGGGTTTTTCCCCAAGTTTTTAAAAAATAATATCTTCTAGAACACAAACCCTTTTAAAGGGTGAATGTCATTTTTTTTAAATAAAACATATTTCGAAAAAGTAGAAATCTAATTTTCTAGTATGCTCATTTTTCTAAAGCGTCATTTTATACCTTCGTATAACTTGCACCCCTAAAATTTTGATCTTTTTTTGTGTAAAAGGGGTTTTTGGCGGGTTTTACGTTATATGAAATGAGTATAAAACAAATAACATAAAAATTTTTTTTTAAAAATCAAATTTCCCACAGAAAAAAAGAAATTTTTATTTTGCTACTTTTTATTAAATAGTTACAATTAAATAAATATGTATATTCATATGAAGAATCACAACATTTAAATGGTAATTAATTTTTATTAATTATCATTAAAGTATCGTATTGTCATCCAAAACAATCGTGTATATAAAAATTTCAATTCAACTGAAACTTTAAAAAGTAAGAAAAAAACCCAAAGTTTTGACACAAGTCGCCAAAATGGTTTGTCGCCAAAAAAAGATGCCAATGTTGCTGTATTAGTAATTCTTTTAAAAATGTTTTAATCAATTAATTTTATTAATTATAAAAATTTTGTGTTGTCATCCAAAATAATCATGTATATAAAATTTCGGCTCAATTGAGGGGTTTTTAAAAAGTATTTTATTAACGATTGAAAATTCACCAAAATAAATAAATAAATAAAAAATATATAAGAGTGTGAGCTAATGTAGGGTTTAATAAAAAAAAAAACCCTGGGGGGTTTTTTAAAAAAAAAAAATGAAATAAAAAATT
>BMAV01013719.1:0-76874 GCA_019973955.1 Trichonephila inaurata madagascariensis | reverse complement strand
TTCCCGTTCCGACAACTTGCTGCGCCTATTGCTATCAGTAACATACGTTGATCGCTCCAGAAGCTTTGGCGATACTTACGAACGGTTTTGTATCACTTAAACAATCTGCGGGAACAATAACACGGACTTCCGCCACCGCAGTTCATTATCTGCTAGACTAGGAAAGTTCTGGCCGATGTCCGGCCAGACCACTGGTCTGCAGACATCCGTCCTAACTGCCGCCTGGACACTTCCTCGCTGGACATCAGGAGGATTTATCTTTTCCGAACTCTCAGGGAAACGTACACGAAATGCATTCATTGGAGGGAAAAAAAATTCCTTTTTAAAAATTATATACAGTAAAATACGTTTAACACAAAAATGCGTAAGACGAAATATCGGTTAACATGAAATAATAAACGGTCCCGACCAGTGGCGCGCACAAAGGGGAGGGGTCCTGGGGGTCCGGACACCCCCAAAGCCCTTGATTTTTTTCCGATTGATTATAATTCTAAGTATATAATACGTAAATTTTAATTAAATATTTGTTATTAATGTTTAAATTTTTATTAATTAATTAATTATTTATTCAATATTTTTTTTTTTACTGCGTTTTTTTCCCGAAAATCAAAAAAATAAAAAATAGCATGTAAAAGAAGGTAATTTTTAAACCCCCGGACTTCAAAAAATTTCCCTTGTGCGCTACTGGTCCCGACAAACTAATATGTATTTTCATGCCTTTTTTTTTTTAAACCCAAAAAAGTTTTCCCCTTCTGGGAAGAACAAAATACGGAAAACACCAGCTGGGTTGGACTGCCCTATTGAATTATGGAAAAATTCATTACAGTGAAATGAAAAGTCTACACCCCAATAGGGCGACAAGACTTTTTGGGGGTTTGTTAAAGCTCAAAAATTATCTGCGCAGATTCCGACGAGAAAAAGGAAATGAAAAAATGCTCCTGTTCCCATGTCCGAAAAGGAAACATGAAAAATGGGGAGTTTTTAGACACTGGTAAATGAATAACTGGACGTATCAACATTTGTTCCCAATTTGATCTAAAAACACAATAAAGAAAAATATCAGACTCAAAACTCAAAATCAGTGGCAACAGCCCATGAGGGCCAGGGCCTACTTTGCCCATCCCCTTTGGACCATTTGGGGTCTAGGGGTGAGCGATGTCCCAATCGGTGGTAGTTTAAACGAAACCCTCAGTGTTTTGTCCCCAAACATTTATCGACCACTGAAAGAATGAAAGGCTGAGTCGACCTTGCCCACCCGGAAATAGAACGGACCTGTGGTGTGGCGCGATTCGCTAGCACTCAACCACTGGGCTTACAAATATCAGAATGTTTTCCAAAATTTCATTAAATGTTTTGTTTTTCAAAAAATTTGAAAATTTTGTATACAATTATTTAAATTCTTGAAAATGTTTTAGTCTCATTGTTTTTATTAAATATAAGCATATATACATATATATGTAAATAAAACAAGCTTAATAAATTTATTTATTTTTAACAATATTTTTCAACGCGAAATTTTTTTAGCACGAAAAAATGTTTCATTCCCTTCAGTTTCAAGGTTCCAGGATTTTCCTGTATTTTTTTTTTAAAAAAAAAAAAAAAAAAATTTAGGTTATTTTGTACAAATTATTATTTAGTGATTCTCAAATTTTAACCTCTTGTTTCCCCAAATCACTTTTCCTTTACATACTACTTTATGCCAAAAAATCTCTGATCTACCCCAATGCCACCAAAAATGATAAGGTAAAAAAAGTTTTCTTTTTCCCTTTTTTTTTTGGGGACAGTCGAACCTCCTATTACAAACCCTATATTGCAAATTTTTTCCATATAGCGAATTTTTCCCCGGGAACCCTTTGAACTTTTCCCGATTTTTTTTCCCCTAAAAAAACCCTCCCAATAGAAGGTGCATTTTCTATAAAAAGAACTTTTTTTTTTTTTGTGATTCAATTTTTGTTCCCCTTTTTTTTTAAAAAGTATTTCTAAAAAAATTTCAATTTTTTCCCCTTTTTTAAACCATTTTAATGGGGGTTTTTTTCGTAAACCCTTAGAAAACGGGTTTTTTTTAAAATTTTAAAAAAAAAAAAAACTTTCGGAAAAATTAATTAAAATTTTTAAAATTTAACTCTCCAAAAAAGTGAAAACCTTAAACCCCTCTTGACCAAATTTTTGTTTTTAGAAACCTTTTTTCGAAAAAAAAAAACCCTTTTTTAAACCCCCGGTTGGTTTTTAAATTTATTCCTCGGCGGGTTCACCAAATAAAAAATTTATTTTAAAAATTATTTTTGGAGCTTTTAAAAAATTATTTAAAATTTTTAAAATTTTTTTTAAATTTTTTTTTAAAATTCCAAAAATTTTTCTTAAATTTTGAAAATAAAATAAATTCTTGAAAATTTTTATTTTGTTTTCCCTTTTCTTTTCTTTTTAAATTTTTTAAGTTTAAAATAAAAATAAAACATAAAATTAATTTTAAAAGGGTTGGGGAAATTTAATTCCTTTTTAATGTTTTTTTTGGTTTTAAAAATTTAAAATTTTGTTTTATTTTTTAAAAATTTTTAAAAATTAAAAAATGCCTTAAAAAAACAAATTTTATTTTAAAAACTTTTTTCCCAATTTGGAAAAATTGTTTTACACCCATTGTTTTCCTTAAATTTTTCTTTTTTTTTTTTGGGGGAAAAGTAAAAAATTAACCTCCCGAATTTTTAAAGGGTTTTTGTCTTTTTTTTGGGTTTGTATGGCGTTGACCTACGGCCAGCTCAGGTGTCGTCCTCGTTACTTTATCATTGCTCAAAATAAAGAGGTCTGTCATCAATAGCCTTCGCGTTGCCCCTCAGTGTGAAGTAAATCAAATCAGAAAAATGTAATTATTTTAGGCATCTATCATACCGACGAAATTTTTAACTTTTGGATTAGAAATGTATTTCGTATTGTCGAAACAATTCAAATAAATTCAAAAATTAAGAATATATATATATATATATATATATATATATTTCTTAAAAAAGTGATATTTGTTTAGATTTATTATGCAGGGTGATTCTCTACCAGACCGACAAACTGGTAGAGGTATGTAGGGGGTACAGAGACAACTCGGAATCCCATAGGAATGTAGGTTTGCAAATGCCGTAGCTGCGAGCTATGGCGCGAAGAATCAGAGAAAAAGAACAGAAAGACCAACAAATTTCTGAGACTGAAAACATTTTATTGAAAGCTTGTACTGCAACAGGTGTTCGAAATTACGACCAAAAGTCGTGTGGCAGGCTTGACAGCAGCGCTGCATGGAATTCCTTACGTTCTAAACATCGGTATCCAACCCAAATGACTTTGCGGGCCACTTCGGAAAAACATTATAATCTCGCGGACCGCACATAAAAATATGTACCTTTATATCAGATTTGGAAACAAAAAAACATTTATTGCAGTGAAAATTTAAAACGAAAATAATTATTATTGTTGTTTCCATTATTTTTCATGTATACAGACATAGATAATATAATAATGTTTATATAATATAATAATGCAATGATTAAATAATATTTAAAATATTACAGTTGCCATTTTCTTGAAAATTACGGTATTTCTTTTGTATTGATCTTTCGTTACTCATTGTTGAAATTTGATTGTGCTGTCATTCGCAACCGATTAAGTATATATTGTCCTTACCTTAACCATCCTGAATATTTTTTTTAAACTTTAAAAAACATCTCTGACTGCCTCTTGCTTTTGGGCACTCCAAACAGAAAGGAAGGAGGAGAAACGAAAAATTACACACAGAGAATCATGTACCATCCATAGTAAAGGATATACATAATGCACAGTTCGAAATTTATTAAAAAAGTATAATTTACTATAGTAAAATCAAATTTAACTGTTTCATAAAATATAAATCTATTTTAATCTCTTAAGGACATTTCTATTATCAAAAAGGATTTATTTTAAAACAAGAATAGATAACAGGCAAATACATTGTAGATTTATATATATATATAAATTTCCCTTCAAATAAATTTTAAAATGAAAAAACTTTAAAAACCTGATATTTAAAAATTTTTTGAAGTCTGAAATTTACGTACTGGCGGGCCGCGTGTTGGACACCCTTGTTCTGGAAGATTCCTCCAGACATTCTTGCGGTAGATGCGCTGAACGAAGACTTCGTGAATACATATCTTGCAGGAAGTCTTCATTTGAGGTCTGTTTTTCGAATACAGAGTCGCAAATGCCGCTGTTGCGAGCTATGGTGCAAAGAAGTAGAGAAAAAAAACAAAAATATCAATACATTAATGAGAGAGAAAACATCTTATCGAGTGATTGTACTACATCAGGTGTTCGAAAATACACGAACTTCTTCAAGGTTCATATAAAGAGTTTAGTGTATGAGACGCCTGTTCCACCATTTGAAGAAAACGCTCTAATATCTGTAGCTACAGAGGAGATACGTGGCATGACAAGAATCTTCCAAAACGTAAGGAATTTCCTGCAGCGTCACTGTCAGGCCTACCAGATGACTTCTGGCCGTAATTTTGAGCACCTGTTGTTGTACAATCTTTCAATTAAATGTTTTATGTCATATTAATGTGTTGCTATTTCTATTCTTTTTTTTTTTCCTTTTTTGCACCATAGCTTGTAATTGTGCCATTTGTGACCTACATTCCTATGGGATTCCCAATCGTCTCTGTACCCCCTACCAGTATGTCGCTCTGGTAGCGAGTCACCCTGTATTTCACAAATTAAATGAATGTAAATAACTGTTGGGAGATAATATTTCTTAAGAAGATATGTCGCTTTACATATGGAAACGATTTTTAAGTATAATTATGATAAAATTTATTACAGAAATTGTTACTTGAATAGTATGCTTGACCGATACGCGATTACTTTCAGAAAATGATCTTTTGAAAAAAGTATATAAATGAATATTTTTTTAATAAATAGCATCAATTATATATATATATATAAATTAGAATATGCAATATAAAATTGATTTTAAACTATTATTACAATAACAATTTTTAGATGCAATCTTTTGGCAAAAAATGTGAATAAAAAATTACATAATTACAAAATATTTTCTCCTTTTACAGAAAATGTTTCTGTAATAATAATATTACTTTGCCTATATATAACTTGAAGATTTCTCTACCAAGTCTGAACTAGGATTACAATGGTACCAAGCTGAATCAGCTTGTACAAAAACTGTAGCTGTATTTTTATCAGCCAGTAACAGGCTCCTGACAGAGGTGATCATTTTTGTTTGAAGACCATGTTATTTGGCTACGAACTCGAGCGTCGCGGGTTCTGTTCTCCATATATGTAACATTGAGTGAGTATTTACGAACGTTGCACATTGAAGCTTGTCTAGAGCTGTTGCCAAAGACCTCTATCTTGATTTGCGGTCTATGTAATTTTGAGAGATTTTAGCTTAATGCACTGAGGCCACCGTAAATGCAACACCCTGAAGGAAGCATGGAAATAACATGAAATTTACAATGCATTAGCAGGTGAGATATGCAAATGATTAAATTTCAGCAGCAGACATACATCATGCGCGCCGTGGGATCCACCTCAAAGCGCTATTTAAGGCTTGGAGATTTCGATGATTTCAAGTTCGGCAATGGGTTTTCTTGTGGGTTTTCAAAACATCAGTTATGTCTTGTAGAACACGACAGCGATCAAGTATCCGAGTTCGAAGAGGAAGGATAGTGGCCTACCGAGATGTGGATTATCTTTCAGGAAATCGGTATCGGTGACGAAACAAACCTGTAATGCGGATATGTGACCGTTGGATGGGAGGGTACGACGGACCGATGGGGTCGATCGCATCCACCTCAGTCATCACTTCACGTGAGGACAGGCAAATTTTGTGCATGGCAGTGACGGATCGCTCAGTCACATCACGAACCATAGCACAGTACATTGAGTCTGTAACGCATCATTCGAACGCCGTTTACAGAAGAGTGGTCTGTCCACAAGACGTCCATTGCTTGGTCTACCTTTGACGCAGAAACACAGACGTCTCCGCTACCAAAGGTGCGATGAAAGAAGGATGTGGGTGGCAGAATGGAATGAAGTTGTCTTTGCTGACGAGTCACGCATCTGTCTGCAACACCACCATGGTTGGATTCGAGTCTGGAGACACCGTGGAGAGATGATGCTGAACAGCTGCGTTATGCACCACCACACTGATCCTGCACCGGGTATTATGGTATGGGGCGGTATTGGATATCACTCTCGCACTCCTCTAGTACGCATTGCCGGTACTTTAAACAGTCAGCACTACATCTCCGAGGTGTTGGAGCCAGTAGTCCTTCCTTACCTTCAGGGCTAGGCCACAGCCATATTTCAACAGGATAATACGCGACCACACATGGCACGCATTGTCCAAAGTTTCTTCGTCAATCACCAGATTGAATTGCTTCCCTGGACGGCTCACTCTCCGGATCTTTCACCGATAGAAAACATGTGGTCCATGGTTGCTCAACGATTGACCCAGATTACACCCCAGCTGCCACACCAGATTAACTTTGGAAGTGGAAGCTGCTTGGTCTGCTGTACCCCAAGAACACATCCAAAGTCTCTTTGAATCAAAGCCGTGGCGTGTGGCAGCGGTGATCTCCAACAATGGCGGCTACTCTGGCTACTGATTCTGTTAGGAACCACACTTCACAGAAGTCTATAAATTTAATCATTCGATACTTGGTCAACATGTTATCTACAAAATAAATTTGATTGTGCTATCTCTTGTATTTCTTGGTGTTGAATTTACGGTGGCCAGCAGTGTATATTAGTTTGAATATACTGCGGTTTTAATTCTATTTTATTACAATAACTGCATAAATTAATACCTCAGCTTAGATCCTTTTTTTTTTAATCAAAGCATTAATATACTTTTTAAAACCGAGTGATATTTAAGCGTTTAAGTCAGTGTTTCTTAAATTGTGGGGCGCCCCCTCCCTAGGGAGGCGTGAAAGCTCTACGAGGGAGGCGCGAGCATATTAAAAAGTCGAAAACAAAAGATTATTTTTAAAAAAATTATTAATTTACTGTAAGTAACAAAGAAAATGCATTCTGACAAAATAAAAAATAACATACACATTTACACTGATACAATAAATGTATACAATGTATTTTATAATTAATTTAACAATACTAAGTTAAGAACAAGTTTGATAATTACCAGCGACCTTATGGATTTGTATTAAAACTTATCTTTATCCAAGTATATATTATTCTATAACATAAACTTGATTATTTTTTTACGGTTTATAATTAATCCCTTAATTGCCGAATAAAAGTTACGGGATTTTCTCTCCAATACCACCGTTTTCCACGTAGATACTCATAGGTGATGTTTTTTAGGGGAAGAAAGGGATAAATAAGCGCAAATCCTCTGAAATAAGTAAATCCTTCGCAAACACTGTCAAGTTCCTTTATCGCTTACCAAAGCCTTCGGCATAGTTTTATGGACAGTTGTGTACAGAAAAGATCGTACTTCGGAAAGACGTATATATACGTCCAGAAAGTCAATGCTGATCGAGATGTTTATATACGCAGGTGGCACTTAAGAGGCTAAAGTCGTATTGTAGCTTTAGTGTCAAATTATAGTATTATTGAATTCACATTGTTATTGTATGGACGGGGGCTGGGTGATAGAAATAAAGATTGAATATTGGGTCGCGAATATTGAAAGTTTGAGAAGCACTGGTTTAAGTTTATCGAAATACAATATTTGCAAAATGTCCTGACCTTCCACTATGTACAAAAAAAAAAAGGGAGGAGAGCTTTCTTTGCAACAGAATTTGTATAAACTTATTTTTTCCCGGTTAAAGATCGTTGAGTTGGAAGATTTACAAGAATGTAAAGCGTTTCTAACCTAAGCACAAATTGCATTGTTTTTCTTCACAGTCAACGCATTAACTATATACCTTTGTATTAAGGATACCCTTAAAAGACTCAATAAAAGATTCGAATCTGTTCCTCTCCGCCCCATCCTCTCCCATTGGGACGCGTTGATTGAAAGCCCCAATAAAAGACGATCGGAGAAAATGGGCTTCGGACGAGAGCTGCATTACAGGGGCGGAGGCAATAGACTGCCTGGGGCTCTGTTATTAACACTACGCGGAAAACTATTTATCTCTTCTTAGGAATGCCGCCCTGGTCTTGTTTCCTGAGTATCCACTTTTCACGGCGAGCACCCGTCCTCTTCCCCCCCAATGGAAGTGGACAGGTTGTTGGAATGGCGTAGAAGTACGGTTTGCCCCATTAAGGTCTGGACGAAACTATTTGGGGGAGGTAAGCGGGAGGGGAAGAAACAAAACAAGGGCATTATTACCAGAATGGGTCGTTGTTCGATGTGCTTTACTAGTGTAAGTAAGTACAATGTTATTGGGAAATTAGGCGTGGGTGGATACGGGAATATGTTAGTAAAATGTTTTGAATATTCGCCTCTTTTTTTTCTTCTTCTTTGGATGTAAGAAGAATAAAATAAACGTTAAAAACTTGCGACATAGCCATCCTGTGATGACTATGTCTTTCCGGATCCGCGTAAGCTAGAGGTGTGGGATTATCAAAATGATGAGACATCTTGGTTCTTAATACAACTTTTATTAAGAATAAATTATATTACTTAATTCTAATTGACAACTTTCTTAAAGTGAGAGTTAACACCCAATTAAACCTTATATTCAAGTCAGATCACGCTACTAGATCATTTATCTTAATTATAATAAATTAACAGATTCGTCTAACTTCCTATGCAAAATATTACCTTTTTTAGTAGACTCTCCTTCCTTCACAATAGAGAATACCTATAACTTAATTTTTTAAATACGAAATCAGACTTCTTTATAATGAACGCTTCCTTCTTTCAGAGATATAAGACATCTAACTCGTGATCAGAATGATTCCACACTAAGTTATCTCTAAACTTGCCGCTTTTATCATCAAAGCTTCTATCCTTTTAAAGTATATCTCATTTACATATTTGATCTGTTTATCTTCTTGGTATTGGGTTGGAAAGGTTTTGCCATTAATCGTGGCCGTCAAAGAACATAGGAGTTATGTTAGCAGAAGGACGCGAGAGACGTCACAAACTTTCAGTATGAAGTTTTTTGTTTCAATTCCTACTATTAGTTCGTACTCCTCTTATATATATATTTATATTTGTCGAATTTTCAATCGTTTTTATTCATCCACTCGATTTCAAATACATTTTATAAACTTATAGTGGATGATGTTTACACAGTTTTTTTCAAATATTAACTCATTAATTAAATTAAATTAACTAATTATAGTCTAAGAGATATATTTCAGTCGATATTATTCCTCTGGATGGAAGCACCATTGGATAAAACAGCTTTTGTTAAATTTGCGATGAAGATTTAACTTAATCTGAATAATCATATGCCAGTTAGACGTCAGCATTCCTTCTACACTGGTTTTAAGATAAATTGTTGCCTATTATAATCAACTTTTATCAAAAAATGTAGTTACAAATTTAATGCGCTTAAAAAGTTTTTAATGTAAATTTAAAAGGCATATTGCTACTTAATATTGAGGTTTTGTCATATGTATAGACATACTTATATTAATTGTAATTATTTAATAAAAATTAACTAAAAAAATTTTTTTTTGTTGACCTGAATAGAAATCGACCTATTTTTCAATTCTTACTGTTAGCTCGCACTGTCTCTATATATTTATTTATTTATATATTTGTACATTTATTTATTTATCTTGGTGGAATTTTCAATCGTTCATAAAATACATTTTAAAGCGCTGAATTGAGCTGAAATTTTATATACAGGATCATTTTGGATGATAATACAATATAATTTAATTATAATTGATAAAAATTAATTGATTAAAACTAATTATTTAAAGAATTACAAATACAGCCACGTTGGTGACTTAGCGACCCTTTTGGCGACTTGTGTCAAAACTTGAAAAGGTTTTTTTCTCACGTGTTAAAGCATTCAGTTGGACTGAAATTAAAAGGACAATACGATACTTTAATGATAATTAAAAAAACTAAGTACCACTTATTGTTGTGATTCTGTCCTATTTATATACATATTTATATGAATTGTAACTATTTAATAAAAAGTAGCTAAAATAAAATTTTTCGTTGTTGATCTAAGTAGGAATTGACTTAAAAACTATTTTTTTATATTACTTGTTTTTATCATATTACTTGTTTATATGTCATGGTACAACACAAGAACAATTGTTAATTACTGATTCTATACATACAGTTATGGGAAATTTGGTAAATAAAGCTCTAGTTCATGAGATATATAATCCTCGTCTGGTTGTTGCTCGATGTTATGTGACCTATCCCATCAATGTGATCGTGGCAGCCTAGTGGTCAAGGTAATGGACTCGTGGCTGGCGTGTCATGAGTTCGAGCCTGGTGCCGTTGAAGACCCATTGTGTAGAGGTGGCCGTTGCGCGTTAAGTATGTGGAGCCTCAAACTGCCTCCATCAAGTGTGGTGGGGAAGCTAGGAAGGGAGGCTTTTACTTGACCATGGTTCAGATTTATGAGGTCCGTCGCCAATAGCTCTCGTGCAGCTTTATAGTGCGACGTTTATATAAGTTTCATTCACTCTCTATCTACATCAACAGGAACAAAACAAAATGGGTAAAAAGGCCAGGCGAAAAGTTATAAAGAGCGAAAAGAGCAATACTAACCATCATAAATATGGTCGTAGTTGCTATGTAAGATACATATGCCAATCGAGAGAGACAGAGAATTAGAAAGTTCAGTGTTGGTTTATCAACTGGGCTTTTAGGGTGAGGCGCCAGAGGGCCTGGTTTTGCTGAACCGGGGGATTTTAAAGGGGGAAACCGGACCCCCGGGGGGGGAAAAGGGCCCTTTTGGATTAATTTAAAAAATATTTTTTTTTTACAAAAAATTGATATTTTTTCAAAATTTAAAAGGGATTTAATTTGGTTTTTTCCCTTTTAAAAGGTTTTTTATTCCGACTACGTTCGGAACCGTGTTTTTAAAAACATAAATGGAAAATTTTCAGTATTTAGTGTCACTTAGATTGAAACATGTATAAATTTTTTTAAGGGAAATTTTTGACAAATTTTTTTATTTAAATACAATATTTTGGCAAAAATTAACTGGTAACCTTTTCAAAATTTCTCTATATGAAAAATCTTCTATTATAAAATATTTTGCCTTTTTACCTCAGACCTCTGACAGAGGGTCAACTAGGATTTTGAAAAAATTTCCCTTATTTTTTTAGGTTACAACCTATTGAAATAAGATCGGCGTTTTTTTTTAAAATTTCTCCCTCTGGTGTGTTAAACGTGGATAAACCCACTTCTATGTTATATATTTCAAAATTCTAGTTGAACCTCTGTACAAAAGGGGCTCAAAAAATATATAAGGAAAAATATTATTTAAAGGCATTTTTTTAAAAAGGGGGAACATTTTTAAAATGGTTTATTTTATTTATTTTTGTCAAAAAAATTTACTAAATAATTTTTTTTTTTAATATTTTTCTTAAAACTTTTAATACACTAATTAATAATAAATTTCTAAAATTTTTTTTCCAAAAAGCTTTTTTAATTTTTTGGAAATGTCAACTTTTTGTTTTTTTATTTTTTATTTGATTTTAAAAATTTTCCCCTTTTGTTGAAACTTGTGGGGGTTCCAAAAGGAAGGGGATAGTTTTTTAGAAACAAGGAATTTTTAATTTTCCTTTGGGGTGGGGTCCAAGGGAAAAAAGCGGGGTCCCCCCTTCAAAGGGCGGGTTTTTTTGAAGAAACCCGGGAAATTTTATTTTCCTTTATTTTACTTTTTTAAAATAAAAAGGGGTATCCCCCCTTTGAATTTTTTGGGAAAATTTTGGGGAAATTATTTTAATTTTTTTTATTTTTGAAATTAAAATTTTCATCCTTAATTTCAATTTTTTTGTATTTTTGAAAATAAATTTTTTTTTTTATTATTATTTTTTGTTTTTTAGGAAATTTTCAATTTTATAAAATTGGCTCTTGTGAAAAATTTTATTTTTTTTAATTATATATATATTTTTTTTGTTTGGGAAAGGAGGGGCGGATTTTCCTTTTTTCCCGGGGGGGCAAAACTGTAGAGCTGCCCTGGCTCCCTTTTTTGGTTGTAAATTTCGATCCGACAGTGCCAAGTGGGCCTGTAGATCTGCGCCCAGGACCCGAAATGAGCTTAAATCGGCACTGAGAAAGTGAGAAAAATAGATACTATTGTATTTTTTAAGTATAACATTTTATTTTCACGTGTTATTATAAATTTATTTAATTATTTTATTTATTTTTATTATATGCATATTTAATTTTTTTTGCTTTGTTTTTAATTTTCTTTTTTTCTTTCTTATTTTTTTTATTTGTTTATTGTTATACCTGTTTATTATCAAGTTTTATCTTAGTTATTTTTATTTATAATGGAAATTCCCACATATATTAATATAAAAATCCATTTTATTATTGCTATATAATCCAAAATTTAACTGTATTGTTTGTTTGTTTTTATTCACAGGAAAGAAGAGTACTTTGAAAACCCCAAGATATTTCGAAAGAATTCTAAATGTTGTGACGTTACAATGCAATATGAAACTTTCCAGATATAAGCGATATAAATAGCAAGTAATATATACACTGCTGGCCACCTTAAATGCAACACCAAGAAAGACAAGAGATAGCGCAACAAAATTTATTTTGTAGTAACATGTTGACCAAGTATCAAATGATTAAATTTATAGACTTCTGTGAAGTGTGGTTCCTGCCAGAATCAGTAGTCGAGTAGCCGCCATTGTTAGTCACCATGCCACACGCCTCGGCATTGATTAAAAGAGACTTTGGATGTGTTTTGGGCCAGACCAACGTTTCCCACACGTTGTCAAAAACGTCTGGTTTTGGGGCTGGGGGGGGTAATCTGGGTCAATCATTGAGCAACCATGAACCACATGTTTTCTATCGGCGAAAGATCCCCAGAGGGCCGGCCAGCCGGGGAAAAAATTTCAATCTGGTGTTGGATTTTTTTGAAAAAATTTTGGCCAAGGGGGGTGGGAAAAAAACTGGTCCCCCAATTACCCTTTTTTGGAAAGGCCTGGCTGGTCCCCTGAAAGGTAAAAAGGGGAAAAAACCCCCCCTCCTTCCCAATGGGGTGTGGGGGTTTTCAGCGTTAAGCACCCTCTCCCCCCAGGTCCCCAGGTCGAATCCGACCATCGTGGTTTGCAGACAGATGCGTGACTTGGTCAGAAAGAGAAAACGGTGACAGCTGTTTTCCGTAAAGGGTAGACCAAGAATGGACGTTTTTCCCGGCCCAGACCACTTTTGAAAAACGGTGCAAAAATGGTACCCCAGACACTGAATGATGCGTTACAACTCAATTCGTTTTTTGGTTCGTGATGTGACGGGAAGCGATCCGTCACTGCCATGCCAAAATTTTGCCTGTCCTCCAAAGGGTGGGTGCCTGGGGTGGATGCGATTGACCCGTCGGCCCCTCGTACCCTCCCCATCCCAAAGGTCACATATCCGCAACGGGTTTTTTTGGTTTCGTCAACATAACTTCCGATTTCCCTGAAAAATAATCCACAATCTCGGTAGGCCACTATCCTTCCCCTGTCTAACTCGGATACTTGATCAAAAGCTGATCGCTGTTTTTTGAGACATAACCAAAATTTTTTAAAAACCACAAGAAAAACACAATTGCCAACGGGAAAACGTCGAAATTTCCCAAGCCTTAAATAGCGCTTTGAGGGGGGCGCCACAGGCCGCGTGATGTGTGTCTGCGCTGAAATTCTAAACATTTGCATACCTCACCCCCGCTTTAAAGCATGTTGTTAATTTCATTTTTTATTTGCATGCTTCCTTTTTTGGGGTTGCATTTACGGTGGCAAAGTATATAAAAAAAGTCAATTTTTACTTAGGTCAACAAAGAAAATTTTTATTTTGGCGACTTTTTATTAAATAGTTTACAATTAATATATAAATATGTATAAGCACGTGAGATAAAATCCCAATATTAAATGATAAAATAGAAAGCGAATTTCCTTGTAATTTTTCTTTCTATGTATGGTGTTGGATTATTTTTTTTGTATGTTACTATTAATTAATAAAATAAATTATTTATTCTAATAAAATAATTATACTAAAAAAAGAAATCATGTTCTCAGAAATTAGGCCATCTCAGGTGGGATTCGAACCCACGACCTTTGGATTAGAAATTCAACGCTCTGTCCTTTGCGCTATAGGGATATAATGAACGATTTTCCTTTCTATATATGCTGTTGGACTATCATTTTAGTTTGTTACTATTTATTCATTTTTTAATTTATTTAATGAATTAATATTTGAAAAAACTGTATTAACATCAAGTGTCATCTCTACAAGTTTAAAAAAAAATGTAATGGATGAATAGAAAGTATTGTATTAACGATTGAAAATTGGAACAAGATATATATATATAGAGAGAGAGAGTGGGCTAATAATAGAGGAATTGAAACCTCCCGAAATATACCCAAGTCTTCAACTCAAGTGAAGTCAGTCCCAGAAAAATTATCGAAATGTCCACTAACAGTTTACAATAAAAATCAATAATATAATATAACACTTAAATAATATTTATAAAAGTATGTTATTAACATTACATGAATTAATAAAACACGTATACTATATTAGTTTATGCAGCTTTAATGTACTTATGAATTAAGGATTCTTCAATAGATTTTTTAATCAATTAAAGTCATTCCTTTAAATTCGATTTCTATTATTGAACAAACCTATATTAGATATTCAAATAAACTAGAAAGTTTGTCGGTTTTTGTTGGTTTGGGGTTTTTTAGTAAAAATTTTAACATTAATAAAAAATCATTAAGTTTAAATTAAAAAACAAATATTCAAATTGTTAAGCCATGCGCATTTGTGGCTGATTTAGCCATGTAATCAAAGTCGCCAAATAGAAAAATGCATTTCTTCAAGTCTGTCTACATGGAATAAATTAAAAGTGCACTATTTTAAGGGAATTCAAAAACTGCGTAAAATGAACTTTTTGAAAAGAAATATCATGAGAAAAAAATATTGATTCATTTTAAAAGAAATGTTTGCAAAAAAATGTGTAGTTTTTTCCCCTAACCATTATTATTTATAACCACATGAAATACGAGAAGAAAGTTTCAATATTTTTAAACAATTCAGATTGCTCTAAGACCAAACGATAATTCAATCTTAGTTCAAAAAACAATAAATCAAGAATTTCTCTGTCTCTATTAAAACCATGCATTCTGTATTTGTTTATTCAATGAGAATAACGAAAAAAATCTGCATTAATTTAATAAGAATGGGGAATAAATTAAAAAAAATCATGTTTCAAAATGAATTTAAATGTACATTACAAAAGAAAGTAAACAGTAGCCATAAAAAGCTTTCTTTTGCCATATTTATTTCCTGAAATTTATTCAAAAGGAAGAAATTGATATTATTATGAGCTGAAAGAAATCGATGATGCTTTTAATTGTCATCGTTGATCAAAATATAGCCGAAAATTTTAAATTTCAAAAACGTCTGCTCCTTTTAGGTTTATTAATTAAATATTTACGATTTAATTATAATCTGGATTATATTGATAGAAAAACAACGATTATGCAGAATAAACTAAGTAAAAAAAAATGCATTTCCAGCTCCATTTTTTAAAAAAATTTTCCGCAGTAAAATAATTACGAATATTCCAGCGGGTTTAAATATTCGTATAAATCTATTTCAATACATTCTTTTAAATTCATAATTAAAAGTGCGTCAATGAATGTAATTCATTTCAATTTTCATATTCATCATTTAGTATAGCGAGTAGTGAACTTTGTTTAGAGTGCACCGAAGAAAATAAGTAAAAAATTTTGGCGAACTAATATCTTTTATAGTAAACTTAAAAAAAATTAAAAAATGCATTTTGAGAATTTTATACTGAAGCTATGACTCCGTGCTTCTTATTTTGTCAACTTTTTAAATTTGTTGCTGTTGTTGCTCATGCCACCTGTCTGACATAGTCAGATTGAGGCCCACGAAATTCATCTTGGCAATGGGCTAGATGTACGCCTGTCGTTGGCCTTAGCCTTGAGCACCATACAGGAGGCAGTACGATTTAGCTCGGTGCAATTCCCGAAGGGACGATAAAACATTACGGTAGATGGCGCCACCATCTATATCCACCTCCACAATTTAAGCATGGAACTGAAGTGGAGGTAAATTTAGATATGTAAGCATATTTTAATAATTTGATGCACATTTACTAGGGCGAACTCCATTTTTTGCACATGTAAAGATTTTTAAATTAATTAATATATACAGATATTTTTTCACTGCTGTATTTTGCCTTCGCAAAAAAACACTCAAGTTTCTTTGAAAATTTTCGCTTTTTCCTAAATAGAATGCACCCTTAAATGAACTTTTTCTCAAACGTTGACATGGCAAATACAGGGGTAGCATAAATAATTCATTCGTTTTGAAAAGGATACATTTTCATTAGTTCTACTCATACTCACATGAAAGATATACGAAAAGAACTGCAAACTCACCAAATTTGCATTGTATATTCTGGGGAAAGGTAAATTCACGTGCAGTTTGTGAGACAATTGAAAGATATTTTTTTTTAACGAAGGTGAATGTTTTCGTTAGGGGTCCCAAAAAAAAATATAAAGTAACATTGCACACTGCGACTATTCTGAGTGGGCCCCATATCAAAAAATTTTTTTTTTTTTTTTTAAAACCCCCCAAAAAATTTTTTTTTTTTTAAAACCTTTTTAAGGGGGGGGTTTTTTTTAAAAAAAAAAAAAAAATTTTTTTCCTTTTTTTTTTGGGGAAATTAAAAATTTTTTAAAATTCCTTTTAAATTTTTTTTTAAAAAAAAAATTTTTTAAAAAAAAAATTTTTATTTTTTTGGGGGTTTTTTTTTTTTTTCCCCCAAAAATTTTCCCCAAAAACCCCAAAAAAGGAAAAAAATTTTTTTTTTTTAAAAGGGGGGGTTTTCCCCCAAAAAAAACCGGGGAAAAAAATTTTTTTGGGGGGGCCCCCCAAAACCAATCCCCCCGGGGAAAATTTAAAAAAAAAAATGTTTTTTTTTTAAAAAAAAAAAAAAAAAAAAAAATTTTTTTTTAAAATTTTTTTTTTTTAAAAAAAATTTTTTTTTTTTTCCCCCCAAAAAAAAAAAAAAAATTTTTTTTTTAAAAATTTTAAAAAAATTTTTTTTTTAAAAAATTTTTCCCTTTAACATCCTTTTTTAAAAAAAAAAATTTTTTTTTAAAAAAAAAAAAAATTTTTTTTAAAAAAAAGGGGCCAAAAAAAAAAAAAAAAAAAATTTAAAAATTTAAAAATTTTTTTCCCAAAAAAAAAAATTTTTTTTTAAAAGGGGAATTTTTTTTAATTTTTAAAAAAAAAAATTTTTTTAAAAAAAAAAAAAATTTAAAAAATAAAAATTAAAAAAAAAAAAAAAAATTTTTTTTTAAAAAAAAACCCCCCTTAAAAAATTTTTAAATTTTTTGGGGTTTTTGGGGCCCCAAAAAAAAAAGGGGGGGGAAAAAAAAAATTTTTTAAAAAAAAAAAAAATTTTTTTTTTTAAAAAAACCCCCCCCCCAATTTTTAAAAAAAAAAAAACCCCAAAAGGGGGGGGGTTTTTTTTTTTTTAATCTTTTTTTCCCTTTTTTTTTTTTTTAAAAAAAACCCCCCTTTTTTTTTTTTTTTTTTAAAAAAAAATTTTTTTTTTTTTTTTTAAAAAAAATTTTTTCCCTAAAACCCCAAAAAAAAAAACCCCCAAAAATTTTTTCCCGGGGAAAATTTTGGCCCCGGGGGAAATTTTTTTCAAAAAGGTTCCGGTTCCATTGGGAAAAAAAAAGGGAAATTCCAAACAAAAAATTTTTTAAAAAAAAAAAAAAACCCCCGGGGTTTTTTTTTTTAAAATTTTTTTTAAAAAAAAAAAAAATTTTTAAAAGGGGGGGGGGGAAAAAAAAATTGGAAAAAAAGGGGGGTTTTAAAAAAAGGGTTTGGGGCCCCCTTTCCTTTTTTAAAAGCTTAATTTTTTTTTTTTTTCCTTTTTAAAATTTTTTTAATAAACCAAAAAATTTTTAAATTGGAAAAACCCCCAAAAAGGGGAAGCCGCTTAGCTTTGCTGAAAGCGAGGGATGGTTAAATAAACCGAAGAAATAGCTTTTCCGGCCTTCTGTACGGATGTCGCTGGGTTGTTTTTTGAACGGGGCTTTTTAAAAGGGTGAATTAGCCTCTAGACTAACAAGGAAATCCCCATCCCAAGTATTTTTTGGCAGCTTGGCCGTAGACTATTCTTCCCCAGGGGATGCTTCGGTCGGGACTGATGGCAGCACGGTTTTAAGGGATTGTGTGGGGGGAGTGAAATTTTTTCACAAAAAAGGGGAATTGAGTATTAGAATCTGTAGAGAAATACAGGGACTGCTCAAATTTTTCGGGGGGAACTCTTAACTACTATAAAGGGGGCTTTTTAAATTTTGCTTTACTGAAAATTCAATACAAAAATATTTTGGTTTGGGTTGGAAACTCTATTCGGGATCTATCTAAAAGGTTTTTGGGGATGGTGACAGAAAAAAAAAACAAATATTGTTCAGCTCTTAAATAAACTTGAGCACCAATGTTACGATCTTTTTTAGTGGGTACCTTTCCCCGTGAATGTCTCCCGGGAAAAAGGGGGTTCAAACTGTCTTCCCGGGAAACCCCAGGGTTTAGAAAGGTCATAAAGGGGGGCCCCTAGTTTAAAGGAAAAAAAAAAATTATAAGTGCTCATGCAAAACAGGTTCACGTTCTCTACTAAGTTTGGTAAAAAACGAAATATCTAAATCAGGAGTACTCAACCTTTTTTTTTGTTCGGCCGCATACCTTTTCGGGATTTCACGCAGGGAAAATACATATGTTAACTATTTTACCGGGCCCCAACAGGGGTTTAAGGGGTTGAAAAACATTGGAAATTCAGAATATGGAAAATTGATCAAAAAATTGTAACTCCTGTTTTTTATTTTTTTTTTTTTTTATTTTTTTTATTTTTTTATTTTTTCCAACATTAATTTCAAAATTTAAAAACATTCCCCCAATTTTTTCATCGGGAAAGGTTCCAAAATGATTACCAATAATATAACCAAAATTCTGGGGGATGTCTTTGTTACTACTGTGAAAATTACCAATGACGAAACACTTTGTTTTCTGTTACAAAAAATATTCAATTTAAAACCTATTTATCACCTCCCAAAAAGGAAACATATCATTAAATAATTCCTGTTTATTGGTTTTTTTTTAAATACAGCACTTTGTGACAAATAAATAAGTACTTTATGAAGTTTTTTTTCCACTACAAAACAGTCAACCTCCCAAAACATTCGGTATTTTTTGCTTTTAAAAGGATTAAAAATTGTTCACAAAATTAGTTCCCCCCAACAAATTTTTCACTACTCCCCGTTGCCTGTTCTCATAACCGTAACCGTTACAAATAAAAAAAGAATATCAATTCGCAACCGTCTGACATTAAAAACCAAAAAAACCCAAAAACGATATATTTATTTCTTGTGTGTCTAAATTTTTTAACCAAATTTTTATACATTTTTCTTTTTTTTTTTTTATAAAAAAATTTTTTAGAGCAATGGGTCATGACCGGACCACTCAAAGGGCTTGGTGGGCATGCGGACCACCAAGGGTTTAAAAATCCTTAATCTAAATTCCCTTTCTTCCCAAAGCGGGGCAGACGTTCCCCGGAGAAAAAATTTTAAAATATAAACGGTTCTGGACAGGCCTCTTTTTTTTAATTTGTTGCAACTTTTAATTCTTTGCAAAATACCAGCTTGGGAGCCATTACAGGGGATAAATTTTAGCGAAATTAACCTCAACAAAAGTCTTAAAAAAGGGTATTTATGTTTTTTTGATATTTTTAGAGGGGTAGAATAGAATGAGGGGTTCAAAAAAGAAAACTCTTTTTTTTAAAAAAATTTGGGAACTTCCCGGGAGATTTCCCAAACTATTTATTTTGCTCCCGTTTTTTTATATATATATAGAAGGAAATTGGGAGCTTTTTTTTATTTTGTGTTAAAAAAACAAAATGAAAGATATCTTCAGTTTCAAGTTATTTTTTAGTTCCCAAAATTAATGAGCTTGTGTAAAAATAAAATAACAAAAAATTGCGTTTGCTTTTTTAATATTATTATTTTTTATTTCTAATATTACGAGCGTAAATATCCACTTATCACCAGTTTTTTTAAAGTTTTTTTACATGTTGTTTAAAAAGTTAAAATTTGTTTTAGCTCGAATGCACCAAAATATTCCCAAACATTTTCGATTAGCGTTGTTATTCAATAAAAAAATTTATTTGCCCTAATTGAAAAAAAATTTTTCTGTCGTTTAAAAAAATAGAAAAAGTCCATTTAAAAAAAGGGAATATTAAAGAGTTCTGGAACCCAATGATTTTTTTATAGGGAAAAAAAATTCTAATAAAAAAAATTTTGCTTAAAATTAAAACAAAAATGGTTTATTATTTTATATGTGATAATTTTGCTACCTACAATCTAAAATACCCAATTTGTATTGTTTAAATGTTAAAGAAGTGTTTAAAGAAAATGTGTTGATAGGTTTCCTTGGGGAAATTTTGCCCCTAATCTCGAAAGAGCAACTAGCCTCAATAATGTGATATGTGCGGGGTTTCGAATAACTTTTTTTTTGGGAAATGATTCTAGAAGTCATAAATATACTTAATAATGTGATTTTTTTTTAATTATTACTAATTGGGTCCCGGTACCTTTTTCAAAAAAAAATTTTTTTGGGGGGAGTTACAGTAAAAAAAAATTGTGTTTTATATTTAGATTATATGGGAAGTGATTCTGTAAGTAAAGTCAGTTTGACCAGATTTTTTACAATTTTAAAAATTTGGGAAATTTTTTAATTTTTTAAACTCATAAAAAACTCAATTTTTAAAATTTTTTTGTCATTTTAAGTTATTTGTGTTTTTAGGTTTTGAAAAAAAAATTATTAATTAAATTTTAAAAATCTATTCCCTTGTTGATTTTAAAATTATTTTTTTAGAAAAAAATGGAAAAAAAAACGAAAATTTTTTTAAAAAATCAACAAGCATTTTTTTAAAAATAACTAGAATCTCGCCCCGGGAAACCATATAACTTTTTTTAGAACATACGTTTGGAAGTTTTACAAAAAATTTAAGGCTCTATCTTGAACAGGAAAAAAAAACCTTAGGGATTAGAAACATTATACCTTCAAAATTGAAAGTCTGAGAAAAAATCATTTAAAGTTTGAAAAAGTCTTTAAAACAAAATTTGATAATGTCCGTAAAACTTTTTTAAAAAAATTTTTATTTTAAAAAAATTTTTTAATTTTCCAAAATTAAAATATTTTGGCAAAAAATTTTTTTAATTAAAATTTTGCCCTTTGAAAATTTATTTTTTAAATTTAAAAAATTTTTTAAAATTTTGAAAAAAAGCATTTTTTAAAAAAATAATTTTAAAATTAAAAAAAGTTTTTTCAAAAAATTTAAATTTTTCAAAAAGGGGTTTTGGAAACACAAAACATTTAAAATTGTACAAAAATTTTTAATAATGTTTTTACAAAAAGGAAAATATTCAATTTTTCAAAAATTTTAAATTTTTTCGGTTTTAAAATTGGGCCCTTTTTTTTAAGGTTTATTTTTGGGCTTTTTGGTTAATTTTGACTTTCACAAAAATTTGGGGGACCCCAAAAATTTTTGAAAGGGTAAGTTTGGACAAAAGGGGATTCTTAAACCCCAAAACCCCCAAAACGGGGAAACTTTTTGGGAAATTTTAAAGTGCAGGAATCCTTGGGGGGTTTCCATTTTTCCCAATTCCATCAATTTTCAGTAGCATTCCATCTTTTTGAAAATACTTTTTTCTCACAGCAACCTGGGGGCCCATTACCCAGGGAAATTTTTTCTCTACGGGGAAAAAAATTAATGATGAAGCTTTTTTATATAAACTTTTTTTTAAAAACAAAAACTGGCCACAAAATTTTAATTTTAAATTTTTTTGAGAACTAAAAAAACTCAAAACATAATAAAAGCAGAAATGTTTTTTAGTAATAAAAAAAGTGGAATTAATAACCATTTAAAACCCCAAAACTAAAAAAAATTTCTTTAATTAATTCAATTTAAGAGTGGAAAAATGTTTTAAAAAATGAAACCGAAACCAAAACCATAGCTCATAAAACTTCAAATAATTTTAAAAAAACAAATTTTTCCCTAACAGATCTGAAATTGTGGCAAGCTTCTTAATGATATGGGCCCTACAAAATGGGGGAAAAAGGAAAAAAATAAAATTTTTTTAGGGTATTTTTAGCCTTAAGACACATAATTCTCAATATTTTTATTACCCATAAGACAAAATTTTTTAAAAAAAGTAAGAATATAAAAGCTTTATTTTTCGTTATCTTTTCCCTAGTCATTTTGGGGCCTCGGTACCCCTTATGTTTCTAATAACAAACTCTTGCCCAGCGTTGTTGAAATGGGATTCAAATCTTGATGGCTCTGGTCCTTTATAAAAGTTGGGGTGCTTTTAACGCGTCGTTGACGTTTGTGAAAGTCTTGATAGGGGGGTTTTATCAAGGCATAGTTCTCTTCCCCTTGGCTGTGTTTTAATATTAAGGGCCCCCCTTCGCCAAGGGCCCCCTAGGGGATTTAAAAAGGTTTGACTTAATTATGTCTCATTTCTTAATCGATTTTATGCTCCTGCAAAATTTTCCCGGTAAACCCTTTTTTATATTCATTTATAAATATTGTTATTTGAATTGATAGAATTTTTAGAATGGTTTTCATGTTTAAAAACCAGTAATTAATGGAATGTAAATTTTTTTTCAAGATGGCCACCTCCCCCTTTAAAAAAAAACAAGGTATGAAAAAAAAAAAAAAATATCACTGAAACTTGATGGAAAAAAAAGGGGAACTGCAAATTGCAATCATATTTATAATGATTTAAAAGGGGGAAAAAGAATAAATTTACTTTCCCTTTTTCCCTGTAAAACGGTGTTTAAAAATATAAATACCAGGATAAAAAAAGAAGTGAAGAATTTTTAAATTCCTTTAAAAAAAGAAATTTAAAAAAAAAAGTAGTAAAAAAAAAAAAAAAACCATTTGAGGGGCCCAAAAAAAAATTTAAAAATTAAAAAAAATTTAAAAAAATTTTGTGGGATGGGAATAAAAAAGTATGAAATCATTTTATTAAAAAAAATAAAACAGTCGAAATTCGCAATTTGTTACTATTAAAAAAAACTTGAATGATTTTCTAATTGGGGTTTTTGGTTCCCGTAAAATCCCAAAAAAATTTGGGGAAAAAAGAAAAACAATTTTTTTCGGGACCCGGGAACCCCATTTTTTAATTTTCAGAAATCAATAAAAAACTGAACTAAAAAGGTTTTAAAAAAAATTAAAACCTTAAAAAATAAAACTAACCCAAAAGAAGGGGGAATTTGGGGAAACCTATTAATCCCTAATAATTTAAAACGTAACTCTCATACTCTTTAAAAAAATTTTAATCCTTCTGAGAATTTTTATCCCAAGGAAATTACAAAAATAAAAATTGAAAAAAAAAAACAAACCGTCCAATATTTGAAAGGTTAATTCTTTTTTTTAAAAAAAACGAATTCTTAAAAAATTTAAGATTATCCCCAATAAAATTAAAAAAAATAAAAAAAAATAAAAAAATCATAAACCTTTTTGCACTACAAAAAAACAATTTTTACCAAACGATAAAAATCAGTATAACCATATTACGTTATCCCTCAACATGGCGAAAATTTCAAACAAGTTGGCTGGTAGCGAATATTTAATTAAAACCTTTAAGTGCCAAAATTTAAAAAAATACTTTAAAAATGCTTTTAAAAATTTTTTGACTTTTATAAAAGCTGCCCATGTATATAATAAGAAAAAATGTTTTTTTGTTTTTCTTTTCTAAATAGGGGACCCAATATTTTTAAAAAAATTTTTATACTTTTTTAAAAAAAAGAAAATTTAATTTTTAAAAAAATTCCAAGAGGTTTTATAATTTTTCAAGGGAAATTTATCCAGGGTTTTCATCAAAAAATTCATTAACTATGTTTTTAAATTTTTTTATGTATAGGGGTGTAAAAAATTTTATATATAAGTAAAAAACTTTTTAAAAAAAGTTATCTATATAAAAAAAATATGATTTCGAATCATATTCATTTTTTCTACTAAAAATGGAAAAAAATTGAGCTCAAAAAATTTTTTTTGTAAAATTTTTAGAGGGAATAACTAAATTATCATTTTTGACATACAAAAACTCTAAGCTCTTTAAAATATTAAATATTTTATATATCAAAAAAAACGGAATCTAAATTTTTATTATTTAAATTATTTCAGTATTTCCTTAAAAGCTTGAAAATTTGAAATGAAATCCGAAAATGTACGGATTTAAACATTTCGTTTCTACTATTAGGTAAAAATATAAAAAACAGCATATATAACAACCTTCAAACTCAACCACTTTTACAAACATGTTAATGAAATCATAAAATAAACTAAAATAAGATGCATCAAAAACTGAGTATTCATTTGAAACTGTCTAAAAATAACTAAAAAAAATTCAAATTCCTAATACTGTACGATTGCATACCGATTATATCATTAAAACCTTTCTGTGGGAAAATGGTGGAATCGGAAGTTTTTATTGTATAAATATAGTTTTGCCCTGTCTTATGAAACCGTCTTCGCTTGGGAAGCTCACGTTTTTATTTTATCCACATAACTTTACCTTGTCTACAAACACCGTCCTTATTTAGGAAAAACCCCGACGTTTAAGCCTTTCCCTTTGTCTACAGACACCGTCCTTGTTTAGGATACTGACGTATAGCTTTACCTTGTCTACAGACACCGTCCTTGTTTAGGATACTGACGCAGAGCTTTACCTTGTTTACAGACACCGTCATTGTTTAGGATACTGACATATAGATTTACCTTGTCTACAGACAAGGTCCTTGTTTAGGATACTGACACATAACTTTACCTTGTCTATAGACATCGTCTTCATTTAGGAAGCTGTCGTTTTTATTTCGTCAACAAAGCATTACCTTGCCTGCGGACACCGTTTCCACTTAAGAAGCTAACGTTTTTATTAAATCGAAATCGCTTTATTTCGTCTACGGATATCGTTTGTGAATAAATTGCTGTGAATATATTGCTCATTTTATTAATAAAAAATATCTCATATCTTTCAGTAAATAAAGTAAAGTAACAACGTTTGATAAAAAGAGTAATTGTATTTTTCATCTTTTTTATACTTTTTCAAAAATAATAATTCATAATTAAATATTAATTATCTTATTTATAATAAGTATATTTTTCGCCAAAATATTATCTTTAAGAAATATCCGGAGTAAAATTTTAAAAGTATATTTTTCTTCGATTTTAAAAGCAGTTTAAATATTTTTAAAAAACAGACATGTTATTAATCCCAGTTTAAGTTTCTTTATATTTTTAAATTTTTTAAATATTTTTATAGAAAAACTTTTTTTGTTCAATTTTTGAACTGGTGTACTCAATTTGAAATTTTAATAAAGTAAATTTAATATCGGACATTTTTGTACACCAAAAATTGTCCATACTCCGTATCAATATCGAGAATAAAGGTCAGTTTAAAAACTGCATGGTAAAATGAAAAAAAAAAAAATTTTAGACACAAAGTATTGAAATTTATTCAAATGGTAGCTCCTAGAATTGATTGAATACTCAGAGAAATTGCAAGAAAAACCTGGGGTGAATTTTCAATATTTTAAAAAAAAAGAAAAAACCCAACTTTTCCCTTATAAGCCACATTTAAATTTTAAATCTAATTAATCTTTAAGCACGGTTAACATTTTTTTAAAATTTTATTTTTAAAGTTCATTAAAATAAAAATAATAAGAAGAGAAAAAAGTGCCATAAAAAGGCAATTGAACGCCGAATTTCGAATTTTGTGATTCTCATACCTTTAAATAAATTTATCAAATATCAGTATATTTAGCAACTTTATTTATTTTGCCTTCAGTTGATGCTCAAAGTATCGTGTTGGGGGTAATTTTGTTTGTTTAAGTAGCAAAAAATATTCTGCTAAGGTAAGGAAACAACACATGCAACTCGACTTCTTATTTTTATTATAAAAGCGGGATAGTACCAACTAAATTAGTAGTTTTACCCAGCTGGACTATTTACTTTTTATTATAAAGCGCTATTGAGAAAGGAAAATGGAATTTATACGAAGAGTAAAATTGTCTGTCCGATAAAATGAAATCGAAAAAAGAAATATTTATAGATAAAAAAAAATGTCAAGAATCAATGTTTGAGCTCTAAAAGTTTCTGTAGAATTCAATCAATATAGTTTTCCTCAATTTCTCCCAAAGCTACTGAACAAGTACTCAGATCAGCTAGTTTAAAGGCCATTCTGCGAGAAGTAAATTTGTGTGAGTCCAGAATAGAAAATAGTTACCAACAGAACTCTAGGCCGATAAATTGGACTGCCGGGCGGCAAATTTATAGGGCGCATTTGGATCAAATATATATATATATATATATATATATATATACTCTGTACAGTCAATATTTCTGGGGTCTGGACCCCCCAAAGCCCTTGATTTTTTCTTATTGATTCTAATTCTAAGTATATGGTACGTAAAATTTAATTAGTATTTGTTTTTAGTGATTATTTTATTAATTAATGCTAATTATCTAATTAATTAATTAATTAATTAATGCCTAAAATCGACAAAATCAAAAGGAGTATGATACAAGAATGGTGAACTTTCGACCCTGGACCCCCCTTGAAAAATTCCTGTGTGCGCTACTGTCTCTGTATATTTAACGACTGTTTTCTTTTATGTTCAAACTTGAAGGATTTGAGGCGGGAGTATATGTTAAAGCATTTTATATATGTTTACATATCTTTAACTAGTAACTTTATCCCCATCCCGGAGTGAGGTCACAATTGACATTCCTATCACCCTTACGATTTCCGGTTTCAGCTTACCAAAAGGGGACAAGAGTAATAAGAGATTTGGGTAGATAGAGCCACAGGAGATGCTTTATTTTAGTCTTGAGTGTAATTATTATAAACTAAAACAAACGCTTGTGATTGACACCATTAGAAGACTATTTTTCGAAGAAGTTGGACTGCTTAAATAGATGATTCCTTCTCTTTTTTTTCATTCGTTCGAAATAATAACAAGTAATTACGTCCTTAATTTCGAATTATTTTGAATTTTTTAAGACTTAAAATAATATATATATATATAGAGAGAGAGAGAAGGGTGGCAATGTGGAGAGAGGGGCGGTATTTTCCATTTTTGTCCGGGGCGGCAGAACTTCTAGAGACGGCCCTGCTACCAATCACTGGCGTAGCTAGCTCTGAGTGGGCCCTGTATCAGCACTCCTTCGGAACTTTTTTTAGGTACAAGAACCCTGTTAGTGGGAATGTAGATAAATACGTTAGGGCCCCTATAGTTTGGGGGCCCCATATCATTGATACGGCTGATTCGGTGGTAGCTACGCCCCTGATTAGCAGGTAAAATTTAGATGGATGCATTACAATTGTGGTTTTCCCCGCAACTCAGAGCTAACTTCAGGGATTTTTGTCTTCCAAAAGAACGCCCCAACCAATTGAATCATTCCAGTTTATAACTATCTAAACCAGTGATTCCCAAAGAGGTCTATATAGACCCCCAGGCATCTATAAAGACCTACAAAGGGTCCACGTTAGCAAAAAAAAACAATTTGGGGGTCTATTAGGTGTAAAGAGGGGACTACGATAGTGGTTCTCATTAAACGAGATCGTGACTATAACTTCAAAAGAAAATTTAATCAAATCTATTTGTTCATTGCTCTATTCCGATTCACTTACAAAAATAGATTTTTATTCTTATGATCACTGCAATATTCCTAATGATTCTAATACTATTTACTTAGTTCTATAAAAATTTGTCCTTTTTCTACCATTTTATGTTTAATTTTAGTGTAGGATTTCTTTTTCTCTAAGCCTATTTTTAAAAATATTACGTATCATTTTCATACTTCAACTAGGATTAGAAAGATTTCCGCATTCATTCCCCTAGAACAGGGGTGCCAACCCGCGGCCCGCGAGATTCTTTACAACTTTACAAAATTCGACAATTTTGTACAATATTTTTTGATTAAAAACCGGGTATATTTCCCATAACTGTTATTATTTTATCATGCTGCTTCTCTTCCTACGAATCTCTTTCTTCTTTTAAATTGTAATTTATCAAACATAAATCGTGCTCAAACTTAACGCACGAAAATCTGCAGCATCAATTACGATACGCAAATACTCATGCATTGAGATCGACTTGCAAAAACTAAGTGAAAGAGTTGAGAAACAGATATCTCACTAATTAAATAAATTAAACATTATTTAACCATTACATTATTGTTATAATACTATCTATGTTTGTATACATGAAAAACAATGAAAACAATAATATATCAGTCTGTTTTAAATTTTCACTCCAACAAATGTTTGTAATGGATCCAAATCTAATATAAAGATGTATATTTTTATATGCGCCCTTGGGACTGTAAAGTTTTTCTGAAGTGGCCCGCGAGGTCATTTGGATAGGCCACCCCTGCTCTATAAAGAGGTGAGGGGGAGCTCACTTAGATCGAAGCTAGGAACTTTATTTTTACTTTTATTAGGGGGGGCAAACTACCGGTTTCAGAGTGGCGAGGGAAACGTCCCTCCTTTCCTTTTTAGGGTGTGTATGTCCGAAGGAAGACGAAAAAAGCTGAATGATCGTTACATTTCCGAGCGTAACGTTCATTCAAGTTCACTCTCTGACAATTCACGCCAATAGAAGTTATCACTTCAAAAAGAAAGGAAGAAAGAAAAAGACTGGACTCCACTAACCGAGGAGATTTAATGTTAAATTTGACAAAATTGAAGTCAAATGTTGAAAATATCTTAAAGAAATAGCAGAGGCACATCCCTTCCATTATAAACATTTGCTTATCGGTCAGTAATTTTATGAATCAATTAAATTTTAATTTAATTAACACGTGTTTCTTAAGTTTTAAACACTATACTTCATCAGAATTAGTAATTCAAATTTTTAAGAATAAGTAGCTCTATACCAGTCGTCAGAAAGGTCTTGAATTTTATAAAGTTGCAAAAATTCATTATTAGGTAAGCAGGGGTCTACACCAAACCGAAAAACATGGCAAGTGGTCTATGAGAAAAGAAGTTCGGAAACCTCTCATCTAAACGACGAAATTTTGCCTCGCTGGATTGGCTGTATAGATGAGAATGACCTAGCTTTGTTCCTCTAGCCTCCTAGATCCCCTGATTTAACACCCTATGACTTCTTTCTGTGGGGGTACGTTAAGAGCCTTGTTTATGTACCCCAACTACCTCAATACATAGGTGAGCTTAAAAAACCCAGTTGAGACAATTACAGGACTATGCTACAAAATATGTGGATTGAGCTCGATTATTCGTCTGTCCGTGTGGCACGTTGAGAGTGTATAAAAGTGTCACACAAAAGTGTCTAGTCCAATAAATCATTATACGTACAGAATCAGTTCTCCGTGACAGTATCACCTTCAATATTCTGCATTCGGTGTCGCCATTGTTGGTAAATGTTCTAGAACGAGGTTTCTGGAAGACCCATCCGGAGAATCTCTATTTTTGCCTGAACCTCTGCAACTGAGCAGTGGCGTAGAGTGGGGGGTTCCTTTTGAAATTCAAATGATTGTGCATCGATGCTATAGCATTCAGCTCAACTATTTTACTACATTTTTTTTATATCTAGTCATAAACTGTGACTTAAGTTTTAAATCAAATAACAAATAGAAAAATACACGTATGAAAAAAGAAAATTAACACACTAGTTTAACTTGGTTTCCTTTCTTTAAAATTAGGATGAAACAGATTTATATTTTGCGCGGCTTAACTCGGAATCTATAAAAAAATTTTAAAATATTGTCATCATTATCAGAATTGCCATCACAGCCTTTTGTGGGCTTCTGCCTTCCTCAGAAGTTTTTTCCATTCTGTCATTCTCCCAGCAATTGATCAGGGCTGCGGTAGCCCAGTGGTCAAGGCATCGGATCATGGCAGGCATGTCATGAGTTCGATCCCAGTACTACTAAAGACCCGCCATGTAGGGCAGCGATGCACGTTAAATCTGTCGAGAGTTGAAACGTCCTCCCTCGGTGTGGTGTGGAAGTTAGGAGAGGGCCTGCCAGCTCAGGTGTCGTCCACGTCACTTGACCATGGTTCAAAATTACGTAGTCCGTCGCCAAAAGCCCTCGTGTAGCTAAACAGTGCGTTGTTAATATTCACTCACCCAGCAATTGATCTCCAGTTCTTCACTTTTAGAATGGCCAAGTCCTCATCCACATAGTCTTTCCATTCCTTTTGGGCCTTCCTTTTGGTCTTTTATTAGAGGGAGCTGTATTAAAAATTTTCAATGCTGTTCGTTCTGTTCTCATTCTTACTATATGCCCTGCCCATCTAATTTTACTTAAGGGAAGTTGAAAACCCCTATATATATATATATATATTGACAATGTTAAATTGGCTGTTTTCGATGTACCTTTTCTTAAAATCTGTTATATCTACATGCTTGGAATTTTTCATGCAATTAAAGTATACCTCTCTCATTATGCAGAAAGGAGCTTTTAGCTAATTTAATTTTTTTTAATAAATTATGAAGTATTTTAAAACAAAAACATTGCGAAATTTGACCCATTTTTCTCTTCAAAAATTTGTAAAAAATAAATTTTTGAGTTTTTTACAAAAAGCTCATTTTAGTATACATTAGATATCCTTATAAATATTTCAAACAAAATTTACATACCTGTAAACAGTAGTGTCTCAGAAAAGGTACAACGCACATTAAAATTTACATTTTGAGATAAATTAATTTTAATGTATACAGTGAGAATTCTAATCGGCTAGGAAATAAAAAAAAAGGCTCAATTTAAAATAAAAGATACATGTTTTGGTTTATATATCAGACGTTACACTTTTAAGCAAAAACGAAGTACTTTGTTTACATTTTTCGCCATTAAAATGGGCGTGGCCCAGATTCAACGATTATTTAAAATAGGTTTTAAAGGGTTTCTAAATACCAGAGATTAAAAGTAAGGTATTTTTTGAAGGTTAAAGTCTATACAATTTTAAAAAAGTAAAAATCTCAAATTGTCAAAAATAAGATTTTTGGGTTTCCAACACCCTTTTTATGGACAATAATATTATCACTATTAAATATCTTATATATTTCAAAATTATGTCTTTTTCTCAACTGTTATTATCGAGAACAGCACCAAAGGCAGGACTTTCCTTTCAAAAGTCGCCATCAAACTAATGTATCAACCCTTAAAATTTCATAACATTTTATGAAGAAGAGCCAATTTAGAAATTCATATAATTTTTATAGGATCAGATATTGTGAAATTCATTGCAATATAAAGGTTAAAATGTTTAGGAACACCTGATTAGATCTGACGACAATCGAGTAACAAAAAAGATCTTTGCGGTTAGACCATATGGTACTCGAAAAAGAGGAAGACGAAGACTCGGGTAGATAGATCGCCTAGAACAGGGGTGTCCAACACGCGGCCCACCAGTACGTAAGTTGCGGCCCACCGACTCTTTTTAAAAAATTTTTAAATATCAGATTTTTAAAGTTTTTTCATTTTGAAATTTATTTGAGGGGAAATTTATGTATGTATATATATATCTACAATGTATTTGCCTGTTTACCTGTTCTTGTTTTAAAATAAATCCTTTTTGATAATAGAAATGTCCTTTAGATTAAAAATAGATTTATATTTTATCAAACAGTTACATTTGATTTTCCTTTGTAAATTACTTTTTTAATAAATTTCGAATTGTGTGTGCATTATGCATATCCTTTACTATGGATGGTACATGATTCTCTGTGTGTGTGACTTTCGTTTCTCCTTCACCTTTTCTGTTTGGAGTGCCCAAAAAGCAAGAGGCAGTCAGAGATGTTTTTCAAAGTTTAAAAAAAATATATTCAGGACGGTAAAGATAAAGGACAATGTTTACTTAATTGCTTGCGAGTGACAGCACTATCAAATTTCGACAATGAGTAATGAAAGATCAATTCAGTAGGATCACCGTAATTTTCAAGAAAATGGCAACTTTAATATTTTAAACATTATTTGATCGTTGCATTATTGTATTATATATAAACATTAGTATATTATCTATGTCTGTATATATGAAAAATAATGAAAAAAATAATAATTATTCATTCTGTTTTAATTTTCCCCTTAATAAATTTTTTTTCCAAATCTGATATAATGGTACATATTTTTATGTGCGGCCCGCGAGACTATAATGTTTTTCTGAAGTGGCTCTCAAGGTCAATCGGGTTGGCCACCCCTGTCCTAGAAAAAGATCGGAAAACTATTAATGTCAGAGACTGTGGAAAAGTCAGGCCAAGAACAGGACAACTTGGAATAGAATTTTTAGGAAGGCCTAAGCCCACCCTGCTCTGTCGGACCATTGAGGAAGGAAAGAATATACCGACCGTCAAAAATATCACAACAGTAATAGCAAGAAGTTGAGGTGAGAAAAAAAGGGGAAAAAAAATCCACCTCCGATTTTTTTTTCCAAATATGAAATATGTATTTTTCCCACGTCAGACACACACACAAATGCATGTCTTTTTTCTTAAAAAATACCCCAAAAAACATTTTCCTGTCCTGGAACATTTTTGACATTCCTTTTATTTTTACTATGAGTTTATCCCTTTTACTAGCAACTTCATCCACCCTCCTTAAAAAAACTTCATAATTATGGTGTATGACAATCATGCATGTCAAACAGAAAGGTCGAAGGAAAATTGGCCGCTACTTCATACCTTTTCTATTCTAAACTTTCTCAAAGAGGAGTGGTCAGTCCTTTTTTTATTTATTATGATGTTAAAGAACTCATTATACTCTGTGGTCAACTGAGTACCGCTTTTTTTCACCCCTGACTTCTTTTGTCCAGATAAGGGGAGTTTGGTTAACAGATATTAGGAGCGTTCAAGTATAGAAGTAGGTCAGAGAGTTCTTCATGAAAGTTATTACAATGTTTTCCCATAGGAGGGACATCTTGTTAAAAAATGGTGATGTCGTGAGAGAAAAAAGGGTTAAGGGGGTTCGTCTTTTGTGTCCAAAGGGTTGTTACAAAAAAAAACTGTCAAACACACCTGAACGTGTAAAAAATTTCCAGAAAATAAATGGCTTTTTTTTAAAGGTTTCAGAAATGTTTTTTCCCAGAAAGGCAGATAAAAAAAATCTGGCTTTTTCAAGCACTTAGATTAGAGATGCCGAACTTAAAAGCTTCCCTGTGCCACATTGGATGATAAGTTATTGTTGTACATGTTACCGGCAAAGTATGAAATGCCGGCATTCTATAGAATGCCTAGGCAATGTATAGAATGCCGGACGTTTTTAGGCAAAGTATGAAATAAGAGAATTATTTATTACTTTGCCTAGGCATTGTATGGAATTCCTAGGCATTCTATAGAATGACTAAAGCTGTTTAGGCAAAGTATGAAATAAGGTCATGATAAGGTTACTATATTAATGACGTACATTTTTAAAAAATGCAAAAGTTATTCTGACAAAATAATGAGAAAAACCATTAAAAAAATTATTCAAAATACGTAAAGGAAAAAGAAAGTTGTACCAAACAAAATTTTGAAATAAAAATAAGAACTTAAAATTAATCTACTTATTGCAACATGGTAGGCTTGAATGGCATTTTGAATTACATTTCATTACATTTTTCCCGCAAAGACCATTCTTATTTTGCTACTTTGTTTTACATATACATTTGACGAATCCTTCGCCGCTTCCATGGGAATGAGTAACTGCAACTGACAGATGAGGAATTTCATGGTCAGAGGAATATCTTAAATTCTAAGCAAGTTCTTAGGGCACAAAGTAAATTGTGATTTCGCATATACTCGTTTTAAAATTTCTTCTGAAGTTCCAAGTCGATAGAAACCTTTTTTTCCACTTGTTACAAGCTCCGATATATTGGCATTCAGAAAAAGATCATAAATTTCACAACAATTGATATATTTGTTGAGTAGTGCTGAGTGCCGTTGATAATTGTACTGTGTGCCATAGGTTACCTACCCCTGCTAAAAGACCATGACTCCTTCTCCAACACTACAACTTGCTTCTCCATTTTCATGCAGCACAAAAAAAAAATTTTGCTGAACAAGTTTAAATAAAATTGAGTATTGACACTCCCGAACAAAAAACAATGTGCAAATGACGAATTCTGTGCCTGAGGCATGCGTTAAAAGTCTCGTGACTTGCCACACAATATTCGAAACGAATCGGAGATGTATTTCATACTTTGCCGGTTTCTCATTAGGCATTCTATAGAATGCCTAATGAGAAATAATGCCTAATGTGTGAAATAAGAATCATTTCATACATTGCCGGCTAGTTTTAGGAATTCTATACAATGCCTGGATTTCATACTTTGCCGGTAACATATACATGATATATACCAGGGATGGCGAACCTTTTTGAGACGTGGGTCAAATTTCGTTCATATTTTTTTTAGTACTAGCGCATGGGTCACTAATGCCCATTTGCACCAGAGTTAAATTTAAAAATTTTTAACTGAGTATTTTTAAAACTGAACGTCTCCAAATATAAATTGGCTTAACGGGTAAAAAAGAGGGCAATGGAGAAGTCTCTCTCTACAAACATAATCTTACAAAAGTACATTTTATCCGAAGAAAGTGCTTTAAATATAGTTATTTGCTTTGGTTTTCGATTTTTTTCAACAAACAAAGTCTGAGTAAAATTGTACACTTTATTTGATATTTTGTAAGCACTCTTTTGCTTTATTTCAAATCCTGCATACTTTCCTATACAATCGTTGTCATTTGCTTTGGAACTTTGCAACTTTGGAACTGTAATGACCAAACTGAAGGTTATAGACAGCATTTAAATTGCTTTTGTGTAAATGCAGTGCTTGAAAAAATTAAAACAGAATATAAATAATCCACACTAATTAGAAAATTTAAATAAGCCCGCGCGTAAGCAAACAAGTGGTTTCCTAGTAATCGTGGGTTAGTTAAAAAGCTTGCGTGGGTCAGAGTCTGACCCACGGGTCATAGGTTCGCCATCACCGATATATACCAAAAACTAAAGATAACTAACGTGCAAAAAATGATAGATGTAGTTAGCGTATTTAAGTAATTTAAAATTTATTATAATTTTTTTTATAACAAAGACAGAAAAACGGAATTAGCTTGACATGGTCTTATACATTTATAATTTATAAAACCTTTTTTATGAATTTTATTTATATTTTTAAAGAGAACATAAGAGAGAGGGAAAGTAATATTAACAGGATAGTATATACAAGACAGCGTATACATTAAAGAATATGTTCTAAACTAATATTACAACAGATCATGATATGGTACTTTATATAAAAACAAAACAAAAACAAAAAAATGTGTTGTATTAGTCATTTAAAAATTTTAATACAATTTTAGTATAATGTACTCATACATTGTAATATTAATTCGTGATCCGTCACCTTCCAAAGCATTATACAGTCGAGCCTCTATATAACGAACCTCTATATTGCGAATTTTTCTATATAGCGAACTTTTTCCAGGAACCTTGAGCATTTCAAGATTTTCTTCGTAAAATAACCTCTCTATAGCGAAGTGCATTTTCTATATAACGAACTTTTTCTTTTGCAATTCAATTTTTTTTCTCCCTATTTTTAACGTATTTCTCTGAACATTTCAAGTTATTCTCTCTTTAACACATTTTATGGTGGTCATAAATCTTGAACTAGTTTTATTAGATTCTAACTCGCTGAGAGCAACAAGTTTCTGGACGTTTCATCCAAAAAAAGCAACCTTTAACCCCCATTGTCCAGTTCACTAGAAGCATCTTCGATATCCCCTTGCACACTCAGTGGGGTTGTGTAGAGTCTCAGTTATAAAATATGTATATTTAATATTACTTGTATGCTTTCAATTATAAAAACTTCCTTCAAATTCATTAATTTTAATATAAAATTATTTTCTTAATATTGAAAATACAATGACACATTCGACATGTTTTTTTCTTGTTTTACTTGCAGTTTTCTTTCTTTCTTTTTTTTTCTAAAGGGTAAAATAATAAAACAAACATATATTAATTTTAAAAAAAAGGTGTCAATAATTACTTTTTTAATATATAGCGTTTTTGAATTTAAAATTTGTTTTATGTGTTTTATAAAGTATATTAAAAGACGAACCTTTATATAACGAATTTTCCATACAACGAACTTTTTCCGAGATTTAGCGACTTTGTTATATAGAGGTCGGACTGTATTTAATTTTTTTTATAAGACGCACATTCCTTCCATATATTTAATTTGATATCAGAGCTTTTTGCTATACACATTGAACAAAATTAGTTTCATCTAGGGTAACAACTAGATAAAACACGTAGATTAGTAAACCGTTGAGATGCTAATCTTCGTTTAAAATTAAAGATCTGTTGGTCTATGGTAGTGGTTCCCAAACCTTTTTTAACCCATGGACCCCTTTTTATAGTCAAAACTTGCCCACGGACCACTTTTTAAAGTCAGAACTTTCCCCAAGGACCGCTATTGGAAAATCATTATCAGAGGTTCCTTCAAACCTTTTTTTTTAACTCATGGACCTTTTGATAGTCAAAACTGACACGGACGACTTTTAAGCAGAACTTTCCAAAGATCTCAAGTTGGAAAATCTATATCAGAGGTTCCCAAACTTTTTAACCATGGACCCCTTTTATAGTCAAAACTTGCCCACGGACCACTTTTTAAAGTCAGAACTTTCCCCACGGACCCCAAGTGGAAAATCATATCAGAGGTTCCCAAACCTTTTTTAACTCATGGACCCCTTTTTATAGTCAAAACTTGCCCACGGACCACTTTTTAAAGTCAGAACTTTCCCCAAGGACCCCCAAGTGGAAAATCTATATCAGAGGTTCCCAAACCTTTTTAACTCATGGACCCCTTTTTATAGTCAAAACTTGCCCACGGACCACTTTTTAAAGTCAGAACTTTCCCCAAGGACCCCCAAGTGGAAAATCTATATCAGAGGTCCCCAAACTTTTTTTTGTCTCATAGACCCCTTTCCATGTTTTTCAGTTTGGAGTAGATCCCCAGTTTATCTAATATTGAATTTTTTCGAATTTACCAACTTGAATGTCTTTTTGACAGCTGGTATAGTGCTACTTACATTAAACGATTCAAATGTGTAACTGTAGTGAAGTATAGTGTTTAAACCTTAAAAAACCATGTTAATTAAATTAAAATTTAATTAATACATAAAATAACTTAGGGTCAATCTTGTCAGATTTGACCCTAAATCTCCTAAATCTCGGTCCAGCCCTTATTTCCTCCTTTCTTTTTTTTGTTTTGGAGATGGACAACCACGCTGAATTTTCTTCTGACTGGGAAAAGTAATTAAGAATTTTCTCACGATATTCCATAATTCGTCATAGAGCCCAAATTGCTGACATGGTCCTTGTTTTAATAAAATATATGCTGTCATCTTGTAACTGCAAATTAACCTCATTAAAATTAGTAAGTAAATCTATTAAGTAGATAAAATCTAGTTTCCACTTGACTAAATTTTCTTTTAAAAATTAAAATCTTCATTTGGTTTAATGAGAGCCACTATTATACACCCCCATTTACATCTCATGGACCCCCAAATTATTTTTTCACTGGCATGGACCCCTTGAAGGTCATCATAGACCCCTGGGGGTCTATATAGACCACTTTGGGAATCACTGATCTACATAAATGCATAGTATAAAAATTACAATATATATATACATTTTATTGAAGAATTATTTATTGAAAGAATTTTGGTTTAAAATAAAATTTAAAAAATAAATTAATGACTTGGATAAATTTGATGAGATGTTATGAGTGTATTTATATACGTCGCGATGTTTATGAGTAGCAACCGCAAATCCTCACGAGCAGTGGGTTCTTTTTCTTTTTTTTTTGTGATGAAATTTTTTACGGCACTGAATCCATGTTCTACCAAATTGGAAGATGGGAAAGTAGTCAACAACTTATGCACAATAACCCATAACGCAGGATATAAAATTGGGATCTGTTTTTGCAACCAGAATTTGTGGTATTCTTCTTCAAACACACATCGGTTTAAGTCCCTCATTTGCGGATATTTCAACAAGATGCTCCTGTATTAGTATGGATTAATCTGTGTTTCAGATCTGAGTTAATCCATGCGTAAATGGGTTGAACACCCAGTCGGGAATATCCAAGTAAATTTTTGGTATTTATTTCGATTTCCATAAAAATAAAAATGAATCAGAATTTTTTTACTTTATATTAAAACTTGCGCGGACCTCCTGACGTTGTTCAGGGACCTCCAAATCAATTTTAATTTTCCACGGACCCCTTAATAATATCAGGGACACCTGGGACTCCGTAGGGACCATTTTGGGAACCACTGGTCTATGGGTAGAGGACCTCTTGTGTACGTTACGGATCTTAATTATTAAAACGAATGCAAATTTTTACTTTGTGTGTGACCCAATTTGTACTAAGAGAACTCGATGCTAAAAATTCTAACCAATAGCAGTTTAAAAATAATAGTTTACAAAAGCATGGGGTCCCTACTAATGATAACATGGATGTCGTCTGATTACGTAGCGAGGATTATTTGTTTGAATTGTACACAAATGAATGATTGGTGACGGACCTCTTAATTTAGAACCATGGTCAAAGGAAGAGGATGACATTGGAATTGGTGCCCCCTCTCCTAATTTCCCCATCATGTCAACGTGAGGACTTAAAGCCAAGACAGATTTAACGTGCATAAGTCCCTTTGAAACTTTGGGTCTTCATTAGCACTAGGGTTTGAACTCATGACCCGTTGGTCACGAGCTCGTTACCATGACCACTAAGCTCACGGGTCAACATTGATACTTATTTTTAGCCACGGGTTCGTCCCTCGGATTTTAAATAGTAGAACGAAATCATTAAAATTCAGATAAATAACTCTCAGAAACCCAATTTAAAATTGTCAAGAAACAAGTAATATATAAAAAAAATTTTAAGTCAATTCCTACTTAGATCAACAAAGCAAAATTTTATTTTAGTTACTTTTTATTAAATAGTTACAATTAATATAAATATGTATATACATAGGACAGAATCACAACATTAAGTGGTAATTAATTTATATTCATTATCATTAAAGTATCGTATTGTCATCTAAAACAATCGTGTCTATAAGATTTCAGTTCAACTGAATGCCTTAAAACGTGAGAAAAATTTTTTTTCGTTTTGACACAAGTCGCCAAAAGGGTCGCTAAGTTGCCAATGTGGATGTACTTGTAAATTTTTGAATAATTAATTTTAATCAATTAATTTTTATTAATTATAATTAAATTATTGTATTGTCATTCGAAATAATCATGTATATAAAATTTCAGCTCATTTGAGGGCTTTAAAATGTATTTTATTAACGATTGAAAATTCCACCAAGATAAATAAATATATAGAAAGTGCGAGTTAATAGTAAGAGAATTGAAAAAAAAAATCATTAATAGAAGCATAGTTAAGGAGCATATCTTAAAATTCTGTTCATCCTCAGAAATTCCTAGAATTTTTCGAAAATAAATATCATGGGCCTGATTAACTAGTTTAGATTACTAGCTAAAAATTGGAGAATGTACATAATCTATTGCAAAATTATATAAAATTTAAGTTTTATTTTTTATTTTTTCTTATTTACAGCTGTTAAAAACTTTTAAAAAATGGAATTAGGATTTTTAGTAAAATGTTTTGAATCAAATACGAAAACTATTGTTTGTTATATCCGATTTTTTTCGAACGCTATTCAATAGTCTCTCTATGAGTTCTTATATTATTCATATTTCATTCTCTTCTAAAGGGATTTTTAAATTTCTTTTAAAATATTTACATTCTATTTTTATTTGCAATTACAGCAATTATTTATAAATACAAAATGTCTTAATTACTTAGTATAATCATTACTAAAAGAACGTTTAATTTTATAATATCATTGAACAATGTATGATTAAATTAATGTAGTATATGGTGCTTTTATATATAGTTGATTATATGTTATCAAATATTGTAATGTACTAAGAGTTAAGCTGAGAAATAGTTTAAAGTACTTACCGTAAAATCCGGTGTATAATGCGCGCTTTTAACACAAAAAGTAAGATCGAAATGTACGGGTACGCGTATTACTCTGGGTATCAAAATGAAAGATGTGAGCGGAGAAAAGAAACTTAGACTTTTACATAGATCGAAATATATAATATTTATTTAAAAGAAATGGCTTTCCTTAAGAACTTAAAGGGTTGTTGTTCTTGAAGTATTCATATATATTTCTTCTAAACTTTGGAATAATATTTCTAATAAATGACTTGAAAATATTATAACATTGTACACGTACATCTCAGGTTTCTTCGTAAAAAAAAAGGGGTGCGCGTTATACAGGGAATGCATCTAAAAATTAAAAATCACAACTTGAAAGTATAGGTACGCGTTATGTGGTGGTGAGGGTTACACGTCGGATTTTACGGTATTTAAGTTACAAGAAATAATAGTTATTATTCTAATTAAGAATAAATATATATAATTTCAAAATATTTCTCTAAATTTTTTTTATTCACTAAATTAAAAAAAAATTAGAACTTATTTTCGTTTATTCTAACCAAAATATATGGAGGAAATTTTTTTAAAAAAAAAATGAGCGAGCAAAAAATATCAGACATTTACTTTGATTTGCTCGAGCGTCCCACGCATGCCTAGTTAGATTCAATTAAGATATCCGACCACGATCGGAGCCGTGATTTTAAAAAAGCGCATAAATGGATAATTTTCAAGATTTCTAGTGTCATTTAGATTAAAAACCAGTATAAAAGGGTTTTTAAAAGGACTTTTTGAAAAAAAAAATTATTTAAATATTATTATATTTTGGCACAAAATGAACTTAGTATAATCTTTTTTCAAAATGTTCTCCTTTTAAAAAAAAAATGCTTCTATAATAATAATATTTCGCTTATATAAAGAAGGACTTTTTCCCCCAGAGAGTCTGAAGTGGGTTTTTTAAAAAACTCAAAATTTTTTTCAGAGTTATTACCCATTGAAATAATTATCGGGGGTTTTTTTTTTGAAAAAATTTCCCCCCTCTTTTTTGTAAAAAAAAAATATGGATAAATCCACCAAGTTGTATATTTTAAAAAAATTCCCTAGTTCAGCCCCCTTGCCAGAGGCCCGGGAGCCAAAAACGGGGAAAAAATATTATTAAAAATGTTTTTTTTTTCACAAAAGGAGAATGTTTTAAAAAAGGGGTGTTCTACGTTCTTTTTTTGTCAAAATATTGTACTTAAATAATTTTTATTGTCCCATTTTATTTTTAAAACAATTTTATAAAATTTCCAAATAAAAGTGAACTAAATATCAAATATCCATTTATACGTTTTTTGAAATTTGATTCCGAACGTAGTCGGATACCTTAATATTCGAATTGACCATTTCATTTTGTCTATGGTTTCTTTTTCAAGAAATTGGTCCATGAGGTGAGAAAAATCAGATCTGGAAAATTTTCGTTTGTGAAAAAAAAGTTTCCCATTTGGGACAGCCCACGGACCAACAATACAATCCATTAAGTCGCCTTTGTAACTTTAAGCATTGGGAATTCTGTGTGGCAACATATACAGATTTCTATGTGCACGTCCAACTGAAACATATTTCTCCCCATACAAAAATGCCACAAACGGTGTAAATGAATCTCATATGTCAAATGGATGATATATAGTATATTCTTCTCTCCATTGAAAATCAGTCTATAAATCAAAGTTGAACGAACATATACCTCCACTGACTTTCAGTGCGATTTACAGGACTACTATTTGTTCTTTTCAAAAGCTCCCTCCTGTGGCGAAAGGTTATAGAGACGCACAAAAGCTTTTTTTTTCCCGCATACAGCCCCCCAAAAAATGCTTTTTTTGTGAAACTTTTAATTTGCTATAGAAAAATAAGGTTAAACCCAAGGGGTGATTGAGTTAGAGTCCTGGGACAAAGCCCCAAATTACAGTACCGGTTATCTGAAGTAATGTTAATTCAGCCTATCTTTGGTATGTCTTCGAGAAAATGAACCAGTTGTTGGGGAGAAAAGCCCACGGGGCTCGCCATAAACATTTGATATTTAGTCATCTTGCAATTTTAAGATTGCCCTTTTCCCGGTGACGGGGTTTTTTTCGGTTTTTACTTACTAATCCTCTTGGGGAATCTTTGGGGCCAGAATGGCAATATTTCAATCCATGCCTCTCAAGAAGAAACCGCGATACTCAGATTATATAGTGAATAGATATATAAGGAAGCATTAGCATTCGCGTGTTAGTAGAATAGAAGTCGGATAGTAGTAGAATGGAAGAATAATAGTAGAAGAATAGAATTGAAGATATTGGTAAGATATTAATTATAGAAGTGTAATTATAGAACGGACATTATTTAAGTTTGGAATCAAAGGGATAAGAATTTTAGAATTGCTTTTCTTTAAAGAAAAAGGATTAAGGAAATCCAGGCACTATTTACTTAGAATTTATAATTACGAAGTATCACCCTGATTATATCCCCTACTAAGACTTGTGTTGCATTGATCAATATATATTTAGACAATAAAAAATTTGGGGGATTTATTAGGGGAGAATTTGGGTGATCAATCATTTATTCCTACAAATTAGGTCGTGGGGGGAAGAGATGATCCCCCGGGGCCGGGGGATATCAAAACCCCTGCTCAGGGCTGGTTTTAAAAATTTTGCCCCGGCAGGTAAAATTTATCCCCTGTTTTTGGTGCATAAAAAAACAAAAATTTAGATAAAAGTTTCCCGTTGGGGGGGCCAATGGAAAATTCCAGTGGTCGGGGAAATGAATCGCGGCTGGTTTGTCACGAGTTCGAGCCCAGTACCACTAAAGACCCACCGTGTAGGGGCAGCGATGCACTTTAAAATTTTCTAAAAAATTTCCCCCCGTCGGTGTAGGGGGAAGGAAGGGGGATTTTCCCCGAGCCGGTGTCTTTCCCCCTCCTTTTTCTGACCATGGTTAAAAAAATTCCAGGTCCGTCGTCAAAAGCCCCGAGTAGCGGAAAGTGCGATGTTAATATTCACCCACCCGCTTCGCCCCAAATTGTTTTGTATACTATATTTTTTAAATGATTTTCAATTATGTCATGTTTAAATTTCTTCCTTTCCACTCACAGACTATTTCTGGGCCAAATAAATTTTTAACCCTTTTCTGAAAATGTTTTTTCAATTTTTAAAAACCCTATTTTTAACACCTCTTTTCTTTTTTCCGTGGGTTTTTAAAAGTGTTAGAAAAGAAATTCAGTTGTTCAAAAGCTTGACATTATCCCCCGAAAAAAAAGACTTCAAAAAAAAGAACGAAAAATAAATTTCAAGTTTCCAAAGGGGAACGGGGTTATACGTTGAATAAAAACTTTAAAAAATTAAAAATGAAATTAGAAAGTATAGTCATTTAAAACCCGATATATGCGGGTTTTTTTAAAAAAAGAAGAACATTTCAAGCTCTTAACCTTTTCATGAGTGATGATTTCTAAAACTACCTATTCATTTTTTTTTTCATACAGGAAAATCAAAGTTAGTAAATAAAAATTTGTCTTCAAATTATTTTTTAGTTTTAAATAAGATTTACAGTTAACAGCACTACAATATTAAATGTTTTGAGTTCATCCTACATGATAATATTTTTGGTTTTAAATTTTTTTATTTTTAAGGGTACCCGGGACTATTTGGACCCCCCTTTTTTAGGGAAAAAATTGTAGATGTGGGGATTTTTTATAAATTTTAGGTTTATTTAATACATTTTAAGAAAAATATATTAAAATTAAATAGAGAAAAAAGAAATTATTATTAGTAAAATGGGGGGAATGGTAAAAATTTAAAAAAAATTCCATAAAACGCGGGGCCCATTCTTTTTTAAAACCCCCTTTAAAAATTTTTTAATTTTGGGATAGGGTTCTTTGTTTTTTTCTTTTAAAAATTTTTTAAAAGGATAAGAGTTTGTTTAATTTCTAAAAAAACTAGACCCCCTTTTTATCTCACCTATATTAAAATTCCCAAAAAACCCGTATTTTTTTCACATAAGGGACAAAATTTGGAAAATTAAAAAGGGGTTGAAAAAAATTTAAAAAATTTTAAAAACATTTCTATTTATTATAAAAAAACATAAAAAAAAATTTTCAAAGTGAATTTTTTTTCAAAACATTTTACAATCGCGCCCCCGTTTGAGCTTTTTTAAAAAAAAAAACGCAATTTAAAGTATGATATCCCCTTCCCCAAGTAATGGATCAAATTTTTACAAAAAAACACTTGTATTTTTTGTTCTAGAGAATGGAAAATAATAAACTTGGTATTTTTATAAAGTTAAAAGAGGGAAATAAAAAAAAAAATCGGGAAAAAAATTTTGTAAATTTTGGGGAAAAATTTAATTTTAGGATCCGACTACGTTCGGAACCGTGTTTTTAAAAAAAAGCGCATAAATGGATAATTTTCAAGATTTCTAGGCCATTTGGGATTAGAAAAACATGTATAAAAGGGTTTTAAGGACATTTTGAAAAAAAAAAAAATTTTTTTAAAATATAATTTTTTGGCAAAAAAATGAAAAAAAAGTAAATTTTTTTTCCCAAAAATGCCTTTTTTAAAAAAAAAAAAGCTTCTATAATAAAAATTTTCGCTTATAAAAAAGCAAGGACTTCTTCAGAAAAAGTCTGAACCGGGATTTTTAAAAAACTAAATTATTTCGGGTGTTGCCCCCATTGAAAAAAATTTACGGGTTTTTTTTTTTTTGAAAAATTTTCCCCCCCTTTTGTTGAACCCAAAAATAGGGAAAATCCACTTCTAAGTTGTATTTTCTTGGGTTCGTTTCAGAGTGTCTGAGCCATATACAGGCAAAAAAATTTTTATTAGAAGCATTTTTCAAAAAAGGAAAAGTTTTAAAAAATGGGTCGTTCAAATTCTTTTTTTGTCAAAATATTGTATTTAAAAAAATTTTTTTTATTGTTAAAATATTCTTAAAAAATTTTTTATATACTTTTTCTAATCAAATTTTTAAACCCCAAAAAACAAACATATCCATTTATACGCTTTTGCAAAATCACGATTCCGAACGTAGTCATCCCTTTAATTTTTTTCGAATTAATTTATTTTGTCTATGGTTTTTTTTCAAAAAAAAGGGGTCCTGGGGTGAGTAGGGAGATCGGCAATATCTGTTTGGAAAAAAAGCTATCACCTTTTTAAAGCCCACGGACCAACAATACAATCCTTTAAGTTTTGAAAATTTTAAGCGGGGAAATTTTCTGGTGGAAAACATATACAGATTTCTATGTGCACGTCCAACTAAACATATTTCTCCCCATACAAAAATGCCACAAACGGTGTAAATGGATCTCATATGTCAAATGGATGATATATAATATATTCTTCTCTCCATTGAAAATCAGTCTATAAATCAAAGTTGAACAAAATTAACCTCCCCCGATTTTTCAGCGCGTTTTCGGGACTACTTTTTTGTTCTTTTCAAAAGCTCCCTCCTGTGGCGAAAGGTTATAGAGACGCACAAAAGCGTTTGCTTCGCATACAGCCCACCAAAATGCATTCTTTTTGTGTACTAAAACTTTTTTAGCGAAAAATAAGTGGGGGATCTGTTGGATGGATTAGAGTCCTGTTGGAACCCCAAATTACAGTCCCGGGGTTATCTGAAGTAATGTTAATTCAGCCTATCTTTGGGGCCCCTTCGAAAAAAATAAAACCTTTGTTGCTTAAAGTTTTCCCCCAAGGGGCTCGCTTTTTAAATTTGATATTTAGTCATCTTGCAATATAAGATTGTCCTTTACTTCGTGACGGGGTTTTATCGGATTTACTTACTAATCCTCTTGGGGAATCTTTGGGGCCAGAATGGCAATATTTCAATCCATGCCTCTCAAGAAGAAACCGCGATACTCGGGATTATATAGTGAATGGGGATATATAAGGAAGAAGCACGGGGGGTTAGTAGAATAGAAGTCGGATAGTAGTAGAAGGGAAAGGGGTTAAATAGTAAAGAATAGAATAGAAGATTTTGGGAAAAATTTTATTAATTATAAAAAGGTAAAAAACGGCATTATGTTACAACAAAGGGGGAAAGAATTTTTGGGAATAGCTTTTCATAAAGATAGCGATTAAAATTTCCAGGCCCCATTTATTTTAGAATTTAAAATTTACGAAGTATCCCCCCTGATTATACCCCCTTTTCCCTTTCCTTTGGGGTTGCATTGATCAATATATTTTTTTAGACAAAAATAAATTGATTTGGCGGGAGAATTTGGGTGATCAATCATTTATTCCTCAAAACTGGGTGCGTTTTTTGGAAGAAAATAACCCCCCCGGGGGGAATCACAACCCCTGCTCAGGGTTTGGCTTTTAAAAATTTTGCCCCAGGCAGGTTTTAAGCCCCCGTTCTGTGCACAAAAAAATTTTTGCAACGCTTCTCGCTGGGGGGTGGCCATGGAAACCCCAGTGGTAAAGGACGAACGGGGCTGGTTTGTCAGGGAGTTCGACCCCCGGTCCCCCAAAGACCCACCGGGGGCGCGATGCACGTTAAATTACCGGCTCAAATTTCCCCCCCCGTCGGTGGTGTAGTGTGGGAGTTGAAGGGGGGTTTCCGTCAGGTGTCGTTCTCGTCGTTTGACCATGGTTCAAAATTACTAGGTCCGTCGTCAAAAGCCCTCGAGTAGCTGAATACTGCGATGTTTATATTCACTCACTCCGCTTCGTCTAAATTGTTTTGTATACTATATTTTTTAAATGATTTTCAATTATGTCATGTTTAAATTTCTTCCTTTCCACTCACAGACTATTTCTAGGCTGGAATGAGCATTTAGTATCCTTTTGTAACTGTTTTTTTCACCTTTTATCAACCACATACTTTCTAACACCTCTTTTCTTGTTCTGTAGGGTTTTAGTGTTAGAAAAGAAATTCAATTGTTCAAAAGCTTGACATTGTACTTCGAACAAAAGACTTCAAAAAATAAGAGCACAGCAAATGAAGATTTCAAGTTTCTTCTTTAAAAAAAGGGGAACGCGCGTTATACGTTGAATACACTTAAAAATTAAAAAATGAAATTAGAAAGTATAGGTGCATATTATATACTCCGATATATGCAGTATTTAGAAAAGAAGAACATTTCAAGCTCTTAACCTTTTCATGAGTGATAATTTCTAAGTAAACTACCTATTCATAATTTTTTTTCATGCAGGAAAATCAAAGTTAGTAAATAAAAATTTGTTTTCCCCAAATTTTTTTTTTTATTTTTTAAAAAATTTACATTTGCCAAAGCACCCCAATATTAAATGTTTTGAGTTCATCCTACATGATGATATTTTTTGGGTTTTTAAAAATTTTTTTGAAAATCTTAAGGTTTTGCGACTACTTCGGACAACCTTTTTTTTTAAAAAAATTGTTAGGGGTTTTTTTTTAAATTTTTGGGTTTTTTTTAAATCATTTTTAAGAAAATAAAAAATTTTAAATAGAAAAAAAAAGAAATTATTATTAGTAAAAGGGGGGAAGGGTTTAAAATTTAAAAAAAAATTACAAAAAAACGGGGCCCCCATTCTTTTTTTAAAAAAAAGTTTACGAACAATTTTTAATATTGATAAGTTGTTTTTGTTATTCATTTTGGGAAATTGACTTTTGGGATAAGAAAATCTTTTAAATTTTCTCCCAAAAACAGAACCCTTATCTAAATTTTTTATAGAAACGTTTTAAAAAACTGTGATTATATTCACAAAAGGGGCCCGAAAAGGAAAAAACAGGGGTTGGAAAAAAATTTGAAAAAAACATTTTACTATTATACAGAACATACAAAAAAAATTTCAGTAAATTACCAAACTTTTTGAGCAATCGCTGCCCCCGTTTGAGCTTTTTAAAAAACAAAATTTAATGTAAGGATATTTTCCTTTTTAAGAAGGCATCTGTTTTTATTTAAAACACTTGTGTTTTTGTTCTAGAGAAAAAAAACAAAAAAACTTGGTATTTTTAAAAAAGCTAATAAGATGGCTAATAAAATAAAAAAAGAAAAAATTTGTCCATTTTGGCAAAATTAATCTTTTTAGTTGACTATTCGGAACCCGTGATTTAAATTTTCGGGTAAGGATATTTATTTCCCTTTAAATACGGGGAAAAAATTTGTTTTATAAAAGGGGCATTTTGAAAAAAAAAATTATTTAAATGCTGAATTTTTCCCGGAAAAAATTAATTTTAAAAATAATTTTTTTTTCAAAATTTTTCTTTGTAAAAAATGATTTTTTGAAAATTTTTTTTCCCCGGGGAAAGGGGTTTTAGACCCCCTGTACAGAGGCCCCAAACCGAATTTTGAAATATATAACTTAGAAGGGGGGTTTTTACATATTTTTTCGACAACAGAGGGGGGCAATTTTTAAAAAAAAACTCCCAAAAATTATTTCAATTGATGCAACCTAAAAAAAATTTAACTTTATCAAAAAATTTTGTCGAGCCTCTGTAGAGAAGGCTGAGCTATATACAGGCAAAATATTTTTTATAATAGAAGCATTTTTCACGGGAGAACATTTTGAAAAAAAAAAATTATTTTCTAATTTTTTTGGGCCAAAAAAAATTGTATTTAAATAAATTTTTTTTAAAAATTTCCCTTTTAACAATTGTATGCGGGGTATTCTAATCTGAGGACACTCAAATATCCAAGGAAAATTATCCATTTATGCGCTTTTTAAAATCACTTTTCCGAACGTAGTCGGATACCTTAAGTTTTTAAGAAGCCTATGTGTTAGATAAAAATCCAAAAATTGCAGAATATATCTGAAAAACTTAATGTTCGGGTCTTGAATATCTTCGGAATACTCTTTATCCTGTGAAAAACTGCACCAAAAAATATTTAAATTTATAATTTTTCTTTTTGGGGGATATCGTTTTTTTGGATCGGGTTTAAATTCCCGCTCGCGGGAAAAACCCTTGGGGATCTTGAATTTCTGAGAAAAATGGGAAAAGGGGTTTTTTTTTTGTTCAGAATAAAAGGAATGCCTATAATGTGGTATAACTATAACATGCAATAAAATAATTAACCCCATCAATAAATAACAAGGCATTTCAAATCTTTTTTGGGTTTTTAAAATTGCGTAATTTTAGGAAAATAGGCTATGAAATTTTTCATTCTCTATGATTTATATATTCTTTTTAAGATTATTTAACTTATTTTTATTGTTAATTTTGCAATTTATTGATTAATAAATACCATATTTTCTTTTTCTTTTTTTATCGCATTCTATTTCCATTATCAATATATGCAATTTTTGTAGTTATCGCCAGGTTGAGCAACATGATAAATTTTATTCATAATAACAGCTGTATAAAAAAATAATTTTAGCAATTTCGACAAATATTATTTATAATTTACAAAATTTTCAACACACACTTCTTACTGCATTCCGTAAAGCAATTGAATAAAATTATTTTTTATATTATTGCCAAAGTTTATAAGTAAAATTTAATTGTTAAAAATATGTAGCAGTTATTTAATTTTAAAAATTTCTCCCCTTTTACGTTCCCGAAACATTTGGGTTCAGTTCCTAAACACGTGGGGGGGTCCCCGCCCCCCCAATGTCACAGACGGGCAGTGGCTTCGTTTTTGAAACCCCCCCTATGGGGAAAACCAAGGGTCTACAAAGCTTTTGAATGCATTCCAAATTTAAATTCCCTATGATTCACTTTTTGTAGCTTTTCCTTTAATGGGCCCCCGTATCAAAACCCCCTTTGGGGGCTTTCTTTTTGGGGAAAAAAAATAAAAATGATTAAAAAAAAAATTAATAGTGATAAATATTTTTTAAAAAACTTATTTGGAAAAGTCAAAATTTCCCTTGGGGGGCTTTAGCTTGAAAAACCCCCCACCTTTATATGGCTTTTATAGAGCGGAGCTCCCCTGGGTTTAGAGGTGGATTTCATGCTTTACTTCAATTCAATTATTCATAAAATAAAAATTTCCCCCCAAAACGGCAAAAAAACACATGTTTTAAACATTTTTTTTATAAAAAACCAAAAAAAATTAAAAAACCCTTTTTAAAATTTAAAGACCAATTTTAAAACATTAAGAAATATTTTTTTAATAGTATGTTATAATTTAAAATTACAAATGTGAGTTAATCACCCTCCCCCAAGTGAAAAATAGGCCCAAAGTTATAGAGGCCCCCAACATTTAAATATTCTTAAACCCCAAATAGGGGGCCTCTTAATCATTTTAAAAAAAATACCCCCCAAGGGAAACCCCGGGTACAGGTCCCCCTCAGGACTAAAAAATACGTCACTGTACACTATCATTACTCATTCAGTCAAAAGGTAGTTGTCGGTCGAGCCTGTTTGTGTGATTGCAAGTCATGCACATTTACTAGTTTCGGGGGAATTGTTTGAAAATATTTGGCAAAAGAATGTTTGTCTATTTTAAGGGTCATATATGGGGCCAACAATTCAGGGGGTTGGTTTTAGAAGTCTTGGGCGTTTCAAAGAGCCCCAATCGTCAGTATTTTTAAAACAATTTAAAAGGGAATCCAGTATCCCGTTTGTGGGAAAATATTTGGGTTTAAAATCCAGAATTTCGTTTTACCTATTCGCAGTGTCAAAAAAGCAAAGGGTAACCCTTTTTATTGATTCTTTACTTAAATTGGGAAAAAAAGATAAATTAAAGTTCATTGTCTGATTCAGTAACTTAAAGCAGGTGTTCGGTATTTATTAAAATATGAAAAAGGCAAGGTACTGTTATCGTTTTTATTTGCTTACCTACTAAACCAGGGGTGGCCAACGCGTGAGAGTGCTACGAGGGGGTACAGTGGAGTTGTAATAGTGGCAAGCCAAGACTTACTGAAAAATTTTTAAATAGGGTTAAAATGTCTAGAGCAGGGGTGGCGAACCTTTTTAGACGTTCAAATTTTGTTCAGGGTTTTTTAAAATACCAGGGTTTCACTAATTATTTGCAAGAGTTAGTTTTAAAAAAAATTTTTAAATGAGTATTTTTTAAAAATGAACATCTTTTAATTCAATTGGGGTTATAATGGGGAAAAAAATGCGCTATGGGTCTCTTTCTACAAACATAACCGATTATAAAATGCATTTTATCGGAAGAAAATGTTTTTTAAAAATGGTTTTTTGCCATGGGTTTTTGATAGTTTTTCAACAAAAAAAAATGTGGAAACAAACTTATACACTTTATTTGATATTTTGTAAACACTTTTGCTTTATTTCAAATACTACATAATTTTAATATTTCCCGGGTTTGCGTAGCCTTTTAAAGCAGGGGGTTTAGCTAAAAACCCCCCATCAAAAAGATACGGGGGCCCCAAGCCCAGGTGCCCTAAAATGTGTAAGAAGAGATCGTAAAATATTGAGAGCCCACCAAAAGAGACCCGAATTTTATTCGGGGTCTACCAGGACTTGCTACGCCAGTGTTTGGAACTGTAATGATCACACTGAAAGTTATAGACAGTATTTAAATTGCTTTTGTGTCAATGGGCTTGAAAAAATTCAAATGTAATATAATTGTCCGCACAAATTAGAAAATTTAAATAAACCCGAGTAAACAAACAAGTGGTTGCCTAGCAGTCGTGGGCCAGTTAAAAAGCTTGCGTGGGTCAGTGTCTGACCCATGGGTCATAAGTTCGCCATCACTGGTCTAGAGTTTACATATATAACTACAAGTATCCTGAGTTTACATAACTACAAGCATCTAGAGTTTACATAACTACAAGCATCTAGAGTTTACATAACTACAAGCATCTAGAGCTTACATAAAATTAAAAACATCTAGAGTTTTCATAACTACAAGCATCTAGAGTTTTTCATAACCCCATCTAGAGTTTTTTTAAAATAACCCCAAGCATCTAGAGTTTTTCATAACCCCAAAATATCTAGGGGTTTTCATAACCACAAGTATCTAGAGTTTACATATATAACTACAAGCATCTAGAGTTTACATAACTACAAGCATCTAGAGTTTACATAACTACAAGTATCTAGAGTTTTACAAAATACAAGTTTTATAGAGTTCATAAACCCCAAAAAACTGAAAATTTTATTTACGTATACTAACTTCATTTTTTAAAACTTTTTAAAGTTTAATTATATCATAATAAAAGAATATTTGAACGTCTTTTCTTTTATACGTACCGCCTATTAGATTGTGAATATTCAACTGTTTACTATCCCAGGTTGCACGAAATAACTTTATACTTATATTAGTAAGACGTTTTGCAAAAGTAAATAGTTTTCTAATGGTAAAAAGCACCTTTTATCATATGCGGGAAAAAACACACCTATAATGAAGGTGAGGGAACAACTTATTTACATATCAGCAGAATTGACATTAAAATTTAAATTGAAGCAAGAACCTTTTTTTAAATTTTAGGCTACAAATTCATGGAAATTGTGCAGGATTTCACACAAACTATAAGAATTTTAATGTAATTCAGAACGATGTACAGTCGGATCTCTATTAAATGAAGTCGCTAAATCCCGAAAAAAAAAGTTAGTTATATGGACGATTCGTTAAATAGAGAGAGATTCATTTTCTAATATACCTAAAAAATCGCTGAAAACAAATTTTATATTCATAAACACTGAATATTATTATAAAAAGTAATTGTTCACGCTTTTTTTTTTGAAAATTAATATCTATTGATTTTATATATCTAATCCATCAAAAAAAAGAAATCTACAAGAAAAAAAAATTGTCCAGGAATACACGGTATTTCCAACTTTAAAAAATAATTTTATACTAAAACTAATGAAAATTTTTTAACCGTATTTTCTAGTTGTAAGACTACGAGTAATTTTTTAAACGTATATTATTTTCTAACCAGTAATTTCATGCATACACTACAACATACGTTCTTAAATTTAATTACTATAAAATTCTATGTTATTTTGGGGTTTTTTTTTGGGAAAAATTATATATTTCATTGTGTCAGGTTAGTTGGGGCACTTGGTAAAAAACCCGTTTGAGGTCATTTTATCACCGGGAAAAAAGGGCCAAAAAAAAAGAATAATTTGAAAAAAAGTCCTTAAAAAAAGTTTTAAAAAAAATGAGAAAAAAAAAAACAAAATTTAAAAAATGAGTGAATAAACGTTCAGCTACAGAGGGCTTTTTGGGGGACGAATCAAAAGTAATTTTAAAACCCTGGTCAAGGACGTGGGCAACTCCTGAGCTGGCACCCCCCTTTCCCCCAATACCACAAACCAAAGGGGGAATTTTGGGGCTCAAGGGTTTTTAAAGGGTCGTTCCCCACACGGCGAGGGCTTTCCGGGGGTAATTTGGCTCCCAAAATCAGGGCATGCCCGCCATGATCCGGGCACCTTTAAACCCCTGGGCTACCACAGCCCTATCAAATTAAAAGAGAAAAAGTTTGCTAAATGGAAAATGCAGTTCGCTATTTGGAGGTCATTTTACATAGAAAATAGTAAAATGTTCTTAGCTCCATGAAAAAGCTCACAAAATAGAGAAATTCGTAACATAGACGTTCGTTATATGGAGGTTCGACTGAATTTAAGTGAAAAATATTTCTCTTTGTAAGTGTGGCTGCAAAAACAAAATATAGATTCAAATTAAACGTAGCCTATGAAATGCGATAGCAAATACTTTCAACAGCACGAGACCTAGTTTCTTTAAAAAAGGGCAAATACATACCTTATTATATTGCATAGGTAGATGACACTTGTATCACAAATCAATATTATTAATGAATAAAAATTGCATTTAAAATGTTTTTAATAATAAATATAATTGGGTTTTCATTAAAAAAAACCTGTAATATGTTTTTAGCCTCCCAAAAAATTTTTCCCCTTTTTAATGGGGGGGAAAATTTTTTAAAAAAACCTTTAGTTCCCCCAAACAGTATTTTCCCCAAAGTGGGCTACATCGACCCCTTAGGGGTCTATGACGACCTGTAATTTCCCAAATCAAAACGAAAAAAATAATTTAGGGGTCCATGAGGTGTAAATGGGAATCTCATTAAAACAGATCGTGATTTCAATTTTAAAAGAAAATTAAGTGGAAACCAGATTTTACCTATTTAATAAACTTATTTAGTAAACTTAATGAGGTTAATTTGTATTTAGAAGGTGACAGCATAAATTTTATTAAAACATGGACCTTCCTTTCGGCGTTAATTGCAAGGATTATATATATATATATAAACTAAGAGATCAAGATATTAGACGACACGAATTTTTCCAGTTTCTTATTTTGACACAGACAATCTTCGAAGAAAATGGCGTTTTATCCTACGATCAACATTTAAATGCCTTCTAATCAAATTTTGGAACTATGTTTGAGAGTGCTTTGACTATGGTAACACAACAGTAGGCAATGAATTCATATGTGGTCTCAAGGAAAAAACAACAACAAAAATGTCATATTACAAGAACTGATCGAAATGGACACTAACGAAGTTTTAAAGTAAAGTTTAGAAATATATGTCAGCAGTTTTAACTTTAAAAAGACATACCTGTTATTTATCCCAAATTATTGAATATCGTCAGCAAGTTTTTAATTGCTTTTCCTGGTGAGAAGGAATTTCAGCGCAGTTGTCAATCTGAAAAAAAGAAAAACACATTTACACCATTGACTTAGAAGATTGAGTTTAAGCCTCATAAGACTGATGCCAAATGTTGAAAATTTGTTAATGAAACACCAGATTCGCGCCTCTCCATGCTCAATTACTTTATGTGTATTAATCAAGTTTCAATAGAATTAATTAACATATGTTTTTTTAAGCTTTAGGGTATCCGACTACGTTCGGAACCGTGATTTTGAAGAAGCGTATAAATGGATAATATTTATAATATTTAGTGTCACTTAGATTATAGAAAATGTATATAAAATTATTTTAAGAATGTTACTACAATATAATAAATTATTTAATTACAATATTTTGACAAAAAATGAACATAGACTGACCCATTTTCAAAATGTTCTCCTTTTGTGAAAAAAGCTTTTATTATAATAATATTTTTCCTGTACATAGCTCAGATCTCTGTACACAGGCTCAACTAGAATGTGTTTGAAATATATAACTTAGAAGTGGGTTTATCCACGTCTTACGACAACAGAGGGGAGAAATTTTAAGGAAAAACGCCGATAATTTTTTCAATGGGTTGTAACTCTGAAAATAATGTGAATTGTTCAAAAATCTTGGTTGAGCCTCTGTAGAGAGGTCTGAGTTATATTCAGGCAAAATATATTATTATAATAGAAGCATTTTTCACGAAAAAAGAACATTTTGAAAAAAAAGTTATTCTAAGTTAATTTTTTGCCGAAATATTGTATTTAAATAATTTTTTTTTTGTCAAAATGTCCTTAAAACAATTTTATACATGTATTCTAATCTAAGTGACACTAAATATCATGAAAATTATACATTTATGCGCTTTTTAAAACCACGGTTCCGAGAACGTAGTCGGATACCTTAAATACTATCCTTTCCTACGGTTAGAAATTTAAATCTTTTAAAGTAAGTAGCTCTATAGCAGCGATCAAAAAGACATTTAAGTTTATATTTGCAAAAAAATCTGTATTGGGTAAGGAGAGGTTTATTCGAAAACCGAATAACATGGCAAGGGGTCTATGAGACAAAGAAGCTTGGGAACCTAAATGTTCTAAAGGTTCCAAGAGTCAAAAAAGTTTGAAGACCACTGCCGTACTCTAATGTGAGAATCATACCATCATAGTCAGGGTAAGACGGTCGTTACCGTCGAGGATCCATCGATCAAAGTAGCAATCTGTATCTGCCATTGATTCAATTCACCTTGACAAGAGGTTGCACCGTCGTTTTTTTAGAGTGATTTTTTGACTATGCAGAATTCTTTCCTTAAATGACCCATGAAATACCTGAGAACTTTAAATAATGGACACCCAGTTGCAGGGTAAAAAACAGCCCGGATTCCCACATCTAAGGTAACGCCATTCTCTTGCTCTTTTTTTTTTGTCGAGTGACCATGTCCTACAATACCTTTGTTTGCGTGGGAAGCCTAAAAAAAAACCAACAATGGTTACACCATTTTCACATAACCAGTCGGCGTCATTGTAGTTACAGCTGCGGATGACTTTTTTAAGGGAAAGAAAAAAAAATAAAGATTATGTCGCGTTTGTGCAATGGAATTTACTTTTCGGTAAGAGTCAGAGCTGACCAGCACTCTACAGACCTTTGACTTACTTTTTTTCTTCTAGGAACAGGGAGAACGCTTGGTTTAAAAAGAAGATGAAAAAGACAGTCACCTATGGGGAGGAGTTCTTTAAGTCTTCACGCTGAAAAAAATCACCCTTCAAGATCTTTAAAAGGTGGTCGATCTAATGAGATACTTCCCCTTGTGCCCGAAAGAATGCCCCTTTGTGTCAATCAACTCCTTTTGTTGAATTTTGAAACCGCTCAGAATGACTTCAATCCTTGTTACACGCAACCTCTCAGCACATTACGTTGCACAAAAAAAGAATGTTTTCGAAAACACAATCATTAAGAGGCTTTAGGTTCTCCAGCACTGTACCGAGATATTACTTTTTAAAATTAATAAGTTGAAATAAAATTCCGAATTAAGTAAAACAATTTACTAACAATTTAAGGAGTAGAAATAATCATTTGCATCACTTGCTCTCTATCAGTGTACAAACACAGGGGTGTCAAACTCGCGGGCCACATGCGGCCTACAATGAGCAATTTTGCGGCTCGGTCAAAATATTAAAACATAATAATATATAATAAAATATCAAAATTTCCCTCGAAATAGAAAAGATAGTAGCAGAGAAGAGATGTCAAGTGTCAGGACGTGCATATGAAATTTTTCTTGTTCTTTTAATTCCTACTATTAACTCACACTCTCTCTATATTTATTTATTTATCTTGGTGGAATTTTCAGTCGTTTATAAAATACTTTTTAAAGCGCTCCATTGAGCTGAAATTTTATATACATGATTATTTTGGATGACAATACCATAATTAAATTATAATTAATAAAAACTAATTGATTAAAACTAATTATTTAAAGAATTACTAATACAACCACGTTAACATCATTTTTGGCGACTTAGCGACCCTTTTGGCGACTTGTGTCAAAACTTTAAAAGATTTTTTTCCTCACGTTTTGAAGCATTCAGTTGAACCGAAATTTTATATACACGATTGTTTTGGATGACAATACGATACTTTAATGATAATAAGTAAAAAGGAATTACCACTTAATGTTGTGATTCTGTCCTATGTATATACATATTTATATTAATTGTAACTATTTAATAAAAGGTAGCAAAAATAAAAAATTAAAAAAACTTGTTGATCTAAGTAGGAATTGACTTAATTTTTTTTTTTTATATTACTTGTTCATATATAATAACAGTACAATTCATGAATAAAATTTTAAAGTATTACAAGATAAAGATGTATTATGAGTAAATAAAATTTTCTGTTGTGATGACTGGGACAGGTTTTAGATAATTAGGGTCATAAACACTTCACAGATAACGTGAATCCATTTTAGGTATATAAGTTTCTTATATATATCAAATTTTTTATTGCAATTCATGGAATCCCTGGTTATCCCTTGAGGAACCCCTGGATTCCTTGGAACACAATTTGAAGATCACTGCTCTGAGTGAACTCTATTCTCCCGAGCAATGAATAAATAAATATAGTTAAACCCGCGTGAGAGTTGCACATGAAAGGAAGTTGTGGAAACGAGTGAATACTCCTGCTGTACTTTGAAGCGTCGCGGCAGGTAGCCCACCCCCCTGCTGGGGTCGGCTGAATCAGAAAGGTAAAAACCTAGGAGGGGATGAGAGTACAGTAAGCCTTTGTTCGAGCTTTTCCCGCAAAGTATTGTAGTAGAACAAACTTTGTCGATTCACAGAAACCTTAAGACTATAAGATGTTTTCAGGATCCCCCATCAAAGTGCCCCCTCTAGAAGAATAAATCTTAAAATAATATTTAAATTAGATCTCGACTTGTCATACTGCGAAAATCTTTTAACCACAACTGAAATATTTTTACGTGTTAAAGGGTAGTAAAAAAAAAGCAAAAATTAAGTTTATTTTTCTTTCATTTTATTTATATAGATATGTATATATGGTTGTATTTAATAAAAATAAGTGAAATTAGAACATTCAGAAGAACTTAAGGAAATTTAATACAAAATTTAGCAATACCAAAATCTGTACAGATTTACGTTTTCGTCTTTTGTTTTTGATCAAAAGCCTTAAGAAACATCATCTTCCTTTTTAAAAGGGATCCGACCAGTAAACGCACACAGAAATTTTTTCAAGGCGGGGTCCGGGGTTGAAATTTATCATTCTTGTATTTTACTCCTTTTGATTTTATCGATTTTAAGGAACAAAACACAGTAAAAAACTAATTATTGAATAAATAATTAGCATTAATTAATAAAATTAATCATTAATAACAAATACTTAATTAAATTTTCGTATTATATACATAGAATTATAATCAATCAAAAAAAATCGACGGCTTTGGGGGGGTCCGGACCCCCAGGACACCCCTTGTGTGCGCCACTGTATCCAATTATTTTAAAATCATAATTTGCTTAAAAAATTGTCAAATTTTTTTAATGATTTTATTTTATAGGCCATCTTATCAGCTTTATAAAATTACCAAGTGTTTTATTTTCCTTTCACTAGAACAAAAACTACAAGTTTTTTAGTAAAAGCAGATGCCATAACTTTACGCAAGATGCCAACTTTTAAAATGCGTTTTACTCGAAATGTGTTTTTTTTTCGAAAAGCTCAAACGGGGACAGCGATTTCTCAAAAAGTTTTTAAAATAATTTGCGGAAACTTTTTCTGTATGTTCTGAATAACAGTAGAAGTGCTTTAACCTTCAGATTTATCAATTACTGTTTTATTTCAAAATTTATGGTTCTTCATGTGAATATAATCACTTTTTTTTAAAGCAATTTTATATGTTATAATAACTAAGGTAAAGTGCTCTGGTTATTGTAAAACTTAAAATATCTCTTATTCTGAAAGTCATTTTAAAAAGGAATATCAAAGTAATACATCAAAATTGAAAAATTGAGAATTTGTTCTTTTACTATTTGTACAGAGCGGGCCCCGTTTATGTAATTTTTTGTCAATTTTTACCCATTTTTTCCCATTTTAATAGTAATAATTTATTTTCCTCTTGTTAATTTTAGCCATTTTTTCTTAAAATGGGCTAAATCTAAAACCACACCAAAAAAAAAAACTTTATTTTTCTTTAAAAAAAAAGTTGTCGCAAGTAGTCAGATACCTTAAGCGAAGTAACTGTTTGCCTTGCTCCTCATCTCTTTGCTATTGTGCTCGTAAAAAAAATTCTTCTAAAAAATAAAATAAAGTTAAAAAATAATGCAAACTAAATATTGCATAATAATTTATTATGTTATTAATTAATAAATACTAATTAATTAATAACATAATAAATTGGTAATAAATAATTACCAATTCCAAGGCCAACTGATGGGAGATGAGATGTTTTTGTACGGCATTAGAGGGGATGAAGAGTGAAAGCAGCATAGACAGTTGCGCATACAAAAGGGGGTGTCTTCCGGTCCGGACCCACCCCCTCCTAAATCCCTTGATTTTTGATCGATTGATTATAACCCTATATATATAGTACGTAAAATTTACTTAAGTATTTGTAATTAATAATTAATTTTATTAATTAATGCTAATTATTCATTCAATAATTAATTTTTTTACTGTTTTTTGTACCCGAAAATCGATAAAATCAAAAGAATATGTTGGGCGGCCTATTGGAGCATGATACGAGAATAGTAGACAATCGAACCTGGACCCCCTTGAAAAATTCCTGTGTGCGCTACTTAGCTTAGATAATCAAAATTGACTCTTGTCACAGACTATTCCGAGGATATTCAAAGCTGAGGGTATAATTTAGCCTCCTTTCTACGAAACATGTGAAACCCCTCTCGTTCACCTCACACCCATCTTAAATCTCACCTGTGTGGCTACTGTTTTCTGTATATTGTTCATTCCCAGATGGGAAATTTTTTCGTCTTAAGAAAACAAAAATGCATGAAAATACGTAATAGTTTATCGGAACTGTTGTATTATTTCGTGCTAATCGATATATGTTTTTAAGTGTTTTCGCATCGAGGTATCCGACTACGTTAGGAATCGTGATTTTGAAAAAGCGAATAAATGGATAATATTTACAATATTTAGTGTCACTTAGATTAGAAGACGTATATAAAATTGTTTTGAGAATAGTATTACGATAAAAAATTATTTAAGCATAATATTTTGACAAAAAATGAACATAGAATAACCCATTTTCAAAATATTCTCCATTTGTGAAAAATGCTTCTATTATAATAATATTTTGCCTGTCTATAGCTCAGACCTCTGTACAGAGGCTCAACTAAAATTTTTGAAATATATAACTTAGAAGTGGGTTTATCCATGTTTTACGAAAAATTTTAAGAAAAAAACACCGATAATTATTTCAATGGGTAGTAACTCTGAAAATAATGTGAATTTTTCAAAAATCCTAGGCCAGATTCTCTGGAGAAGTATTTACTTTATATTAGCACACACACACACACAAAATATTATTATTATGGAAGCATTTCTTATAAAAGGAGAACATTTTGAAAAAAAGTTATTATGAGTTAATTTTTTACCTAAATATTGTATTTAAATAAGTTTTTTTGTCTCATAATGTTCTTAAAACCATTTTATACATGTGTTCTAAACTAAGTGACACTAAACATCATGAAAATTATCCATTTATGAACTTTTTAAATCACGGTTCCGAACGTAGTCAGATACCTTAAGAGCATTTCACTGTAGATACTTTAAGTAAAGTCAATTTAAGAAAAATACTGTATTAAATTTTTTTAACATAATATTAGTGTAATGTACTCACCCATTATATATATATATATATATAATCTGCATTAGGGTCTAGAATCTGGCAATAACTTTTTATTGCACTCAGATTTAACGTGGGCTTTGCTTTTGTAAGTGCAATTTTTAGGTAGGTTACCTCTATCTTATAATGGATTTAGATATTCCTATCCATTATATATATTTTCTATCGGTTTTTGCTCAGTGTTATTTACATAAAAGAGGGAAGGTTGGCTGGCCAAAAAACATGTTCAACCCCACTTTTATATAAATTATTTTATATAATAGCTGTCCTAAGTCAGTAATGTTTATAACACTGTAGCATCCATTTTATAATTTTTAATCTCGTTTACTCATATGTCCTTCGTTGTGGGATTTTCCTACTGTCTATGTGTTTTTCGAATGTTATTGTTTGGATGTTATCTCTTGTTTGTGTAGAGAATTAGCCTATATATATATATATATATATATATATATATATATATATATATATAATATATATATATATATAGTGAGTGAGTAAATTATATATATAATAGCATTGATTTGTACTCCAGATGTCTCATCTACTTTGTCTTCTACTTAGTAACCGAGATATGTTGAAAGAGTTGGAGATGAAATTCAGAACATAATAACATATATTAGATAGACGAGTGAATATCTACATTCTTATCCACTTTAGATACATACAACTCATGGTAATATGTTATTTAACTTAGCAATTATGCAATTTATATAAAACCATACATATATAAATATATAGAAGTAACAAGGTAATTTATGTAAGTGAGATCAAATTTTTATTTGTAATTTTTTTAGTTTTTTCCTTTATTTAATTTTTTGAAAAGAAGTAATTTATAAAAAATATTCATTTCGATTATTTTAAATTGTACACATATCTGAAATAAAGAAGATATTCAAAAAGACTATCTTTAAATTATTTTGTAAATAATTTACATCGAAATATAAAGTGCAAAAATAGATTTAAGCGCCAACTTTTATCAAATATAACCCGTTAGAGATCCCCCTGTATCTCGGGACAAACAAAATAAATAAAAATAAAATCCTATTCCATCCATTTGAAATAAATACCCCAACCCATTCTGTACGCTCAGGCATGGTTTTTCGTTCTATTCTATTTCCATCCTTAGATCCGAAAAAAATTCCTGTATCATTACAAATCGGAAGCGGGATGATATGAAGTGAGGAAAGCGGTTCTTTCGTTCGATCCTTCCCTTTTTTTAACGTTTTTTGGGTATGACTCCCCTTCTGCGTGGCAGGAGGGTCGATTCTTCCCCGTTGTTCTCAGTTGACACTGGAGTAAATTGCTTTCTGTGCACCGATGTCACCGATATGACTGCCATATTGTATTTCCTTGTCCGTGCCGACATTCTTGGACAATCTTTGGCCCTTCCATCACTGCCTGCGGGTTGAGGGATCGATCACAAATTGAATTTCATTCTTAGTGAGGTAAATTGAATGAGAAAGTACTGTTGATATGCCACTTTGCCCAGTTATTACTATCAGTCTTTTGGGGCAGTCATCAACTTATATCAGAAAATAGATTCCAGTTTGAAAAAAGAAAAAAAAAGACTTTTACAAATAAGTTAGAGAATAAGTTGTTGTTGTTGCTAATGCCACATGATCGGCAAAGGCCTGATCGAGGCCCACAAAATTCATCATGATAAAGGGCTAAATTGCAGGGCCGCTTTTCCGCTTAGGCACACTTGGAGGGCGGAAAAGGAGAAAAATTAAAGTTACACCGAACATACCACCACCTACGGCAGGGGTACTCAACCTTTTTTACTACTAGGGCCACATACATATGTCAGCCATTTCACGCGGGCCATATCTTGAGAATAAAGGGTAGAAATAAAGGGTAGGTAGAAATGCTTAAGGCCAAGATAACAATACAAATTTAAAATATGGAAAAATGATCAAAATATTATAACTAGTGTTTTACTTTTTTAATTATTATTTTTTTAATATATATATATATTTTTTTTTTTTGTCACTCACACTAAATTACAAGAATTTAAGAAGCACTCCTTCACAATTTTTGCATCAGCAAACGGTTTCATTTGATTTCCAATAATATAACAAACTTTAGATGTCTTTGTTACTACCGTGACATTACCATTGACGAAACACTTTGTTGCTGCTACAAAGAATATTCAATAAAGCCTATTTATCACCACATGAAAGAGGGAAAATATCATTAAATGATTCATGTGTTTATTGGTATTTTTTTTAATACAGCACTTTCGTGACAAATCAAACAAGTACTGATCCATATTTGTTTTTCACTACAAAACAGTCTACCTTCAAATCATTCGAATATTTTTCGCTTGCAAGGTATGAAAGATTGTTCAAAATTAGTTCCAAACACAAAATTGTCGCTAATCCACTGTTGTCTGTTATCACTAATCGTAACCGTTACAAATAAAAAAAAGAATAACAATTCGCAGCAGTATGACATCGACAGCAAAAAAGCAAAATTGATATACAGTTGAACCTGTTTTTGTGCGGTAGATAGGGACCACATAAAAATAAACGCCCAAAAAATATTCAAAAATTTCATAAATTCTTACATAAAGCAAATTAATTCGTGGAAATACTACAGAAATTTTTTTTTATGCGGTGGATAGGGACCGAATAAAAAAAGTCGCATTTATAAAATATGCCAATTATTTACGAAATTTATGTAAGAGGACTTCCATAACCAAGTAAATAATTAAATATTACACATGGAAATATTTTTAAAACATATAGTTTCTCATTGCATGCACGGATAAGTTTTCAAAATGCACATACATAATTCATTGCTACTCATCGTAATCCAAAGCCCTCTAATGAATAAGTTCAAAATCGCTTTTGTCACTTGAAGGTACAATTTCAATTGATTTACTTTTTGGCAACATAAAGTAAGAGACAAGTTTTTGTGACGAATGTCGGGTGGTCAGTTGCTTGTAAATGTCACGATAACCAGATATTCATGATTGAAGCCCTTTTTGGAATTTTATATTCCTTTCTTAATTGGTATCTATTTGAAGAATATGCTTTTCCAATTTGTTGGAAAGCTGGATCCCTGCATGTTTTTATCCACTCTCAAAGAATCTGGTTCTTCTTGTCCGTCTTCATAATCTATCAAGTTATTCATAATGTTACTATCATTGAAAGTTTCGTCTTCAATCAAGCGTGGGTTGCTGGGGCGTTGAGAAAAAACAACTGAATGCGCATTGTCGGAAGACTGTTTATAACAAATGTGAACAGAGCGTCTTGAAGTGTTTACATTTCAGTGGCATAACGTACACCCCCACATCACGGGGGGAGGACTCTAGGGGCAATTTGAAGTGCCTAGGGTGCCGAGGAAGTTAAAAACGGCCCTGGAGTAACCTATTTAAAAAAGTAATTTTATCAGGGGCACATACGGATTACATTTATGGGAGGGATTTACATTTAAATCTGTTAGTGTATGGGATGAGCTTAAGCCCTCAAACCCCAGCCTTGTGTAACCACTGAATTTTATTGCTATTATTTTGAATCGGTCTACTTTTTACATCTAAACACAGTGTTTTTTCACATTTCTGTCTTTTTACTTAACTTACAAAACAAAAATTCCAATTTGTTTTAAAAAAGAAAATCGCTATTGAAAGTTCATAAATTTTAAGAAATTATTATTGTTAGATAAATGTCATCCTTATTTTCCTGTGAATAAATATTAACGTCAAATTATTTAGCTACACGAGAACTTTTGGCAATTGACCTCGTAATTTTGAACCATGGTCAAGTGACGAGGACGACACCTGAGCTGGAACCACTCCTCTCCTAACTTCCACGGCAGCGGGATGACATTTGAGCTAGGTTTTCTGATTTTCCAGTTTTTTCCATTCCCGGGAATACATCTAGATTTTTAAAAATTTATAAACAAGTTATTTTTAAATAATATCAATAAAAATTTTATAAAATAAGGATACATATAAATTCCAAAATTAGAACTCATTTATTTATTGAGATAAAAAATACAAAACAAAACGAAACGAAATCTGCAAAAAGAAATATTTCAAAGGAATAAATAATTATTCTGAAGAAAAGAATTATTATAAATTCGAATACAAAATAATTTACTTCGTTTATAATATATAAGTATGTCACACACTACCTTTATTTTGCAGATGCTGTTATACCACCCCAAATTTTATTTTCAACTTTATCAAATATACACAGAGGAAAAAATCTTTCCCTAAATTAAATGTTGTAATTTTTTTTTTTATTAAATTTATCACTTTTAGCACTAAAAGCAAAAATTGTTCACAACACGGAAAAAAAACTTTATAATTAAAGATTTTATTAATCAAAAATTTCGAAACAAAAGTTTTCATGTAAAATTACTTACTAAAATTAATGTTCATTTTCTGACTCGCATATGTGTGTTTGAAATTTAATCAGTCGAAGTTGAATTAATTATTTCAGTAGTGTACCAAAAGATAAATATTTTTAAAAACGTGAAAATTTATTTATTACTGAACGATTAAGTAGGTTAAAAGTATTAAGTATTGTATTTGTATAACCGACTTAATTGTTTATAGAATTGCTATATTATTGTTACATAAATATAAATAAATATTAAGGTAAGAATCTCATATGAAAGTTTGGTTAAAAAAATAATATATAAGAAAAGTTGCGAGATTGGTTTAAAATATATATTCTCCTCCAAACAATTTGGGAGTTCATCCCTTCTTCAAATTTCTGATTCAATTAATTAGCTCATAATAATGAAGAGTGTTAAAAATTGAATAAATAAAATAAAATAAATAATACTTTAACTATTAGAAACGTTTAGTATTAGTAGTTTTAAGTATTTAAAATTTACATCCGTGTATGAAATCCACTTTCGTCAAAAATAACTGCCTCATAGATTATTTAAGCCCCGTGTCATTCCCGGGAATACAAAAATTACGGAAACTCTTATGATTTCCCGAGAGCGCGGGAAAGAAACTCTAATTTGAGCCTCGACATATTTAACGTGCATCGGCCCCCTCTGCTTGGCAGGTCCTCAGCGGTACAAGACACGAACTCATGATAGGCCAGAAACGAGTCAGTTACCTTCACCTCCTTTGTTCCTTTGTTCCGCGTCCTCCTTTGTTCCTTTGCTCGCTGACGCGTGTCAGCACCCTTTAAAGGCCGTATCACACGTACATTTTCCATGCAATCTTTTCGTCCAATTTTTAGGCAATCTGAGGGGGAAGGGTTGTCGTAAACAAAACGACATGCTCTGACGCCAGCCGCTCTCTATCTCCTCATTGAAAAATTACTCACCGATTTTTCTGCTTCGGAAAACGAACATCCAAAATTATTTCTGATATTTCCCTTGCGCTTTTGTTGATGGGTGTAAACAGAAATGGAGCACCATCCTATTTAAAATATTATACGCCGTTAAAATATTATACACCATTAAAATATTATACGGCATATCTGATGTGATAGACGAAACCGAAGCCGCCATCTTGTTTATGACGTAAGGCGCCGAAGAACCAACCTCATTGGCTAGAATTTCAAGCAACTTTTATTTCGAACAATTTTTTGAGCTCACTAGCAAAAAGTTGTTCGAAAGCCGTTGCTGTGGCAACTGAATTAAAAATTGCACGAATTGGACGAAAAATTGCTTGAAACGTCTACGTGTCATATACGGCCTTTAAACTAATATTTTCCTCTGTTTCTAGCCTCGAATACTCGCTAATTTTTAATGTTAAAAAAAAGATTTAATTACTATTTGAGTTTAAATTGTAGATGATTTTAAAAGACTTCGATTCGATCCTTCTTCGATGAAATTTCGAGCCTCGACAGATTGAACGAACATCAGTCCCTCTACACAACGGGTCTTTAGTGGCAACAGGACTAGAACCCTCCACAGAAATACTACGAGTTCATGACTATGACACTTGATATGTCAGAAGCACATGTGCTTGCATTTGAGATATGTGCGCATGTGTTAATTTCATCTAAACAAAAACAGAATTTCATTTTACAAAAAAATTATTTTGAATATTTTTTTTTAACAGCTTTAAAGTTATATATTGTTGCACCTTTTTTCCCCCAGGTTGATCCCTAAAGGAAAACCCCATGGTTAAAATTACGTTGAATAATAAAATGCAGAGTAGGAAAAAAAAAGAGATGTAGAAATCTAAGTTAGAGTTAGTGAGTGAGATATTAACGTCGCATTGTTCAGCTGCACTAGGGCTTTTGGTGACGGACCTCATTTTGAGCCATGGTCAAGTGACGAGGACGACACCTGAGCTGGCACCCCTCTCCTAACTACCACACCACATCAAAGGGAGGACGTTTGAGCCGACAGATTTAACGTGCATCGCTTCCTTACACGGTGAGTCTTTAGTGGTACTGGACTCGAACTCATGACATGCCTGCCATGATCTGATACCTTGACCACTGGGCTACCGCAGCCTCGAAATTAAGTTAGAAAGTATGCAGAAAGTAACTAAATTTGTCATAAAGTGTAATGTTTTTGGAATAAATACTAAGCAAGAGTATATGCTTTTTTTCATTTCTCTTCATAAGAATCTTATAATTGGTCCTTTAATCTAAAATGAATAATCAGGAATATATTTTTTTTAAATGAATGCAAAAATTATTTAATTACACCCTCATATTGATTAAAAAGCCACCAATGAAACAATTCCCCAGGGGTTGATGACGCCGCGAATTTCAGTTCCACTCTTTGGAAGGAAGACGCGCATCATAAACAAACTTATCTCACTCATCCATTAAGTTTAACAGCAAACTTTTAGCATTATCATCTATGGGACCAAAATAACTAGCTGAAGATTAACCCCTATTATCTTAACTGAGCATCTATGTTTCGAACGTTTCATTAGTCTTTTCCGGAGACGTTACTTCCGGTTCTTGGCGTCGATAGTCTATTAGAAGGCGGTTTACTTCCGCCAGTTGTCTTCCTCTATATTCACACCCATGAACTTCGATATCGTTCGGTAATTATAGGAAAGAGAATCACTTCTTGTTCAGTTCCTTATAAGATTGTATAAGAAGATTCGAGCTATTTTTTTATTTATATTGCAAAGACTAATGAGATTATTATTATTTTTTAATTTTAGCATAATATAACGTTTACGTAATAAGGAAATTAGTTTCTGGAGAAGAGGTAAGTAAAGTAACTGTAACTGTGGACTTCTGTGTTTAGAGATCATTTTAATTACCTCTTTATGCGGTATTATTTAATCAAATTGTTCATTCAGATATTCCTAAAATCTACAAAATATTAATATTTAAAAAAAAAAATGCTCTAAGGATGTTGTAGGAATCATGTTCGATGCATACATATGCTACCTTAAAAGCGGCGAAGTGTAGATTTTGTTGTCAGTTGACGAAATTGGCAATTTTTTGGTGACTAGAAGTGGTCATCAAATTATCGATATGTATTGAAGGTCGTTCGAAAGTTTCAAAATAGGTAGCATTTTCCAAAAAATCAAATTCAATAGAATACAAATACAATCAAGTTCTTATTTGTTATTTTCTTAAAAATCGAAGAAAAGGAAAGCCTTTTTTTCAATTCTCTACTATTAGCTCACACTCTTATTTATTTATTTATCTTGGTGGAATTTTCAATCGTTAATAAAATACATTTTAAAGCGCTCAATTCAGCTGAAATTTTATATACATGATTATTTTGGATGACAATACAATAATTTAATTATAATTCATAAATAATTGATTAAAACTAATTATTTAAAGAATTACAAATACAGCCACGTTGGCGACTTGGGAAAAGGTTTTTTTCTCACGTTTTAAAGCATTCAGTTGAACTGAAATTAAAAGAACAATTCGATACTTTAATGATAATTAAAAAACTAAGTACCACTTAATGTTGTGATTCTTTCCTATGTATATACATATTTATATTAATTGTAAATTTTAAAAAAAATTTTCAAAAATTTAAAAATTTTTTTTTTGATTTTTGAGGAATTGGGTAAAATTTTAAAACCCAATTTTTATTTTTCCTTGAAAGCAGGAACCCCTTAAAATTTTTTTTCCCTCAAAACAGACCGGAAGGAAATTCTACATTTTCAAAAAAAAGAAAAAATGGGAATTAATTAATTCTCAATATTTAAAAAATTCCCGATTTTAAAGATTGGGGGAATAGTGGAAAATACAGAGGCCTTTTAAAGGGTTGGGAAAATTTTTTTCTTTTAAGTCCTTTTTTTTAAATAGACGGGTTCCAAGAACACCATTCTTTCTTAATTTTTCCCTTCTCCCAAAATTTTTTAAAAATTTTAACGGAATTAAAATTTTTAAGTGCTTTTAAGTTACACGAGTTGGGAAAAGGATTAATTTTGAACAGTAATGACAGGGAGGCACTGGTGGAATTTCTTAACTCCATTTAAAAGGGAGAACGGTTTAAAACTACATTTTTTTTTAATTCCCTTTTTTAAAATTTTAGCGGAAAGGGGCAATCGCATGCCCAAGGAAAATTAACAGGGGCTAAGAAAAATTTTAAAGAAGAGAAGTATTAAAGCAAGGGCCCCTTTGGTGAAAAAAAGAAAAACTTTTGGATTTTGGGGAGGATTTTTTGCCCTAAAAAGTAAAAACAATATTCGATTTTTTTTCATTTTTCTTCCCATACTTAGAAAATTGATTCCCCATCACTTTCTCAACCAAATTCTGAAACCTCCTTAACCCTTCCCCCAAACCAACATTTTCAACCCCCAAACTCCTTCAACCAACCGATTCTTCACCTAATCTTCACACCAAGATTCCTTCAATTCCCCAAATAAGTAAGTTCATTTTTCCCAAAACCAAACGAAACGTTCTTCCCTCATTCTTTTCCACGGTGATTTTTTAAATTAAAGGGGAAATTTTTCAAAAAAAGTGTTAACAATATTTTTTTTTTTTGTTTTATTATTGTTTTTTTCAATTAAGTTTCTATTAAGAAAACTGATTTAAGATGTTTGAAGAAAATTTGATTTTCTTGTTAGGGTTAGCATGAGTTTGTTTTATGCCAATAGATGGTGCTTTGTTTTTTTTTGGGATTCATAGTATTCTTTTTTCATTATGTAAACTAACTCTAGTTCCCTTGTCGCCAGGTGTAGGCTGTATTTTATCCCTCTAATCTTGCGCAAATAATAAAATTAATTTTGCATGTATTATTTTATTCAATTTTAGAAAAACTTTATTCTTATTTTAATAATTTAAAACAAAAATGTGTTTTTTGGGGGGAATATTTTTGAGGATGTTCCGAAATAGTTTGAGATCAATTTGATAAAAATTTATTTAATTTTGGGAGAGAAAAAAAAAATATTTATAAGAATGCTAAAATAAAATAAAACAGATATTATCGATAATTTTAATTTTTAAAAAGATTCCCACTTTTTTTACTACATAGATCTCAAATTTTGTTATATGAAACAAAAAAAAATGTAAATGGCATGTAAAATTTATAATTTTTTTAAAGTATTAGCAAACCATTTTTTAAAAACATAATCAAAAAAATAGTTGTTATATGCTACAAAAGCTGTAGTATATAACAACATTTGAAATGCCTTTTAAAAACATTAGATATATTATTTGTAAAAGTAATTGCATTATAATATAGTTACAATACATATTTATTATTTGTTACTACTTTTCAGACTATAATTACACTTGATACTAACAGGCAAAATATAAAAAAATAAATAAATAAAACCGTTCTTATATTTTTTGTTTTATGTATTTCAATTTGAAAATAAATGAATATAAGGATACAGTTGTGAAATTAAAAGCTTAAAACGTTAATCGTCTTAAAACATTAAAACCAGCATCCATGTTCGACAGCAACTGATGGAAGATTGATTGACCCGTGGCGGTGTGAAGGCAAATCTCTGTTCATTCATAATCGCTGTGAATTGGAAAGATCCCTACAGACTCGGAATCGTTTGGTGTGAAGGGAGCCTAATACGACGCTTAATCAATCCTATCTCTCGGCACATTCATCATTCCTTTTTAACAAAAGGCACATCCTTCTTGTATAACACGCTTTCGACTTTAACAGAGCAATCACTTTTTTATCCATACACCACAGTATCTCACAGACATTTTTTCCCTTTCGTTTCAAATCACAAAAAAAAAAAAAAAGAAAAAAAACCAAAATTTTCTCCCAGACATACCGTTCAGGACAATTCGAAGAAACAAGTGTAAAAACAAGAAAGTTAAGAGACAAAATTTTAAATGGAAAGTATAAAAAAATCTGATAATCCAAAAACAGTAAGTAGCATTTTTTAAAGAAAAACAATGAAGTGGTAATCTAAAAATCGTCTATCATTTTGAAAGCTAGCAAATTTTAAATAAAGAATAGCAATCAAATATAGAGAACACGTGACCTTCTCGGCATAAGGATTACTGTTTTAACTCCTACTATCTCGATAGCTTAAAAGTTTACTCATGACACAATTACAACACAAACGCAATATCTTGAACTATAAATCTATTTTTATTTCTCAGAAATTCCCTTATATATGTCGCAGAAAAACGAGAAAATTAGGAATTTCATCAAATCCCTAAGGGATATGATCAATTGACGGAAAATGTTAAAATAACGTCTCTTCAATGTCATTTCCCTGATAAAAGTGAGGAATTTGAACAAATTCCTGATCTTTTTCAGTGAAATGATGAAATAATATTGTCAAGAGTTTAAAAGTGTTTATTTAACAAATAGGGTCAGTGGCGCACACAAGGGGGGGCGGGGGTCTTAGGAATTCAGACCTCCTCCAAAGCCCTTGATTTTTTTCCGATTGTTTATAATTTTAAGTATATAATACGTAAAATTTAATTAAATATTTGTTCTTAATGATTAATTTTATTAATTAATACTAATTATTTATTCAATAATTAGTTTTTTACTGTTTTTGTTCCCCCAAATCGACAAAATCAAAAGGAGCATGATACAAGAATAGTGGACTTTCGACCCTGGACCCCCCCTTGGAAAACTTCTGTGTGTGCTACTGAATAAGGTGGATTATTAAACGTAGAAGTAAGAAATACAACAATAGTCAATGAAATACAAATTATTTATTCGAAACTAATTAACAAATAATTAGAAAATTAGGCTGATATTTTTTGATGTGTAACATCTTTCCTCTAGGTTGCTTACGCACTAAAATATCAATCCCTATGCTAATCCTATGGTGCCATTTTTTTAAGGATATGGGGTTGATATTTAGGAGATCGATACTACCACCTGTTTGGTTAGGAAGCACAAGAACTCGACTCGTCCCCAGATTCAAATTGTACTGTCACCTGTATGGTGCTCAAAGCTACTGCTAACGACAGGCGTCACTTAGCCCTTTACCATGATGAACTTCGTGAGCCTTTGCCGATCAGGTGTCGTTAGTAACAACAACGACAACACTGATTTGAATTGTGATAATTGTCCTAGAGTAGAATTTATTACGAATTGCTTAACATTTATATACAATTCAAGCATTTAGATCAGAGGTACTCAACCTTTTTTACAGCCGGGCGGCATACATATGGCAGATATTTCAAGCGGGCAGCAACGTGAGGATTAATGGGAAATACATTATATGATCAAGGAGATATTGGACACTTAAAATGTGAAAAATTGATCAAAATATTAAAACTCATTTTTGTGTGTTTTTAATACTATATTAATCTCTTTTAAACACACATAAAAAAAATTTTCGGTGTGATGCATTTTTTCTTGAGTTATGGGGTAGTTTCGATTGACTTTCATCCATAAGTGTGTGACCAAGCTCCGAGTTTACATTCTACTATCATGCAAACATAGCAGCATCACCGTTTGATAAAATTTGTTTTTTTTTCTGGCAAGTTTCTCTTATTTTTATTTCAAATACAGTCGAACCCATGTATAACGAACCTCTATATTGCGAATTTTTCTATATAGCGAACTTAAGTGCAGAATGGCAGCAAGGAAGAGTTTTGTCTGAATTCAAGACTAAAATCAGCGTAATTTGTTTATAATTAAAACTCAGATTTACCCATAAAATAGTCCCTACTCCAGTTCAGTTCACTATTTTTGTTATTACCAACCGTTACAGTTACAAAATGGGAAAAGAATCTTGCAATTCATACCCGCGCGACATCAGCAACAAAATTGACATGTTTGATTGCTTAATTGATAAAATTTCTTGCTATATTTTTAATACAATGTTCTTAAAAAATAGAATTTTTAGTGTAATGGGCCATGAGTGGAGCGCAGGTTGAGTATCGCTGATTTAGATTATAATTTTGTCTCTGAAATCGTCCAATAATAGAATTTAGTGCATAGACCAGGGATGGCGAACCAGTGGCAAGCGCGCCATTGATGGCACGTGACACAATATTTTTGGCATTCACTGATCAAAAGGGTTTGCATTTTATTTCAAAATTTCTAAGTTTACTATGAAGTATTACGAACAAACGCTGGTGATCGGTCGCGGGGCGGCGGGGAGCACACTGGTTTGTTATTGTCTTACCTTAGTTACGTCGTAGACTACAATTGTTTATGATGTAAAGTTTGTTTAAGAATAGCATAGTCAATTTCATTGAAACAACTGTACTCTAAAGTTTATCTGCGTTATATTTACGATTTTTAACTGTTATTTAACATGGCTAGCTCAACAAAAGAACAAAAAGTGCAAGATAGTAAGTATAACAGAGAATTTCAAATTTGGTGGACCGAGAAACATGGCATTGTTAGTAAAGGCGACAAAGTGGTGTGTGTTTTATGTTCTGGAATAGTGGTATACTGAACATCACACATCTGTAAAACGATATTTTGAAACAAATCCCAAATCCTCTTGTCAAAAAGAGTGAACCACGGCAAAAATAACTATTTGTTTAGAGACCATTTGGCAGATGACTCAAATTCAGCATGTATTCTACAAAAAGAAACATCTTAGAATCCTAACATAAGTTATTTGTCATTCAATCTGCAACAACAAAGTTACACTAATGTTATTTTAATTTGAATTACACGTATAACTAAAACATTTATAACTATACAGTACAAAAGGTATTTTTTTTAGTAAATAGAGTTTTGTGTGTTTATAGTACTTATTTTTATTTTCCCAAAATTATTTGACGGCACGTCTGTACCTCATTAAACACTTATTTAGAAAAAATGGCACGTTGATCCATAATAACACCACTGGCATAGACAATTATGATTAAATAATAAAAAGTGAATAAAGTCAAATGAAATGAAGCAATAAAATAAATAACGAACTTCACAAACTCCTCATCTTTACTTAATGCCTAAGAATAGAAACTCGGAGGAAAATGTTTTTATTTAATGTAAGCAATTTTTTATTTTAAGCTGGTGTAGAAAAACAGGATTTTACCAATCTAAATTAATACTGGGTGAAACACATAAATAGCACCGAAACTCTGCATAGCCAGATTTCTCGTTGAGAATACATAAACAATGTCCAAGGAACTTGTTCGATCCATAGTTTGGGGAGGAAAATACGAAAAACAAAGTATTGTAACGGGTCTATCCGCGCGAATCTTCTTCTAATCCTCTTGGGTAAAATTATTCTTTTTGACCGTAAGCTCAGTTGAAAACCTTTCTCGGTGAAGAAGACGAAATTTAGGCAAATGAGTGCTTCTATTTAAACGTTAGCATTAGAGTACGCGAGGATGGTCGATGGTTGATAGTTTGCAATTAAAAATTGATTAAATTGAGAACAAAAATTACCACCGGAGGTCGTATAGTTAAGCAAGATATTTAAAGAGAATTCAACCGTAGAAGTCAAGAGCTCTTTCAGTCTTCAGTTACCGTAAAATCCAGGAATATAACGCGCAGCTATAATTTAGAGCTGCAATTATATATATATATATATATATATATATATATATATATATATATATATATATATATATATATATTAACCTGTGATCCCTAACCCCTGGTCCGTGAATCAAATGGTGCCAGGCCGCCTAAAGAACATTAAACTATTCCCATTTTATTTAAAGTGGTGTATTTCTCTCGTATTTGTGTTACTTTCCACGGAAATCACTTTTATTCATTTTTGATGTAACTATATTTTATTCTGAAGGCCTATTTAAACGTAACTAAATTCCAATTGTTAAATTAAAACAATAAACAATCAAAATATAAACAAGTAACATTCCATCCTCAGCGGGCCGCGGTAAAATTATCAAACGTTGACCGGTCCACAGCGATGAAAAGGTTGGGGAGCAGTAGCGCACACACAGGAATTTTTCAAAGGGGTCCGGGGTTGAAAGTTCTCCATTCTTGTATCATGCTATTTTGATTTTGTCGATTTTAGGGAACAAACACAGTAAAAACTAATTATTGAATAAATAATTAGCACTAATTAATAAAATTAATCATTAATAACAAATATTTAATTAAATTTTACGTATTATATACTTAGAATTATAACCAATCGGAAAAAAATCAAGGGCTTTGGGGGGGAAGTTCCCTTGTGAGCGCCACTGTTGGGGAGCAATGATATATACCATCAAAAGTAACACATAAAATGACAGAGGAAAGAATAAAACCCGTAAAATACGAAAACGTAAAAAAGAGGTTACTTTGTAAAACTTTTTTTATTTAAAATTCGTCATCTAAAAATAACAAAAGAAATGTTATTAAACTGCGTTGCAGTTTCGTGACGGAACATATTTATTTGTTTATTTTCTTTATAGAAGACTTGTTTTAGAAATTTTATTTTGTTAAGGGAAGTCTAATATTATTTTATCAAAAAAAGTTTTATTTTAGAATCAAACTGAATGCGTATGACCCGGGGCGTTGTGAAAATACGTTTTATATCGTTGTACGAAGAAGTTTGAAATTCTTTTAGTAGATATTAAAAGATATTTTGAAAGCTTTCTCGAAATAGGCCGTGTTTGAAAGGGTTTGGACTGTGGAATTTATATCATTTTAAACCCCAATAAAATAGACACTATCGTTATCAAACTTAAATTTAGCTACAGAACCCTCCAAAATCGTATATATTACTTTCTTTGCGAGCTCTTTATATATTTCTCTACCTTCATATTAATATTTAAGTTTATGGAATGAATTTACGCATAAAACATGTCCAATTGAGATTTGTATGTTCTATATTATATCTAGTAGTGCCCCCCACACATGCTAGGAGCTAGATGTCAATAATTTGTACATATACATATATGTATGTAGAAATTATTGATATCTAAGTCCTTGAATTAAGCGTTCGATTGTTTTGCAAAACATTCTTATAACCCTCGCTTCTTGATTTAAAAATGACAGGACTAGATTATCTAAAATTAAAGTAGATCACCTCCCGAAATAGTAGATTTCCGCCCAATCTATTTTTGTGGATCTGTACTCAACAAAATAAACATGCTTGCCACATTTCTAGTCTTAATCTAATAGCTCAAAACCGGAAATTCTTTTTACCTGCACCTCCTTTGAGAGGCGATATTCGAAAGACCCGTTCTTAGCGGATGTCAATCCAACAAAAGAAACATGCATACCAAATTTCAAATCTGTAGGTCTAATAGTTCAAAACGGTAATGTGTTCACAACGACCCTTAACCCTTCGCGATCCCATTTTGGATGTTGATTTTCGCAAAATCCGTTCTTAGCGAATCTCTACTCCATAAAAGGAACATGCCAATCGATTTTAAAGTCTGTACGTTTAATAGTTCCGGAGATATAGTGACGAGTGAGTGATTTAGATTACTACTGCCTTTTCTGGAAAGTTTTCCTTTTAGTAAAATATTTCAATAGAGCAATTCTGATACAATTATAAGAGTTAAAAATGAAAAACTTTGTGAACAAATTTTCACCCA
>BMAV01013717.1:0-49519 GCA_019973955.1 Trichonephila inaurata madagascariensis | reverse complement strand
TATTTATTGAAAAGCCTTAAAACGAGATACTCAGTTCTGTTTATTAAATAAGTGGTCATTACAACTTTCTATAAACTACGTTCTATTTACAAATTCAGGCCCTTCTACATGAAATCGATTTTCAGCCTTCTTTGTCATTCTTCAATGTTATTCAATAATTTTTCAAACAGAGTCATTTGAAATTAATGTTGTTTTCCATCTATTTTGAATTATTCTTGAAACTCTAGAAGAAAGAAATTTCTCCATTTTCAAATAACAAGGAAAGAGACCATGAGAGAGAAAGAAAAAAAAATCTTAACAAATGTTACGATAAAGAACAAAAAAAAGTTATTGAAGGTATTAAAGGATGAAATACTTCCGATTATACAAAATGAAGATTGAGTGAGTTTATTTAATGCGAAAAATCGATTTTTCTTTAAAATGGTTGAAGAGAACGTTATTTAAGGAACGCCCACATGGAAATCCCATTTATTCTTTCCGAGAATTAACATAAAGATCTTTTTGTTACAGATTAATCGTTTCTGGTGAAACGAGGAAATAATAAGAACTTATGGAAAGTAGTTTTCTTCTAAAATAATTGCCAATATGAGAGAGATTCTCATTCTTGTATGAAAAGAGTGGCTAAATATTTATTTGACATTAAAAATATTGAATGTTTTCTGAGTAAAAGGGTACTTACGAATTATATCCAAGACCAATTTCGTCAAATCAAAATGCGTCACCAAGTTCCCAATATGCAGACATTAATGGAAACCATTCTGGTTTATGTTTGAACACTTTATTCAAATAACGATAGTAGATTTGGTATAATTTTTAAATTGCCGACGTTTTCAGATTTGATAAAATAGGTCGACGATATAATACGTAAGTACTGGAAAATGAAATATGTATTATTAAGTGGTTGATCATCTTTCTAATGCAGAAATTATCAGCATATTTAACTGACTTAGTTTTTCAGAGTAAATTGAAATTTCGTTTTGAAGCTTCATGGTAATAATTGTAGATTTTCTTCGAACAGGAAACCACATTCACGTATAAATCTACAATAACACAGATTCAAAAATCACATGAATATTGAGCAAGTTAATTCAAATTATTCCGTAATTACAATTTCACAAACCACATAGGAAACGCAGAGTCTCTCTCAGATATTTGACTTCCACGATACTTCCCTTTTTCTGTCCAAATAGATACTGGAATGAATTAATCCAGAAGTGCATAAGCTTGCTCGCCAAGTAATCATCGTAAATGCGTCTTTTAGATGCATGCCATTTTGTCATCAACTTTAGCTAATTGACGTCATTTGGCGATTAAACTTACTGCCTAGGTCCCTTTATACATTATTGTAAGGCGATTTTCTTTTGACATATAATCGATCTTTCTGTTCACAATATTCTTTTTATACAAAAGTGGACGAAAGCCAAAATTTCCGTAGTAATATTTTATATCATAAAAAATGTTGGCATGTTGCGTTTAACTCCATAAACACAATCCAATAACAGTCTATAGTAAAATGCATAATACTAAAGTAAGAAAATCTATTCAAATATTTAAAAAAAAAATTCTGGAATGTTCTTTATTCTCCAAACGAAGAATAAATATGTATACAAACGCACCATTGACTGAGTGTTGCTAAGTTTATTTAAGCATGTTCATCAAGGTCTCTCATATTTTTAAAATAACTATTCTGGTGCCATGTGCCGTCGCGTGATATCTCCTAGGGCGTAAAAGAGCCAACTTTGGCGACTTGCCTCCAGCCGTATACATTTCCCAATTGAGTATCAATAATTAAAGAAAATGAGTTGATAACGCGAGTGAAATTTTTGCTATAAAATGTTACTTGCTTCTAAATTAGAGTCTGCTAAAAGTATATTTGTTAATTTTTTTTTTGTTGTTGTTCTAAGACACGAATAACGAAAATGAAGTTTATTTTTTAAACACTTGTTCATATGTGGGTAAAGAAAGCTTGAATTAAAGAAATAATTGAAGTAAGAACATAGTTCCCCCCCCTTCCAACTGCACTTTGAAAGAAAATTAATACTTACGTATGGTAAAATTCTGAATTACCTTAATTCAGGCTTCTAAGCAATTTATAAAACCCCCGTACCCTAATTTTTTTAAAAACCCTTAACATATGTTTTAATGGGTTATTATATAATTTATGCTTCGGAAGATGTTTCCTTTCTTTCCACATGAAATTACATTACACTGTGGAAATGCATCGCGTTTTATTAAAGTTAAATTTGCTATGCGTTTTACATTTCTATGAGTATATGGTAATTTGAATGCGAAAACAGCCGTTTGAAACAACTATTTTAAAAGTTTAGACAATTAGCTTATAGGTTGAATTAGTTATAAAAGGGTAAAAGTTAAGTAATTATTTTTCCTAGAAAAAGTAACTATATCTTAATGTAAATTTGACTGCTAAATGTAACATTTGGCTTAATTTGTTTTATTTGAATCATCCAAAATTTGGGTTTAAAAAAAGAAGTCGGTTCCGGTGGCTTGGAAGTAGCGGCCCGCTTTGTGCCCTTCCCCCCCGGCTAGAGTCGATATATTTTCTGAATGCGAAAACCATGAGAAAAGCATGTCATATGATTATGTGGCATTAAAAAAAACCCTTGGTATCAATTTCTTTTAGAAAATTAAATCGCGGCAATTTTTAAAGCACCCGGGACGAGAGCTTGACTTAAATTAATTCATGCGCCCAAATTTTGGGAGCGAAGGTCCACTAGATGGTGCCATCAAAAAAATGGCCCCGTATTTGATTTGTCCAAAGTTGAAGTTGCAAAAAATGAAGCCCCGGAAAAAAAAATTAAAAAAAAGAAAATATGCAATATAGACATGGTGAAATGTTCCAATAAATATATCAGGCACTATTTCGGGGTGATTCAAAAGTTTAATTTAATCATCATAGTTTTTTTCTGTAAAATGTATGTAAGTGAAACATTACTTCTTGTCTCAATCAAAAAAGAAATATCTAGTCTTAGTAAGTTTTGATAAAATATAAGGGATTTAAAAAAAAAAAAAACTTTGTAATCAAATTTAAATTTTTTTAAAGATTTAATTTACATTTAAATTTAAGATTAATTATTTAATTCAAAAATTTAAATTTCTTTTGACTTCACACGAGCTATTAAACATTTGGGTCAACCCTTTATCGAGACATGTACAGTCTCTATATAAATTTCATTTGGGTATTTTTTTAAGAATGTTTAAAAACTTCTGACTAAAAAAAATGCTTTTTTTTAAATTATGCACCAATACTGACCACAATTTTTTTTTGTCGAGGGAATTTTTGGGAAAAGCTGATATTGGAAGGTTGTCCTTGTGTTCTCAAATGTCCGGCACATTTTCGTTCAACCAGTACTGGGTCGTTTTTAACCTATGATCTGGAACTGTCTTGTTGAAAAGTCCCAAAGATTTCTATTGAAATGGTTTTCAAAGAAGTTTTTTTTTCGACTTAATGATAGAATTTTTGATAAAAGTGCACCATGGTTTTTTTAAAAATTTTTTTGTCTCAATTTTCAGTCTCTCGGAGGCCTTCATAACTGACACCTGAATAAACAGCGAAGAAAGACGAATGGTGAGATTTCGGGGTATTTGTCTTCTCTTTGGCTGCTCGGAATTCCGTTGACTGTCCCGGTCATTTTAACTGATGAAAGATTCTCCAATGCTAAATTTTCTTTTGTCGTAAAGGTATCCGACTACGTTCGGGAAACCCTAATTTTTCAAAAAACGTATAAATGGATAATATTTATGATATTTAGAGTCACTTTGATTGGAAAAAAGTATGTAAAAAATTTTTTTTAAGAATAGTATTACAATAAAAAAATTATTTAAATGAACTTTTGGGTAAAATTAATTAAAAACCCTTTTTTAAAAAGTTTCATTTTGTGGTTTTATTATAATAATATTTTGCCTGGATATAGCTCAGGGCCTCTGTACAGAGGGTCAACTAGAATTTTTGAAATATATAACTTAGAAACGGGTTTCTCTGTGTTTTACGACACCAGAGGGGGGAAATTTTAAGAAAAAAAAACCGATAGTTATTTTAAACGGTTTTTAACCGAAAATAATTTATATTTTTTTACAACACATAGTTGAGCCTCTGTACACGGGTCCGAGCTTTAAAAGGCAAAAATTTTAATAATAGAAGGATTTTTTATAAAAGGAAATCATTTTGAATAAAAAGGGTTAAATTTTAAATTAATTTTTTTCCGAAATTTTATTTAAATAACTTTTTTTTGTCAAAATGTCCTTGAAACAATTTTATACATTTTATTCTAATCTAATGACACTAAATATCCGAAAATTTTTCATTTATGCCGCCTTTTTAAAAACACTTTCCCCCAACGTAAAAAACCCTTTAAAATATCCCAAAAACGTTGAAAATGACCAAATTCATTCAAAACAGATATTTTTTTTTTTATTTTTTTTCAATATAGCTACCTTTTGGCCAAAAAACCATAATTTTTTTTTGGTTTTTTCGCTCTTAAAGGCCAAGTTACAACAATCCTATAAAAACAGTGTTTCTCAAACTTTCAATACTTCGGCCCCCCCTTTTTTTAATCACATTTTTTTTCGCGCCCCCCCCATACATTAATAAATTACTGAATGCAATAAAAATTTCCCTTTTTATGCTAAAGTTTCAAACACACTATCTTAATTATAAACCGTACAAATTAATAACATAAGTATTAAATTTTTTATATGTTACTTTTAATCAAAAAAAATTTAAATAATAGGATATATTATGTTATATTTTTTTTGATTTTTAAATTGGAACATATTGTAAAATGCGGTGGCTGCTTAGAAGACAAAACCTAGATATCAGCTAAATATAGAAAAAAAATTTAAAAGGGGGTCAATTTAAAAAAACTTTAAAAAACTTTGCTCTGCAAGACAATTGGGAAGTCTTTAAATACATTAAACTTGTTTTTAAATTATGTATTTATAAGATTATTAAATTTTTATGTATGTTACTTTTAAAGTTATATATTTTAAGTAAATTTTTTTTTTTCTGTCTCTAATTTTAAATTGAAACAGATTGAGAAATAATTTTTAAATTTAAAAAGATTTATTTCCTTCAAGATCCATTTCTAAGACTACAAATGTCATTAAAAATAGCCTAATCTATTTTTCTTTATCATATCCATTACATCTGGCATCCCGCGCTTCATGTGAGTCTGGCAACCCAACAGACTCTGCACAAAACATTAAAAAAGCTGTACTACTTTCAAATCGGCTTTGGGGCCAAATCGATTAGCTACCGAATTTTCTTGAATGTACATTTCATAATTCACGCGTTAATTATAATTCACGGTATTAAGTATTTACGGCGTGGTTAAAAAAAAATCATAATATATTTTTTTAAAACCCCGCGAGCATTCGACGATAATAAAAACATCAACAAGTACCGCGAGGGCAAATTGATAGCAAGTTACGAATGGGTTGGGGGGTCCCCTTTCAAAAAACTTCAGAAGGGCTCTCAACTGGCGAAAAAAAAATCTTCATAAATTTCACATCCAGTGACGAAATTTAAAGGGCAATTTTTTAATAAATCACTCTTTAATTTGGATAGAGGTGGATGCTGGATTTTTTGCACTGAAAAAAAGCATTTCGTATACTATTACCATTTTTAACAACATACCTTTGTGAATCCAGATTTTCTGCGATGGCTACTTTGAAAACAAAATATAGATCTGAGCTAAATATCAAAAAATAACTAGGGTCAATTTCTAATTTTTAGCCTTCCTTTGAAAAATTTGCTCTGCAAGACAAGCCCATGGAAATCACTGATAATTATTAAACTTGTTCTTATATACTGGCTGAAGTACCCACTCTTAACACGAGTTTATTTTTTTAAAAAATGATATATTATTTTTGATATAATAGCTTAATTGTAAGGAGAGTAAAACCAAGTTCATGACAATGCATACAAAAATGTAAAATGATTTATTGAAATGAATACTCATATTATAAACGGTTTGAATGAACTGTAATTTTAAGCCTCGCAGAATTAGCATTTAGAATAAATGTTAAGTAATAAAAAAAGAATATAAAATTCTAATGAATAACAATTATGTTATTTTTTTAATATTTAAAGCGAGAAAGCCCGGGATCAGGTGTGCACTCGATACTAACGTTAATGGTCGCGGGAGTGATACCCAATTCTTTTTTTATAATTATTTTCAATATACAAGATAAAAATCACAATTTCAGTGAATAATTTAACTAAGAGAAAATATACTTACCTATTTCAAGGATTTTTTCAATTTGTCTTTCATAATTTGAGAAAATATCCAATAAAACTGAACTAAATTGTTCCAAATGTGCGTGACCTTAATAAATGACACAAATCACAGACACGTTTTGCTAACATTACAGGAAAGCTATTTGCAAGCAAAACTGTCACATTTTGTTCACGTTTTTTGTAATTTTAATATCCTTTGATGATCGACAAATATTCTGTTGAACTTTTCCTTGCTTGTGTCTTTTTGACAGGGTGAAGTGCATTTTGCGGTACAGTTATGGCTTCATATTTTCTTGATAAAGTTCTTAATGTAGCTATTGAAAATTTTCCTTTCGTTTCATGTTTTTTGCTTTTCTCAAATTTACTTTCGCTAACATGATTAATATGCATTATTTCAGCAAGTGTTTCTTGTTTGATCAGCTTAAATTTTCCCTTTGAGATCCGATACCAACCCTTTTTTTTAATTCTGCTCATTTACATTTATAAACCATAATCAGTCGTACAACACCCAAATTAAAACCACTAAGTTATTAAAGGGGAAAAAACGCATGCTCAAAAAATTTTTTTCAAAAATAGTGGTCGTGTTTGGGAACTCGGTCTAAACAAGTACCTTGGGTTCAAAAAAAACGTTTCCCCCCAAAAAAGGAATATGTTATCAATTCATTTTATCCCAAAGACGTCATATTAGGGGGTTTCTTCGGTCAATGATAAAAAATAAACAGTTTTTTAGAATTAACGTTTTTTGTATTATATGTTACTACACCATAAAAATAAATCTTGGCCAATTAATCCTTCAAAGTGCTCAATATGCTTATCAATGTATCAAAAACTTTTCACATTGAAAAAAAAACGCAACAAATTATATAATTTAAACTTCCCAAAAAAAGGGATGCAGGTAACCATACCAGTAAGTTAAAAGCCAAAAAAGTAATATTTTTAATTTAAAAAAGAAACGTAATAAAAATTTTCATCGTAGGATTACAGTAAAACAAACAAAATATTTTTTTATTTAGTTAGGGTCAAAAAATAGCTAATGGGGTTTAAATAGAATCTCTTATTTTTTATGACCTTTTTTTACCAGATGATATATATAAATCATATCAATGTAAATCTTTTTTTTATTATATCAGAAAGTATTTTTTTTATTCCAGTAAATTTATTTTTTCCTTTTTTTTCGATATGCTCGCGCCCCCCTTGAAAGGGGTTTTCGCGCCCCCCGGGGGCGCCAAGCACTGCTATAAAGTTAAAAAAAAACGGAAGGGGGCTTTGACCTACCAGAAGTAGGCATTTAAATTTCTTAAAATCTGTCGGCGAGTCTGATAACTCAAAAAGTTCAAATGTATTTCTATGAAACTTTTTTAAAATTATTTTTTATTTCTAAAAAATTGTACTAAAATTTTCTTATTTATGAATAAATTTTGAGTTATGGCAGTTATTTTAAAAAATGCCCCATAAAGAATGTGCCATTACTTATTATGATAAATAGCTCTAAAATTTTCAAACTTTATTAAAAAATTAAAAAATTTTAGTATATTTCCTAGCTAAATCGTCTAATTTATTTTTGCAATACTTTACTACTATCAGTTTATTTCTTTTTTCCTTTAACTGCGAAATTTTCCAAAATTTTCTAAAAATTTTCCCTTTTTAATTTTGATTTTTCTAAAATTTAAGCAATTTATTTTAAATATTGTTAGTTAAAATAATATTTTTTGGTAATGGGGGCCCAAAAAAACATTTACAATTTTTAAATTATGCTTTTTTTTAAAAAAATGATATTATGAACTGACCCGATACGGGGGTTTTTTTTTAAGGCTGTTTTGGCATTATAAAAGAGCGTGAACTGAACGGGGGAGCACATTTTGGGACAGAAAAAATGTCTCAGTTTTTATAAATATTTGTGACATTGTAACTCATGCATTTGTGATAGTATAGTGTTTTCAAAATATTTCCTTTTTAACATGAAAAAGGGAAAGCTCCTTTTCCATTAGGGTATCGGGGAATAAATGAATCACATTTAATAAAGAAAAAAAATGTGCCACCCGAAAAAAAAATGAGTAGTATGATAAAATAAGTGATTCTCTACATGATAGTGAAGCCAGAATAAAATTTTAAATGTTTGAGTACTTTTATATCTGAAGAAAAAAACTGTTTGGGTCCTAGTTTTAAATATTTGCCAAAAACAGTCTTAAATACCTCTGGCATTTTAATTATTTTGTAAGAAAATGACCAGTACATCTTCAATACTCTATAAGTCTAAATCAGTGGTGGGCACGCTTTTTCAAGTTACGGGATACTTTTAATATTTTTAAGGTGTTGCGGTCAACACAGTGATTTAGGTGTTGTCATTTTGTATTAAAATTATAAGCTTTTGTTTCTTAATACTTGTTTTTGATATTGCATCCTGCATTTAAAATATGACAGATTACTATTTTTACTACAAAAACACAAATAACACAAACACTCCAAGCTCAATGCTTGAACATATATGAGAGACTACTTGACCGTGGATCTTGGAAGTATTCAATGCAGTGAGAAGAGAACGTACTCGAACCCTATGAATATGAAACCAATGTATGTACTTAATTTATTTGTCCCCCTTTTCAGCATCATTGCAAAACAACGATATCAATAGAGAACCCTTTCCTTGGAAGCGGAATGTGGGGATGTCTCTATCCCAATCCCGTGCTATCACGGGGAAAAACTAATTATCAACAGTTATCCTCATTCCCCTTGGCGGGGGTGGAACAATTAATTTATTTGACTGACACCGCTGCGATCCTTTTTTTTTCTGCAGAAGCAGTAAATATTTTAAGCGTATAGATTCCAATGAAGATACAATGACATCACAATTTTGGTTTTGGTTTAGGACCAGCGACGATTCTGAAAAGCCAATTTCAAGTCCCAGATACTAAAGGTGTAAAATAAATATGATGTATTCAGTAAACTGACTTGGGGGGTTAATAAAAATGGTCATCCCCCAAAAAGTCTTGGTGGTCTACCATTGGTTCGATCGACTTAATAGCAATCCCTTTTCAATAACGTACTCCCCCCAAATAAGAAAAAAAACATTAATAGATGAACTTAAAGAAGATGCCTTAAAACAGGAACCAGAAGCTTCAAAACAACAAAAAAAAACCATGCATTCAAAAAATTCTATAAGAAATTAACCTTAAATGACTTTCTAGATGTAAACTTGCTAGAAAGGACTCCCAAAGTAAACATGTAAATTCTTCTGTTCTGTTTCTTGATCTATAACGGACGTCATGTTATGAACTAAATAAATCAGAAAACAAGGCTTCTGAATGTGTCTTTTGTAATGGAAAATTCTCCGAAGATCAACGAAAAGATATTTAGATTCAATACTTCAAATTTTTTTCCGTGGGCTTATTTTCACTGTAGAGGAGCAGAAAAAAGCTATCGGTGATTTTTGCAAAATACATATTTGTACCTAATTTTGAAAATTTAGCTTTAATAACTACTTATTTAAAAGTCTTATTAGATTTTTTTTTCCAATGGGCTTACCCACCTATACTATATTACCCAACTATATCATAAAAACCTCCATTTGTAACATTTTTAAATATTTTTTTGTAATAACAAAATAAATACAACATTTTCACGATTAAAAAATGATTACAAGTATTTATCGTATGTGATGACGCTTTGGAAGATATTTTTTTTAAAAACTATTTTTAAATAATTGGAAATGTAAATGATACTTTATATAACACCCTCCTTTCATCTATCTATGTAAAAGAGCTAAAATCTTTGAATTTTTTTAATCAGTCTTTATATAAACCCTAGTCATAACAGTAAAATTCATTGTTAGGCTATGATTACTTTAAAAAAAATTATTGTTAGTTTTAACTATATTTCAGAACACTATTTTGATTCAACCAACAATGTTTAATATTGAATTACAACAATATTATTGTTGGAAATGGAAGTAAGTTAATTTCATTGTTATAGATCATAATTTATTTTGCTTTCATAAAATGAACTGCGACTTCGAAATCTTATATTACTACGATATTGCTATTTGATACCGAAGACATCAAATGGCCGACTGTCTAACCACTTTGCTGGTGCGCTTAGGTGTGACCCCACTTCTGTGGTTTGTGCAATTGTTGATAATAATTAGTGGTAAATACCTCGCTAATTTCATCACTCTATTTTTCTATTTAGAACATGTATTAGATAATTTAAACAAAATTAAAATACCCCCTAAAAATAGAAAAACTAACTCTAAAGAAAAGGCTCTTAAATTATTAAACAGAAAAATTAAATTTCATAAATGTTTAGAAATAATTGTACAATATCACCGCAAGAAACACCTTAAAATACGCAATAAAATCAAGTTCAACCCAACCCTCCTACAATAGAAGAAGTGAATGAAACTGACCAAACCCCTTGCAATAGTTCATTACTTCCCCCTTCCAACCAACCGCCTAATAATATTCCATCACCTGCACTTACCACTAACAATTCAGCCATCTCAACACCCGAGCAATACAACCTATCCCCCTAGACCAAAACTTCTCTAACTTTTCTTTCCTCATCCCAGACTTCATAGTTCCCTCAGATTCAACATCCTCCAATTTTAACACTAATTTTGCAGCCCAATTCAACCACTATATCCAACAAAAAATTTGCCATAAACCATTTCGATACATAAAGCGTAAATTCAAGTTCCTTAAGAAAAATCTTTAAAAAAAATGATTCTTAAAATATTTTTTACATGTTCTAAAAGAAAAATAGACAGTAGATGGCGAGGCTATATATCCAGACAAAAGTTCTATCAGTGATCTTTCTTGTTATCGACCAAAATTTGACCCCACTTGCTGTATAAGGTGGTCATACAAAAGAACATGTTACCATCCTTATTTAAAGACAAATTTTCCATCAATTGTATCTGAAAAGTATTTACACAAGACCACCTTACATCAAGTATGGAAAAAGAGGCTTTAAGAAGAGAACATGCCTCATACATTTGGTGCCTCAGTTGTAGAAAGAAACTGCTCAATGAGCAGACGTAACCAATTCCAAAATTGGAGACACAACAGTTCACATTCATCGAACTGCAGTGTTTACAGAACATCTTGGAATTTTCTGGAAGGACCAAAACTAATATCCGCCAAATGAGCTCTTTTTGCGTCCATTAAAATAGTCATGGACATTAAAGAAAAACCTTTCTGATCCTAATAATTTCAGATTGGAACCAAATGTATAAACCGGATAACAAAATATTATGTTTCCAAACGAGTAAGAAGATCAACAATGGCAACCACTGCGTTTGAATATGGCGTTGACGTGGAAAAACTGCTCTAATCCGAATACTACTATAAATATTACAACACTCGACAAGTCACATTATGGTTTGGGACAATATTACTTGAGACAGCTGGCAATGATTTATTTTCTTTGGTGAGTGTGATAACCTCAAAGATAATTGGGCAATGTGATTAAGTTAATAACACTAACTTTTTGTATGTTCCCAACCATTTGCCAGCAGAAGCACCGTAACACGCGCAAAGTAATGACCAACAAGACTTGTATTGGAACTCAGGTGCTTTACTGGTCACCTGTATCCCTTAATCATACACCTATTGAGTCGATAGGGGGACTGGTTGCCAGCCTTACGCATTCTCTGCTACCTCCGAGTTTGAAGAGAGGGCTGCGTAGCCAGTGGTCAAGGTATCGGATCATTTCAGGCATGTCATGAGTTCGATCCCAGTACCACTAAATATTCACCGTGTAGGGGAACGATGCATGATTAATCTGTCGATAGCTGAAACGTCCTCCGGTTGGTGTGGTGTGTTAGTTAAGAAAATTAGATGCCAGCCCAGGTGTTGTCCTCGCCACTTGACAAATGGTTCACAATGATGAGGTCCGTTGCCAAAAGTCCTTGTGTAGCTGAACAGTGCGACGTTTATTATTCACTCTCACGCATTCACTCCGAACTTAAAGAAGGAAATGACTGAAAGCGAATGCTTGTCCATCGAGCTATATTGGTACGAATATTGACTCTGATCCACAAATTGGCGCCTTTTTCCACTTAACCAGCAGTGGATCGACAGTCAACTTATCACCTAGTATTGTAGTTTAATGTTTTGAAAATAAACAACTTTTATTTATTTATGTTTTCTGTCTCTTTGATTTTTTTCATCTCATTCTACGTGAAGGCTTCGCGTTGCTTAGATTTTCGCATTTAAAATTATATCTAACACTTACGTATAATGAAGAATTTAATATTGTGGCTTTGTTTATTTTTTATAAATTTTTAGAGAACTTTGAATAAAGGCATTTTACCGGAATAAAATATTTTACATATTTGAACAACTCCGAAGTATTTTTTTAAAATATAGCATACTAAAACAGGACAGTAAATAAAAAAAACTTAAGCAGCAATTTTTAAAATAAATTATTGTAAATGGAATTTTAGAATTTTTTTAAAATTTATTTAAGGCATTTAAACAAAGGAAGTAATAAACATATCAAAGTATTACTAAAATAAATTACATAGGATTGTATTGTGGATCTATTAGAATTTTAATATATTATTGAAATATAAAATTATAGAACTTACAAATATATATTATAAGGCACTTTACGAGGCTATTTTTGAAATAATAGAGGTCATAATTCAAAAGATATTAATGCATTATGATTTTTTTAGTACATTCCTTAGAAAAAAATACAAATACAAGGTTAAAAATTTTTTTTAGAAATATATGTATAATATTTGGAGCTCTTTGAACTACCACGGTGGCCGCGGTAGACAAGTGGTCAGGGTACTGGATCGGGGCTGGCTTGTCAAGAGTTCGAGCTCAGTACCATTAAAGACCCGCCGTGTAGAGGGCCGATACACGTTAAATCTGTCGAGATTTTAAACCTCCTTCCGTTGGTGTGGTGTGGTAGTTAGGAAAAGAGGGTGTCATCCACGTCGCTTGACCATGGTTCAAAATTATGTGGCCCGTCGCCAAAAGCCCTCAAGGAGCTGAACAGTGCGACATTAATCTTCGCTATCTCACTCATTGAACTGCCACTATGAATTTTGAAAAATTTTAAATGCCTACTTATTGTAGGCTTAAGAATCTTTTCTGATTTTTTCTAGTTTATATTATTTGTTGCCACTAATGTTCTACGTAACGTACAAATAAAATGCCCTCTTATGTAAATCTAAAAAAAAAATATTGAACAGAATTGTTCAAAAAAAAAAAATATGTGTTTAAATTGATATATTTCTTTTCAATCAGTTCACGTGTGATAGTTTTATTAACACCACACTATCACGCACAAACAACACCAGGGCTAATGCCGACGGACTCTCCTTATTATCACAACAACAAGAGGGCATTAAGCCTTCACAGATTTAACGAAAAACGTCTCATGCTACACGAAAGATCTTCAGTGGTACTACAACTTGCTCAAGTGACACACCGGCCACGAGTTCGTTACCATAACTACAGAGATGCATCAGCCCCTTCAACGTGTTCGAATACCTTAACACCTCAAGCGATTAATTATTTGCACAAAATGCTTAAAAAACAAGTAATATAAAAAAATAAAAAAATTAAGGCAATTCCTACTTAGATCAACAAAGAAAATTTTTATTTTAGCTACATTTTATTAAATAGCTACAATTAATATAAATATGTATATACATAGGCAGAATCACAACATTAAATGGTCATTAATTTTTATTAATTATCATTGAAGTATCGTATTGTCATATCCAAAACAGTTATGTACATAAATGTCATTTCAACTAACTACTTTAACACGTGAGAAAAAAACCTTTTCAAGTTTGGACACAAGTCGCCAAAAGGGTCGCTAAGTCGCCAAAAATGATACCAACTTGGCTGTATTTGTAATTCTTTAAAAAACTAGTTTTAATCAATTAATTTTTATAAATTATTTTTATATTACTTTATTGTCATCCAAAATAAACCTGTATATAAAATTTCAGCTCAATTGAGCTCTTTAAAATGTATTTTATTAACAATTGAAAATTCCACCCAGATAAATAATTAAATATATAAATAATTATATAGAGGTTGTGAACTAATAGTAGGAATTGAAAAAATAGGAACATTTTTCTTGCATACAACTAAGCATAATACTTAACAAGTTGCAAAATTTTATTTTAATTTTTAATTTTGAATGTCTCACTCTATTTCTTATTTTATAATTTTGGGGATCCCCCTAAAAATGTTTTAAATAATTGCTTTTCATAAGTAAATTATGCACATGCTATGAAGAATGTTTCATATAATTTAAAACAATTACTCTCGTGTTTAAAAAAATTCATGTTGGCACCTTTTTTTCTAACGTTTGAGAATTCTATGTGTGTGTGCATATATATGCACACACAATTTGAAGAGTATGGTGTAATATTAAGTCTTACATATTACTGGGAACATTGATAATATCGGCATTTTTGAATTATCTTTCCAAATTCATTTCTTCTCAAGCAGAAATTGCGCCTTGCCTTGCAAATCTTTGTTTTTCCTGGAATATTTTCAGTAATCTTAATGCCTGTCATAAAGAAAATTCAGGTTGAAATGTATTTATGTACCATGGACAAACTGCATCAATTTTGGCCGTTTCTGGTTGGTCACTAGCTTCAAACCGTCCAGTTGTTGACAGTAGATCTCTGAATTTAGTGTTTGGCCCTACGGAAGCAACTCATAATAAATGATTCCTTTCCAGTCCCACCAAATACACATTAGAACCTTCCTGGATGTTAGTCCGGGTTTGGCCACCGTTTGATCTGCTTCACCGCGCTTTGACCACCATCGTTTTCACACAATATTGTCATATGAGACCCATTTCTCATCGCCAGTCACCATCCGCTTAAGAAATCGGGTCGATTTCATTCCGTTTGGCCAGGGCTTAGCACTTGGAAATTCGATGCATCATGTTGTTGGGTGTTAATTGGTGTGGCACCCAAACATCGAGCTTCTTTTTGAATCCAACTTTGCTCAAATGGCTTAAAACTATTTTATGGTCGATCTTTAGCTCCTGGGTGATGCTACGACTACTAACATGCCGGTCAACTTCGATTATTTCTGTGATTTTATCGACATTTTCTATGACGGGCCTGGTGCATCTTTAACATCAAAAACGCCTCAACGGAATCGACGAAACTGAAATTGTACGTAATTAGCCGTTACAGTATTACCACCATAAACACCATTCACAATTTTAGCAACCTGGTTTACATTTTCGCCTTTATCTAAGAAAAACTGTAAAATATACCGAATTTTCTCTTTGTTGACTTTCATTTTTAACACCCTGTAACTCACAACTGAATTGACCAATCAAAAAACAGCAAAATAATTTTTAGAGTGAAATATTACCTTGACAACAAGCATAAATTTGAAATTGCTTGAACGATACTTCACGAGATATCGACACTACAGCCATCTACCGAAAAAATAATGGATTTCTTTTTTCCCAACCTAATATATGCTTGCCCGAACATACCTGAACGTATATCCTGTGTCTCCAGATTTATGTTTTGGTCCATCCTGCGTACTTGGTTTGACAATGTTGAAATTCTTAGTAAAATAAACATCAGTGGTATTTTATTAGATTAGGAAAACGCTTTGATACTCATGTTTCAACCAACGACCACATTATAGGGCAGTAATTGCTTCTTATTCCATGGGGAACCATGATTGTACAAATTTAACCCAGCAATTGCCAAAGTCAAACTCATATATACACTGGTATGCAAAACTTAAGCAACAGGTGGGTTTATTGCCATAACTTCTGCCATGAAATTCTGAAATGAGGGAGAGTATTATGTACGTAAAGGATGACGAAAGCATCGGCGCTGAAAAAGGAATACAACGCATACGGTATGGAATCAAACAAAAACAAGCTTTATTGAACGCATAGTATCTTGACTCATGATTGTCTATCCAACAGGAAGAACAACAAGCAGATGTTCCTTAATATGGTATATGCCCTCCCCTTACTACAATGGTTGCTTTGCACCGTCTCCGCATACTCAGAACCAGCTGGTGCAACATTTCTTGAAGTAGGAGTGCCCATTCCTCAATCAACATCTGTTTGAGTTGTTGTTGTACCCGGATGATGTGAGCGTGTGGAAATACGTCTCCCCAAATCATCCCACACATGTTCGATGGGATTTTAAATCTGGTGAGCACGCTGGCCAATCCATCGAGTGATATCTTCACTTTCCAGCAGCTCCTCAACAGCAAGAGTGCGATGTGGCAGTGCATTGTCATCCATAAAGATGAAGTCTGGGCCAATGGCACCTCGGAAAAGATGCAGATGGGGAAGAAGTACCTCCTCACAATAGCGATCCCCGGTTACAGACCCATTTTCGAAAATGAAAAGCCCAGTTCCGCCGTTCAGCAAAAGCCAACCAAGACAAGAACCCGGGACCCCAAACGATTCTTCCTTTGATGTTACGGGGAAAAAACCCGGGGTCCCGATCTCTCCAAATCAAACGGTTGAGAATCGCTTCGGAGAACCGACTCTCACCGAAAAAGGGGAAAACCCCCCATTGATCAGTTTCCATTTTTTTGTGCTTGCCCATTGAAAACGGGTTCGGGGATTTTTTCAAGGGGAGGTTTTTCAGGCGGGTGAACAGGCCCCTTTGTGAAGGCGTTGGCCACGTAAACCGCTCACTTGTCACCCGTTGTGACAGAGTTTCGGAAACAATGGGTTGCTGACTTGTCGACCTTTTTCGCCTGCAGGATGATATATCGGTCTTTTTGCAGTTGTCCCCCGGGGCCAACCAACCTTTAACAGCTGCCGTGGTTTGGAACGTTTTCCGGCGCGAAACGACACTTTTGTTGATTCCGAACCCTCGCTACACTTGACAGTACCCCCCCTCCAGTTTTCCGATCATTTTTCCACGGGGAAGTCTCCAGATGATTTCTTCTGTACACGAACACCACGGCCCCCGCAGAGAATATGGGAAATTTCGTCCCTTTCTTTTCCCATTCTACGTTAGCGGCGGCCGACATAGGGGTTTTGCGTACGCTCCATCGTTTTGACGTTTTGTTCCGATATTTGCATCCAGACTTTTTATGACTTACGTGCCCCTCTACTGATCTCCAGCCCCTCCTTTTGCAATTTATGGTATCTGCAAAATTTTTTACATTGGTTTTAAGTTTTGACACCGGGTTTTAATATTTAAAAAAATTAAAAAGAAATATTTCCATCAAATCGTTTTTTATTATAGTTTCCAAGAAACTGAATTCTCGTAAATTGGGGGTTCCGTCAGACACTATCTTTCACAAAAAAGGTTTTTTTTATTCGTTTTGAACGAATCTTTTTTTCTTTTTCCCCCACGTTTGTTTTTTTGAGAAGACTTTTGTTTTTTGAAAATAACTTTTTTTTAATCACATTTTACACTGCCTCGCCTTTAGTTCTTTCTCACTTTCCGAGCGAGTCGAGTTGCAATCTAACTCCAGGGATTGTTTGGCAAAACTCACACTCGATTCAAAAACGCGTTTGGCTTGATTATATGGGATGTTAGCTGAACTTGTTGAGGTTAGGTGATGATTTTGCAAAGTGAACTTGAACAGCAATTAGGAGAACATTAAGTTCGGTTTTGCATTATAAGGAAAAAAGCACACACAAATCTGATAATAGGTTCTTGTCTTGACACTTTGAAAATAATAATCACATATTGTGTTAAGATAAGACAAGATAGAGATAAAACATTCTTTTATTAATTATTTTCAGTATTTGACAAACTTGTTATGTATTTTCATACAGAAGAGTTAAAAGAAAAAAGCTCATCATATTAATGAATAATATGATGAATATGTTTTTCATATTTTTACATCACATTTTTAAATGTTTTACATGAATCATATTTTGAAAAAAACATACAAACAAAAAAATAATTATGAACGTTTCAAAATCAACGCAAAGGATAAAATATATCTACTTGTAAAATGAAATCCTTCATTACCACTAAAATATGAAACTTAAATAAAAAAGAGGCGTATTCATCAATTAAGTAAAAGCCTTTTAAAAAGTGATCTTATATCCAATTAGGCTTTAATTTTGAATTTAAATAAATTTATGAAAGACAAATTACATAAAGGATCATTTACAATAAGTTACTGTAAATTTTAGTATTATATTTTGTATATGTATAGTTTTTATAAACTATTTATGAAATGTTATATATCATTATGATTAGACTGAAAGGAATTCACTGGAAGAATGAAATATTTTTACTCCAAGTTTTTGTAATTTTTAAATTTGAAAATGTGTGTCTTCAAATTTAGATTAAAAATCTTAATTCTTAATTTGATTTTCTTCCGTAAGAGAGAAAAAATATTCATGTTTTTTTTTTTTTAATTTTTAAAAGAAATTTACCAAGGTGTTTCACGCAATTCTTTTTGAAAACCGCATAGTTTCAAAAGCTAAAATATGATAATGATTACTGTAAGTTACATTTCTTGTGTGTATTTCCACATACTATAAAGACATTTAGATTTATTGCACTTCTAGATTTGTTCAAGCAAGTTCTTAATTTTCTGTAACAGCAGATTAGTTTTAAAGGAAAGGTTACCAACTTTTTTTTCCTTCTTTCCCTCGTTCAGAAGTCTTGAAATCGTTATTGTTCGAAGAATGGTAGAGGAAACTAAAATTAATCACGGGTTTTAATCAATTTCACATAACTCAGCTTTTTGTGCTCTTTTCCACGCTTACAAATTACAAATTGCGGGTGCAGTTAAATTAAACTTTTGAATTCAAACATGATTAATAAGATTTATGGAAGATATACAATTTTTTGACTAAATAATATTATAAGAAAGTAAATTTTAACTATAATTTTCAACACTATTTGTAAAAAAAAAAAATCAATCATAAGTTTTTAAAATTCTCCTTCAATAGTTTCAGGAACTTTTCAGAATGTAAAGGCTGAAAGGATACTCAAAACTTTAATAAAAGAAATAGGGATAAGAAAAGTATATAAATCTAATAAGACATATTTCCCCACTCCTGTATCCTTCCAGATTTTGCAGTATATTTTAAATCAACTGGAATAGAAACTCTCCAAAAATTGTATTTAGTGATATTTTTTCATGATATGTGATTGCTCTATTTTGTTAATAGAAATAGATTCAAACAGATTTTATATTTTAATTTGTTTTGTAAGAAGTGGAGGATTTCAATTTCTTATAGTCATTTTATACAATAAGCATTATTTAATGAAACAATTTAAAGAAAAAACTTGAAAAAAGAAAGGTTTGATGTGACCCGGAGGTCGTGGGGGTGAGAGAGGTTCGATAAAGAAGCAGATATTGTTTAGAGTAACTAATTTTATATGTAACCTTTAACACATTCCAAAAAAAGCACTTTTATAAGTTTACTTTGGGAGCAATGAGAAATCTTAACCCGAAATCAGATACCTAAATTATCGAAACTATATATCTTGATTAAAGCTACTTAAATGATTCTTCTTGAAGTCTGATAGTATAATCATCTCCCAGTTTGGTTCCTAATAACTTCCAGATGAGTTATCCATCAAATATTCTTCTTAAGATGCGCGACCATCAGTCGGTGTCTACTAAGTCTTGGAATTCCGCTTAACGATCAACGCTTTTGTAATCAGCATTTTGCCTACTCAACGACTGGCCCTTAAATAGTAGTTATATTTACATAAATCAAATAATTTCTACGGAAAGCGGTTTTTAAACTAAAATCACGGTTAAAAAATATTTTACCCAAAGAGATTAGTAGAATACCCTAGAAGAACCCGTTGCAAGTTTTAAAAAAATTTTAGTAGTTAATATTATTCAAAGAATATAGTTATTTTTCGAACATTGATGAATAAGTTTGATGTAGACCAAAACCGAACTGCTTATGGGGTTTATAATGACAAATTGCCTCATAGGTGGATCGATCAATGGCTGTTTGTGTCCCCTTATATTTATGTGCGCTTTTTTGGTTTTAGTTTTTTTGTTTGTGTAATTTCAAAAAAGGTTACATGTTTGTTCTACCGTTACCAAAACTGACATTGATGAACTTAAAGTACGTTAAAGTTTTTCTTTTCCTGTAACAAAATGTGCTTCTGCTCAATAAAAGTTGTATGCGAGATGGCTTTGAAGTCCTAGGAAATAACCAAGAGTGAGTTATATTTCAGGTATTCAACTAATTACACTTTTCTAATTTCAAAATGCGACGCTAATAAAGGATCCACAATCAATTCAAACAGCTACCAATAAAACATTCATAAGTGTGAAAAATATTATTAAAAGATATACAAGGAATACAAATAAGTTTCTGCTGTCTGAAAGATGGCATCCTGCGGTTGAAATTTAAACTGCTGTTTGTAAAAAGTGCAAAACCATGAAGAAATAATCGTAATTAATTAAAATTTAATGCACAAATGACTTGTATTAATACAAATAAATGAAGAAATTTTCAAAGCCAAAATACAATATTGCGTGTCCGAAATCGGTATTTGGTGTAGTCAACAGGCGCTGCAAAAGTGCTAATTATACGACGTGGTATGAAGTCAAACAGATTTTGAATATATGCTTGTGTAAGAGAATTCCATTTTGCTTGTATGCGCAGCAAAAGTTCATCTTTTGAAGCTGCAGGACATAGATCACGAGCGGGAGGCCAACGAATGAAATCTCACACGAACTTAATAGGCGACATATCCGGCAAATAACCAAGCCAAGGAAGAGGTTGCATGTATTGCGCTGAAAAGATATCTCGAACAGTCTTTGCAATATGTGGGAGCGCATTATCCTGCTGAAAGATAGCTCCAGGAATGTCTTGAATGAAAGGAATGACTGCACGAACGTACCTGTTGCTGTTGAGATTCAATTCGTAGCAAATTGGATCGCCATGATACAAAACCGCACCCCAAATCATAACTCCGTGTGTTAGGCCACCATGTCGTTCGATAACGCACTCTGGTAGGCAGTGTTCACCGTCAAAGAGTCTAACACGAATGTGGCCAGCATGGCTTCACAAATCGAAGCATGATTATTCTGAAATGACAACTTGTTATCAATAAAGCTTGCCAGGATCTGTGCTCATGACCCCATTGCAGACGCAGCCGTCGGCGGTTTGCCGTGAAGGGGATCCTGTATAAAGGCACCCTTAAACGCAATCCACGATACAGCAGACGTCGACGAATTGAGATGCCGACATTAGTACACCTATAGCATTAGACCAACGTGCTGTCAGCTGCCTGGAGGAAGCTGTACGACCATTTACCGTGAGCAGGTGTCGATCGTCGCAGGGTGACGTCACTTTCCGTCATCCACTGCCAGTTTTTCGAGTTGTTCCAGAATTTCGAGCGTTCGACTTATTTAAAACTTTCACCAAAAAATCACGAGCCAACACTCAAAATTGCATTTTTGAATAATAGATAATATCCAAATTAACCATCTTAGGGGAAAAAATCTAGAACATTTTGGCTAAGTAAACAATGGAACAAATATTTCATTACTAAAGTCCAGATGCTTCAGTACCATTGCTCCGATCAAACAATTCATTAGAAAGAGGTAATTAATCTTTATCCTATAGAGACACGGTTGATGCAGCGTCATCACAACGACTATCAGATTCGATTCGAGACTGCCTTCAAATCGAAATAATAGATGCGAAGGCTTTTTCTTATTAATCCGATCCTTCAGATAACATTTTTGCATTTCCTAAGATTACATTCCTCGATAAAAAGCGATTCTCCCTCCGACAAATCCCCGATAGTTCTTTTTTTTGTGTGTCTTCTTTTTTAAAGTTACAGCTTTCTTTTTTCGTGAGTTATTTTCTTCTAAAAAGATCACCGCTCCGCGATGATAGCTTTACTCCATTTTGAGAGAGATTAAAACGTTTTTTTCTTGTAATCTTTATGACTGGGTTTAGATGTATTCCGTCACAGGCAATTGTATGACAAATCATTGATGGGATTTAAAAATGTGTCAAATTTACTTTAAGGGTATTATGGAATAGGTAATTAGAAAAGTAAAGGATGTTGTTCTTAGGAAATGGGTAGTAAAATTGTACTGGACTATGTAGATTTTTAATGAAAAAATTTATAACCTCGTGCATCACAAAGTATCACACGAGGTCTTACATAGAAGTAAGAGTGAAGCCTACATCACAAAAAGAGAAGGATTACAACTCAAGCATCCATATCTCACCCGGGATTCAAACCCACAGATCCTACGGCACCGCAGTCAGCGTCCCTAACCACTATATCCGAATGAGCGACTGACTATGCATTTGGCAAATATATCTTCATAAGTGCTTGTTTTTCTGGGTAAAATGGAGGATTTTTAGCAACGAAAATTACCTTACGTAGAACATTTTATTAGTAGCTTCTTTTTATTTGTTTCATTTTTCTCCGTTTTTACCATCTCACTTTATACTTAACCCTCTGACCGGAACATCTATCTCTTAGTCCTGCTGATTTGCTTCGATGCCTGTAGATAATGCTGTGGTGTGATTTTTGGGGTGTGACATCTTCAGTTGGACTCTACCCAGTGAGAGCATCACTTGGTGGTACATGGCGAAGTTTTTCAACTCACGATATGTGTGATTTTTCTTATCTATCAGACGGATATTCCTATAGTTTTTTTCGTTTTTGGTATTATTAATTTCCTACTATTAGCTCATACTCTCTCTATATTTATTTATTTATTTATCTTCGAATAATTTTCAATCGTTAATAAAGTACATTTTAAAACGCTCGATTGAGCTGAAATTTTATATACATGATTGTTTGGATGACAATACAGTAATTTAACAATAATTAATAAAAATTAATTGATTAAAACTAATTATTTAAAGAATTACAATTACACAGCCACGTTGGTATCGTTTTTGGCGATTTAGAGACTCTTTTGATGACTTGGGTCATTACTTGAAAAGGTTTTCTTCTCACGTTTTAAAGCATTCAGTTGAACTGAAATTTTATACATACGATTGTTTTGGATGACATTACGATACTTTAATGATAATTAATAAAAATTAATTACCAATTAATATTCTGTGATTCTGTCATATGTATATACATATTTGTATTAATTGTAACTATTTAATCAAAAGTAGATAAAAGAAAATGTTTCTTTGTAGACTTAAGCAGAATTGACTTAATTTTCTTTATATTACTTGGTTTTTTATTACTTTTAAGAATATAACTTAATATTTAATCGGTTTTATAAAAATGCTTGTCACAATTCTATAGTGACAAAAATATATTGTTATGCTTGATTTAACCCCACACATTTTATTTGAGCCATACTTAATTTCATGAGCTATAAGGACATTTAAAACAGTACTTAAGATAATAAAATTTAAAAAAATAATTACGAGGTTCAAAATCTTCCGGTTGACAAGGTGTCGAATTTTGGAGAGGGGAATGTCAGCTCAGGTGTCACATACTCTTTGCTTGACCGTAGTCAAAAATGATGACGTCTGTCGCCAGCAGCCCTCGAGTAGCTGAACAGTGTGATGTTAATATTCACTAACTCACTAGTACACTAGCACTTAGTGAAGTATGGTTGATGTGGAGAACTTGATATCAGTGTTGTCCATTTGTGGGCTCGAGACATGATTCCGCTTAAGATCCACTATATAGAGACTGAGGCACATAAAACCTGTTGTGGCGCTAAGTCCATCGGAGTCATCCTCGACGTTTGATCGAGATTTAAACTAAGAAAAGCATTTGATATTTTTATATTTTAATAAGGTACATAACTTTATTTAGATGTTGCTATAAATTATAATTTTAGAAGAAAAAATTATCCTTTTGGAAAGGAAAATAAAACGTTGAACATTTACTGTTATTATTAACAAAAAAGAATGAAACGGTTTTATCCAAATACCAGTCATTAGAACTTTTAATATAAATATGTTTACATGTAGAGAATTTTGCTGTCGGTCTTTTTAAATTAATTTTGTTGTTTTCCATTTAATCTTATAAATGTCATTCAATAAATATGTAAAATATTTTCAAAATACAGAATTTTTTAAAGTTTAAAAGAACATAAGCCCAGTCAGTGCTGAGTGGTAGCATTTCGCGCTTAAACACCACATGTCCGGGGTTCAAATCCTGGGCTAGGCAAGGTGGACTCATCCTTTCGATGGGTCGATAAAAGAGTACCAGGTTTGCTTGGGAACTAAAAACTTGGGGTTTCGCGTCAGACTGACCACCTGACCGGAAAATCTACTCATGCATTTTCGGTCACGTATACTGAGTAGTTCTGGCACTGTAGTTTTTGGCCCTCATGTGCTGTTGCGGCAATGAGTTTAATTTTTAAAACGACATAAATGTTCTAATGTATACATAACTTGAAGGCCCATCTATAAGATTCTAAGCTTCATTTCGAAGAATAGTCCTTGATTTAAATTTCATTTTTTAAAAAAAATTTATATTTTATGTTTATAATAATCCTCACGTACTCAAAATATTTTTAAAAAATTTAGTTTCTCAATACAAGGAGTGATTTTCTCCGAAAGAAATTTCAAGAGTGATCAGAGCTCTAATCACGCTGCAATAACTTTCCATGTCTGTTTTCCATCGGCTTTTAAAAGAAGCAATCAGAAAAGATTTTTATGGATTTCCTTTTGCTAGACATTGGAAATCCCTGTAGAAGTTCCTTAATACTTGGAAAGGCTTGGAAATGCCGAAAAATAAAATAGAATGTAAATAGATCAAAGATATGGAAGTACTAAAACACATCTTTACATTCCCCTCTGTAACTATGTAGTAATGAATTTTAAATGTTCTAGATTACGAATTTCTAATCTTTTTTCCACGCATTTTCTAATAATTTTTCACCTAAGCAGACAGAAAACTGTGAAAATTAAAACCAGTATTGATTTCTCAAACACATCTTTTTTCATATATTGACAATAAACAAATAGATATGTATTATTTTTTGTGCTTCATTGTTGTAATTTATAAATAGCTTATTATATTGTCGGGACGGAGTGGTCTAGTGGTTATGGTCACGGATTCTGGCTGGCGCTTCATGAGTTAAGCCTAATACCCCTGAAGACCTACCGTGTAGAGGTAGTCGATGCATGTTAAATCTGTCGATGCTCAAACGTGCTCCTGTAAAAAAGTTTGGAGAGAGGGGCGTGCTAGCTGATATGTCGTTCTTTCATTTAACCGAGATTCAAAATTTTGAGGACCCTTAAATATACCCTTGTTGTTGCTTTATCCTACGACGGTAAAGGGGTCCGGCACGTCCGTAGGAGCTCATGTTAATTTACCCAAATTATGTACCTTTTTCTCAGAACCAGCTTACTTCTCATGAATAAACTTTTTAACAGGTTATGTGTGCTATCAATAAAACTTTAGCGAAGGGTTTTATTTGTTTAAATTTAAAGTAATTATGTATTTTTCAAAATGTCCAATTTTTTACAATGACTGCTGTATCTAAAACTGTTTGCTAGATATATCTAATTCCTTCCATTAAAACGTGTTAACATGTTAAAAATATGCTCGCTGAAAATTTGAGGATTATATAATAAGCAGTTCTTGAGAAAAAAGGTACACATAAAGTATAAAATATATCATTTTTTGCAAACAGGTTTAAAATAATTTTTAATTTTTGAGCATTTACTTTGTTTTAGTACTTTTCAGAAGCATATGAAGCATTTTCCATTTCCCTCTTCTCCTCCAAAAGGCTCTTTTAATTTTTTTTTCATTATTTTTAACAATTAACATTTTTTTTAAGGATATTTCGTTCGGCTTTTAACAATTAGCTTTTATTCGACTACTTGAATGCTACGTGCATCAAAGTTTTTGAATCAAGGCACACAGTTTTAACTTGGTTCAATATCACAATGTCTTAAGATCATTAATTTTGCAACATGACTCATATTGGATTGCGCAATAGACATATATATTTACCCCGATTTTAGTGTTTTTAATTCCACAAATGTAGATGTTGGAATCACTGACCATATGGTGTTATTTATTAACTGACTTACTTGAACAAAAGTCGTGTGTACCCATACACTTTTGATATTCCCAATACACTCTAATTGCTCCACTTGGGCATCATATGGATTTGCGGTCATCAGAAACTTATGCAAGGGAAAACACAGGCGCTCGTAGCAGAGCTCATTTGAGGCGCCTCAAGGATTAACTTCATTAAAAAAATAAACTCACAAAAATAATTCTTCTTATTGTATTTCCTCATATCATATATCATTTTAAACAGAAATATTTGAACTTATGGAAAATACAAAAAAAAGTGAAAATTGATCAGTTTTCGAAAATTTATGTGCCGAACCCTCTTTATAACACGCACCTATTATATTGGAATATCCCACGATTAAAAATAAAAATAACATTAAGGAATTGTGAAAAGAAAACAGAAAATTACGTATTTGAAAGTACTTTTTATATTTTATTCATCAACTCGAAAGGCAATATGAGCAATTGAGTTCCTCTACAAAAAAAAACCCTTTTATATTTATAAATAATGGGTATTATAAATATTTCTTTCTCTTGAACAAATTATTATTTATTAAATTTTTTTATTTTTTAAATAAATCCTTTTTTAAAAAAATCTTACTGGAAGACAGCATTTTTATATAAGACTTTATTTAAATCAGCTTTTCTCAAACTGTGGGTTTGCCCCCTTGAGGGGCTAGGCGTGATAACCCAACCAGGGGGGCGCGAGCTTATCGAAAAGTCAAAAATAAAGCATTATTTAAAACTTTTTTTTTAATTTACTAAAAGGCAACAAAACAAAATACACATTCTCACATAATAAAAATAAAATTTGCATTTACACTGATATAATATATTTATAAATGTATCAGTACTGCACAATTCAATTATTCACGCGGATTCCTGCAACATCATGGGACATTACATCAACACAGAAACCCAATGTCAAGGAAGAGTGGAGTATGTGTTGATGTCTAAATAGCCAATCCGTGCTATAGCAGACAGACTGAATCATCAACATTTATTCTCCCCTTCACTCCTGCTTGTTGAAAAAATTCAATCTTACGGTTGTCACCGCAAAAATGACCTCCATCCATAGCGGCATTGAACATGTTAAGCGTCATAATTCACTTCCAATGAAAATAAATGTTTCGCCTACATATTTATCGAATCATTTGCTTAAGTAAACACAGTCACTTCGATTATATTGTAAAAGGCTGATTATCCAGTCTAATTGGCGTTGTTGTTTCAAAAATATGTTTCTTTTAGTAAGCGTGCCTTAGGTCTTAGTAAAAGCTGTCACTCAAAAATGGCGATCAACTTAATGCCCATCCCTGGTCTGAAGTCTGCGTTAACTACACGACACATAGCATTTGTGAGAGATTACATTATTTTTCAATATTGCCAACAATATTCTAAGAAGAAATTTTAAAATCGTCTGTTACGTTTGAGTCGAAACAGATGATCTCAACTATTTAAATTGGAACTTAAGCGCAAATAGGTACATAACGTCACTTGCTTTGCGATTACTGATATTCTATTAAAATGGTTTAGAACTCTAATTTCATGAGCATTTTTATTTAATTGAACCGATTCCTGGAATATTGTATGTGAATATGTATACTTACACAATGGAGCCAGCTTATTACAAACCTTTCAGATTTGTATTTTAATGCTTTGTATGGATGAGGTACGCAATTTTTTTATGGCATGGGATACAAGTGTTCAGAATGCTAGTATCAGTCAGGTGCAGGAGGTTCATGATGAAGGACGTAAAATGAAGTGAAAAAAAACACGGATCACATACCACTTGAGAACGGCTTAGTTTTTGTGCCTTTTTAGCGGGGGCCTGCACTTAGGAGACAGCAAATTTCACCAGGTTCTCAAAAGCGGATGTATCAAAAGTTTTCAAAAGTTAGAATCGGAATCTACTTGCTACTTTAGAAGACATAACAACGGTTCGAGCACAGTTTTCCAAGACAGTGACCTACATCGTCTCCGATGAAGTGTACGACAGATCAGGGATTCATCAAGCAAGGCTCCTAACAACATATTTCATCTCGAATCCTGCGCCTAGAATTGCGGAAGATAGGAATACACATTGTGGGGGGCCTGTGAGTAAATCACTCATCTCTACCGAAATTCAAAATTCGTTTGCAGCGGTATCGAGAAAGAAGACACTAAACATCTTGGGATTGGAAATGGTTCATGTTGTTGGAGGAATCACATTACACCTTATTTTGAACTGCTGGATGACGTCTAATTTAGCGAGAACCCCACGAAGCCATGAACCCATCTTGTCCTACTCGTAGTGGGAGGGGCCTGGTTTGATTGTCATATAAAGGGCATGTTCTGCTGACATGGAAGTGATGTGCTGGTGGTCCTCGTCAGCAAATCGCCATGAAATACTTCGCTATACTGGCAGATCAAGTGCACTCTGCAATGTTACATTTTTACCCTGATATTCATAGATATTTCACGAATGATAATGGAATTGCATATCCTGTCGAAGGTGTTCAAAATAGGTTCACTGAACTGCAATCTGACTCCCAACACCCTTGCTGGCCACCTCATATCCCGGGTATTAACGCCATGGGAAATGTGTTCGTTATAGTGAAATGAACATCCGAGAGTACTTTTCTATTTCATCTCATTTTCAAGATCTAAAAAGCTGTACAACCAATGCGCGGAAGTCAACTGGACGTAAATGCACACCAGAAGAATGTACAATCGATGTTCATACGAATCAGAACAGCTAACTGTGCAAAAAGTGGTCCAATAAAATATTTATCTTACGTTTCGAATTCATTCGCCAGTGAGCACCAGTATTGGCGAGATTACATTAAACGAAGAACCTGGTTGCCAATTCAATGCGTAAGACGCATAGAAAATTGGCGTTGTCAACTTGGCGAATTAGTAATAAAGTTGGCGATTGCTCTGATAATATGCAAGTACCAAAAATTTCAGGTTAGGGAAGTAAAAAGGCACTTTCTTTACTATTTTCTTTTTTTTCTCAAAATTTGTATCCTTGGAAGATTCTAACTCTCTCACATAGTTTAGAAATATTTTTAATTTTCTATTGATCTATTTCCAAAAATTTCAAATTCGTTACTGGTAATTTATGTTTTGTTAGGATTATGCATAAACTTAACAAAGATTTAAATTGGTAACATTTTTGTTGCTTTTTTATTGTAAATCTCTTATTAAAACCAATAATTGCTAATGTTTAAAATGCTCAAGTTAAAAAGAAAGGTGCAATTTCAACAGAAGTATGTACTTTGTTGGCAAACTTAAAGGTTGGTGACAAAATAATGTATAACAAGTTCTGCTTACATAAGTTCAGAAAACAATTCATTAGTTAATGAATCAGATAATCTTTTGATATATAAATAATACAAACTTTGTTCTCTTTCGAGCTGTAGTTAATTTGCTTTTATTTAAGTTCTTTTTCTAAAAACTTTTAAAAACGACTTTACAGGCGCCAAAAAGAAATTAGGCAGCCAGAGGGTCCTTACTCAACTTTCTCATTCGATTTCAATAAAACGAATTTAGATTTTCTGTTAAAGGTTTCTGGGTGTTTTTACTCTCTCCCAACTTTTTTTCAATCATCAAGGTGTATTTACGCCTGGGAAGAAGTTTAAAGAGAAAGAGAATGAAAGATAATCATCCATGTGCAAAATGTTTGAAAAGCGTTCTTGTGTCTAATTACGAGCAATATCCATTAGAAAGTTTTCTAGCGCAATGATTCATTAAAACTTCTAGAAAACTAAACTATTTAAAACCCTTTTCTACGTGGTGTGATAAGAGGGGGAAAGAATTCCTTTAATTATTAACTAAAAATCTGTATTCTTCAAAATTAACTGCATTTCTCCAGATGAAGAGTGGTTGCTTTGCACACTCCACTGCTTCCTGCAACATACCACTTCTCAATTGCAACTATGTTTTTTTAAGCCTTTTAATTAAGGATATTCTTGAAAGACGCTGCAATTACGAATTCTTAATTGCTATGTCGAATCAAGCGAACGAACTAAATGTTGTCCAGTATTGACTTAAAACGCACTGCTGCATCAAATGTAAATTTGAAATGAATTCTGTTTATTACGAGATTTGAGTTAACTAATTTCTTTGACATTAGGCGTTTATTTACATTGGTTTGAATTTTTCTTTTGATGGAGCAGTTATTTTGATTAAGAATTTCACTTTGAATTCTTTTTATATTAAGATGATTTCAGTGTTTGTTACTTTCCATAATAAAAAAGTAGAACAATATCTTAAAATCGATGACTAACTATTAGTTGATAATTTGTGGAATGTCAAATTAAGATTCTCATTTTATCAGTGCCACTGTTAGTATTAGGCGTTTGCAGTTTATTAAAGTTTCAATATTTGTGTTTTCACCAAACTCTTGCAAATAAAATACGTGTTTTATGTACTCCCTATGCAAACTAATTTAATTATTTAGTTATATTAATCAGATAAAGGTACTATTAGTAGTAAAACTGAGTTTTTTTCCTTGAATCACTGTTCTCCTTGTCAAAAATTGAGTCTTACGTTGAAAGTTCTTTTCTACAAGAACTTGAAAAATAAGACAATGAAATATCTCTAAGATATGACTGGTGTTATAATAGATTGACAACTATTTCACCCTTGGCCACAAATGTTATCCCCAAGAAACCATCAAGAAATATCTGGAGACACCTTTTCTGGAATTCTCATGAGGCTTTTAATGGTCAGTTGAGTTCAGAAGAGAGAGAGAATCCAGATTAGATTTGTTTGAGCATTGACTGCGATATGACAGAGAGACTTGATTTGTCTAAGTTCAAGTTAGTGGAACTGTTCTAGAGAACCTTTTCTGAAACGCTGTAAATCTTGTTTATAATGCGTGCGTTTTCATCAACTGTAAATAATCTGTTAAAATACTTCTTTGCGTATATACGTTTCTTCATGTAGTTATTTGTTCATCCTTGTCCATTAATAAATCCGTTAATTTTCAAATAATTGTAGTCTTTGGCTGCCTTGTATCCACGCAAATGTGCAACAGTATTAATGTGTTTTATAACTGAATAGTTTACTTATGCATTGATAACACTGATGGATAAAAACAAAACAAATTTGATTTAAGAAGAGTAAATTATGAATATGAACATTTTGTTACGAATTTTGTGTAAAACAGTGTAAATAATTTGAATTCGGATGTGTAGAGCATTTATTTTACTCTATGTTATATTAATTTTATGTTAAAATTCTAATATTCACAAGCAACGCTTTCCCTTACATTATAATGACGATTCAATGAGAACTTGGCGAAACCTTGGCATCATTTTTGGCTACCGATTTGGCAATTTGATGATAAATTTGGCGAATTATTGACTATTTTGGCGACTTGCGGACTAATTTTGGCGAGTTCGTGAACCTATGAATTCTTATGGAAATTAGTGGAGAATCCTGTAATTTCAAGACTTTTTTTGGGCAATGAAAATTGTCTTGCATAATAATTTATTGCCGAAAAATTTATAATTATATAGCTCATGACATGCTCGTAATTCATTTAAGAGAAGAAAATTATTTAGTAAAAATCATGTTTCTAAGGGGACAAAAAGTATTTTAAAGAAAAATTCAATTTTTAGTAATAGTAAATGACTTGAAGTGATTTTGAAGAAAATATCGCCAAGTAACCAAATTTGGTGTCAATATAAATGCCTCTAGAAAATTCAAAAGCTTAAAACATGCCTATTTAACGAGAAAACTTTTAAGTTCCTAGACGTTTCTTTCTATGGTATAAAAAGATGAGCAAAAGCAACTTAGGAATCGAGCATTTGACAGTTACTGTGCGTTTTATTTGGATTACCTTATATTCTGTGACCATGGGCTTGAAACCTTTAATATTTTCTTTCTTGTTCAGTAAATTCTGTTTCAGATTTAAACTAAATGCGCGTGATATTTGTTTTCTATAAAGAAAGAGTAGGCGCCGCAGTACCTCAGTGGTCATGGTTGCGAAATCGGCGCCGGCATTGACGAGTCATGGGATCGAGTCTTGGTGTCGCTTAAAATCCACCATGTAGAGAGGCTGATGCACGTTAAATTTGTCGAGGCTCAATCTCCTCCTGTTGGGGTGGTGTGAAAATTTAGAGAGGAGGTGCTAGCTCAGATATCGTCCCTGTCACTTGATCATGGTTCTAAATTACGAGGTTAGTTGCCAACAGCCCTCGTGTAGTTTCAGAGTGTTCCATAATTTAAAATCAAATAAAATCTGTTAGAAAGGAATCCGTTGTAATTACTAGAGATTTCATAATAAACTACGCAATACTCCAAGAGAACTTCCTTATAACAGCTCATAGGAGAACAATCGAATCCAGCTAGTGCATTCGACCAAGGTAGCATAGAATTCGAATTCTTACTGGGAAAGCCCTGTAGGGGGTACCGAAGGAGGCCAATTCCACTTAAAGCTCGCACTAATACGAAAATATGGCAGAACTCCAAAAATCAAGTCTCAAGCTCAATTCTTTAGGGGGTGAAATTTTTTCCAGTCCCCATAGGATTAACATGAAGGCAAGTATTTTAGTGCTTAAGCCCTCCTTATGCCTACACAATGGGAAGTAAATAGATGATGCGTCTCGGCGAGTGGAATAGTTGGTTCAAATCTCGTCCGAGACTCGAACAGGATACAAGATATTGTAAATTTAAACAAATTTAAAATATTTAAAACAATTAAAAACTATGTAAGAAATAGCCCTATGAACATGAAATTATAATAACTGGAAGATCAGATAGAGAGGTATCGAATGAGACATGTCCGAATGGAATGTGAGGATCGGGTGCCGAGATATTGGCCAAAAGCTGTAGGGGAATGCACCAACAGATATGGTTTATAAAAATAGTTATTACGACCACTCAAATATCAGTCCCTTAGCACCAAAAAAGTGGCATATTAAAATACTAGAGAGCGGTGTGTGATTGCATTGGTGTCGTGATGGTATGCGTGCACATCCGTGATGGTGTGCGTCACATTCGTGTGACGGTGTGCGCGCGCATCGTAACAATTTACTCTCATCCTTTTTCCCTAACGTGCTAAAAGAAGTATAACTTCAAAAATACGAGGGCTATTTTTAAAGTAAGGTCCGTTGACGCGTATAGTTTTTTAGTTCACGCGTACGCCGCAATGAGTCTCTGCGTTACTTACCTGCATCATTTGCGAACACACTTGTGCCCTTTCCAGCTCTGTAGCAGTCGTGTTAGATTTGCTGTGCGTCTTTAAAATGCTTAAGCTAAATGTATAGCCCACCAAGTGTGAAAAACAGTCTGCTGTCTGCTTTTTGACTGCGAAAAACATGTCGGTTACAGACATTCATCGCTAGATAACATAAATTTAGGGCACAGAAGCAATAAGTGACAGCAAAGTTAGAAAATGTGTCAGGGAGTTTAAAGATGGGTGAACAAACGTTCATGATAAAGAATGCTCAGGCTGACTCTCTGCAGTCAATGATGATAGTTTTGGACTATGCACTATACAGCCCTGACCTGACTCCGAGCGATTTCCCACTTTTCTGGTACCTCAAACACAATTTTGGCGGAAGAAGAAGGGAAAGCGGCCATGAACTCATGGCTGCTCGACCAGGCGGCAGACTTCTTTGGAAAGGGTTTTCAAAACTTAGTTCTAAGGTATAACATGTGCATTAATAATTCTGCAACTATGTAGAAAATTAGGCAAAAGTATGTACAACCATAAAATAAAGGTTTTTTAAAACTAAATATTGTCATAATTTTTTTAAAACAAACGGACCTTATTTAAAAAACAGCCCTCGTATTTTTTAAATATAGAATTATAGCGAAAATTTTAAAATTTTAAGAAGAAAATAAATTAAAAAAATTGTGCAATTTTTTTTTTTGAAAATTCATGTTTAAGTAATGAAGATTCCTATTTTCTTATTTTAAGCGAGTGTATAAAATTTCAAATTAATGTATTAAATAGTTTGTGAGAGATCCTGCGCGAAAGCTAATTTTTTTCTTGTTTTGCGAAAAAGGAAGTTCAGATAAGAAAGAGATAGGGTTTTCGTTTAAGTTTTACTTTTTATTTTTCTATAACTTCGGAAGTTTTTACATTTTTCGTACCAAAATGCTCAGAAATAATGAGAGTTTAACATATATATTTTTTTTCAAAAAACTGAAAAATTTGCAATTTAAGAGTCCTGATAGCCCATGTATATAATCATTATGCAGAGACTTTTTCTTAATTGGCACTAAACGTAGGCCGACTATCACATGCCGTCTACGAATATGTCTTTTGATCCTTTCTTGGAGATAATTTTCTCCAACTCTACTTACATGCAGCTTTTGGCAGAATATTGGGAAGAAAAAGCGCATTCTCGGCTGAAACAGGGATTGGTTATATTCAGAAATATACGTTATGTAGTTAGTATTGTAAGCGCTGAAAAATATTTTAAAATGTCATTTTCAGGAATTAATATAGCAATATTTTCGCAACATATGCTTTGAGTTTGTTGCATAAATATCTTGTGGTGGCATGTATGAAGCTGTTACAGATACCAACAATAAATGTTTGTTCTTTTTTTTAATTATTTAAATAAATAATTAGGATGATATAAAATAAGAATATAGTATACCTAAATGTGTGTATGAGTTTTCGTATTAAGGGAAGTTATACTACAACCCAAGTACAATAAGCAAATTTAAAGAATTCCTTTAATATACTTCTCCTTTATATTATTTGATATATTATTAAGAAATTAAGCTTTATCAAAATAAACTCAAGAGTATCAAAGAGTATTAGCGAAAATGTAATTTAAATAATTTTAATCTGACTGTTATAATATTAACTAAACGTACTATTACAATCCGATAAGTAATATTTTGTCCATCTTGTGAACTTTGCGAGAATTTACTTTCTCTAGAGTCTTCCTTTTCGGCAAATGTTTCCTTTCGAAGTTGTATTTCGCTTGGGAGTCGAGATAAATAAGTTCCTAAACTCTTCGATGGCTCTTTTATTAAAAAAAATCAAACAGGCCTTTTTACTTTAATAAGATCCTAAAAACAAAATAAAAAAAATTCCTAATTATTCGGTAAAAAAGTTTAAAACAATTTATTGGGGAAAAATTTTTAAAGAATCTTTAGCAACGAGGCAATGTTAATTTTTTGCGAATCGTTTAATTTTTTGAAACTAAGGGTTAGAAAAATTCTGTAATTTTAAACCGATTTAAATTTTTTGTTTGTAACTTATTCACTTAAAATTTTTAAAAAAATTTTGACAAAAAAACTTTTCAAATGGCCCAAATTTTTAATAAAACTGAAAAAAAATTTTAAAAAATTTTAAAAAACATGAAAAATTTAAAAAAATTCCCCAAATTTTTAAAAATGGTTCGAAACCCCATTTAATTCATTTTTATAAAATTTTTTATAACCCCTTTAAAAATTCCAATGTTGCAGAACTTTGGAAACAATGTAAATTGGATCCATTTTTGCCGAACTTTTTTGATAACGCAAAAAAATATAATCAAAAATTTTTGTTAATTTCCCTTTTTTTTTTAATGGTTTTGGAAAACCTTTTTTTAATGCAATTTTATGCAAAAATGCTATAACCACGACACAAATACTTCCATAAGATACCAAAGACGCAAGAACACATGAAATGTTAAAAAATCTTTCGAAAAACGAAATCCAAAAGAATGAATGAAACTTTACTGAAAAATAAGCTATGGACGTATTTAGTCAAAACTTCTATGTGACTGGTGAACGATAAAAAAAAATCCAGATTTAAGTGGGGGATATGATTACCTCTGTCCACTGTACAACATTTAAATTATTTGCACATTCTGAAAACAACATTGTCCAAGAGCTGTTATGACCTCATATTGTAGCTACAATTGCAGCTCCTGAATCATTGCTGACGCAGGGTGACAATCTACCAATGATTTTTCCATAGTTTCCCGCACATTTTCCATAGGATTCAGTCTGTGTTCCGGAAACTGTATTGGCAATTCATGTGTTGAATGTCTTAAATTCCTGAAATTTTTTTGATAACCATTGCACGATGAAAAGTTCAATGTTCGTCCATGAAGATAAAGTAAGGCCAAATAGCATTGTAAAATAGATTCAATTAATATATGAGAACTTTGTTACGATAACAGGCTGATAAAACTATACTTGCTGAGAAAATGTGCTCAGCTAATTCCAATGCAGTCCCTTTTGATGATGTTAGGGCAGAGTTGCATTTTTCCACTCCTTCAACATCACAAATTTGACTCATTCTTATATAACCCATTAAAAATAATCGTTTGTATTACTAATCTGTGCAGTTTGTGTTAACGACTCACGAGAAATTGCAGTCTCTGTTGAGCAGAAGCAAAACAGGCAATTAACGTGAAACCTTTTGGCCACGCTAGTGATCGTGGTAGCCCTAGTGGTCAAGGCAACATAATCGTAGTCGGTGTGTTTGAGTTCGAGCAATATACCTCTGAAGAACCGCCATGTAGGGGAGAGATGCACATTAAATCTGACGACAACTCAAACGTCCTCTCGTTGGTAGTAGTATGGTAGTTAGGAGAATGGCAGCTCAGGTGTCATCTACCTCTCTTGATCAGGATTCAAAATGACGAGGTCCGTCACCAAAAGTCCTCAAATAGATGAACAGTGTGACCTAAATATTCACTCCCTCGCACATTAGCACGTAGTGAAGTATAATTAATGTGGAGAATTCAGTATGAGAGTGGTCGAGTTGTGGGTTCGAGTCCTGGTTCCACTTAAAATACACTCTATACAAAGGCTGATGCGCATCATATCTGTTGTGATTCTAAGCCCTCTTTTTCTTGACGTATGGGAATTTAGAAAGGGGAGTGCCATCTTGGGTGTCTTCCTCGGCCTTTGACCGAGATTTAAACTAAGAAAAGCGTTTGGTATTTTTAGATTAAGGCTCTTTTTTCGATCAATATTAAAGAATAGGGATAAACGGGATGCACATTTGTGGGCAGGAAAAAGATCTAATAATAATAAAAATTTTTTTTGGGTATAAAAAAAAATTGTTTAAAAAAATAGTGTTCTTTTTAATTTTTTATTTTTTCCAAAAAATACGTAGTTCTCAGCATTATTGCAAAATGAAATATGAATTTTCTATGTTAAAATATAGGAGGTAAAAACGCAAAACACATTTTAACACAAAAAAATTTATTTTTTCGAGTAGTATTAAATAGTATATAAGAAAGCATGCTTCTCTCTTTTGACTGGTTTAGCCAGAATTATGATTTATGCTTTTATTATTTAACTTTGTTTAAATTTTAAGTTCATTCTAAATTATTTTTGGCGTAGTTCGAAAATTCTCAAACAGATGGCGTCACCACGTTTTGAAAGGTAAATTTATTCTTGTCTACGAATACTTATTTTTGGCGATATCTTTCTGAAATATTGTCGTCAGCTGTGTGTGTGTGTGTGAAATTATGGTAACTTTCAAATTGTGACAAATAGTGGACAATGAACAAGATTTATGATGTACAGAGATTTAGCATCTCAACACGAATGAACTTTCCTATTTAGGAATGCTTCAAATATTTTCTGCATGTGTGCTTTAAAAAAATACATTTATATTGATAATTTATAATTATGCTGCTTTGATTTTTTTTCTTTTATTTATTATTGTAGAAATGTCCATAGAGATATTTAAATTCTGTGAAGCGACTGAATGCAGAATTGAAAGTATACGTATTTTATACTTGACCAAAAGTTGTGAATTAACTAAAGAACACAAATTACTACTCCTTGATACTCACAAACTAACATTTTTTTATCTAATTAATGTAATACAATTATACTATTATTATTATTATTATTTTCTTTTAACTAAAAAATAATTTTTTTCCATCGAATAGATTTAATATTTGACGTAAGACTTTACCATAAAAAATTGGAACAATTATTTACCAGATCTTATTTTCTAATTTAATTAGCAGAAACTTATTTTTTCAATTGATTATGCTCAGTTTCTAAGCCGTATCCAAATTTTAAGCCCATTTTTGTGCAAAAAAATTAAAAATAGATTAAAATATATTATTGATATATGATATATTTACAAAGTGTCCGCGGTAGCCTAGTGGTCAATGTAACGGACCCGTGATTGGCGTGTCATGAGTTCGGGCCTAGTACCGCTAAAAACCCTCCCCGTGTAGGGGGGGCGATGAGGTTAAATCTGTTAAGAGCTCAAACGGTGCCCTCTATTTGTGTGGTAGTTAAGAGAGGCGTCTTATATATATATATATATATATATATATATATATATATATATATATATATATATATATATATATATATATATATATATATATAGCTTTTAAAAATAAACGGTAATTCTATCCGACATTATCTTGTTCAATTTTTCTATGCGATGAATTTTTCCGTCTTTGATTCTATGCTGCACCTGATTTTTAGTAGCATAAACATCGGGAAAAAGTGCGGCTTAGATTCGAATAAATATGGCAGTATCGCGTGATTTTAAAGTCTCTGTATCTAAGTTTGTCTTTATTAAAAATTATTGTCTGGCATTTTCTATCATTGAACGTTTTCAATAACCTGGTCACGTTCTTGACTAAATTTTTAATATAATAGATGCTGTGATTTCTTTGCGCAATACATTCGACACTTATCAAATTTAGAATTAAAATTAATTCAAAATATATCCATTATAGTTAAATATGTGACAAAATTTTTAAGTAGTGAAATTTTTGCTTTATTTTTTATGTGAAAAGAAATATGAGGGGCATTACCATATGAATATATATTTGCTACTCATTGTAGTTTTTCCTTTTAGTACTATAGTTAAAATATTGATTTTTTTATTACTATTTATTTTTATTCTTAATTAGAAAATAAAACATTCACAAAAAGAAATTCTGCTGAATAAACTTTAAAAAAACTAGTTTTTATAAAAATTAAAACTTAATTTTCGAAATATTTAAAAGGTGTTTTAATTTTTAAATGCAAATATACATAATTTTTAATTTTATTAAACTTCTAAACGTATGATTTATTTTTAAACGAAAGAAAAATATAACTGTAATAATTAATAATGTTTGCTTTTTTAATCTCGCAATTGTGAATCGAATTGCTCGATTTTCAAATGTTAAAAAGTTTTACATTTCTCATTTATTCCATTATTCATTTGCACAGAAAATCTAATAATCAGTTATGAGCGGTTTACACCTTTTTTTTTTTTGGGGATATTAAATCTATCCACTATATAGAAAACTTAACTCAATCTAATTATTACAAAGCTGTTTTACCATAAAAAATTATCGTTTTAAACAATCTGTTACTCAGTATAATCACCATATGATAAATTACTTTGTTTAATTGCAGTTTTGTTAGCTACAAAACCGTTTAGCGTCCTTTCAAAGGCAACTCCTCATGTTATGATGTCAATTTACATGGTATTTTCAAGCACTTAATGTATTCTTTTAATTTTAAATTTTTATTTCTATTAGTCTTCTTAAAGTATTTTGTTTTACTTTTTAAGTACTATTATTTAACAAAGGGCAAGAGTCAGGGGCGTAGCTACCGCGGATCAGCCGTATCAATGATACGTTACCCCCCAAGCTACGGGGGCCCCAACATGTGCAACTACAGTCCAACTAACAGAGTCCCCCGAAATTAAAAGGACCCCAATTTTGTCAGGTCCCTCAGAACTAGCTACGCCAATGGCAAGAGTCATAACATCACAGTCACTCAAAATCCTGATAATGAGAGGTTATTGCATGGAAGAGTTAAGTAACACTGGTCATCCACCCACGACGTATAATATCTTATGGAAACTTCACTTCAGAGGTGACCAGAAAACACTTGTTGGTCCGAAGTCTTAGGAAGAAAAGTACAAACCAAAAAGGAGAGAAACAGGAAACTTTTATTGCTATGTACTAAAACAGAAAAGAGAGGAAGAAACCGTAGGGGATGTGTGAGGGAGAACTAACTTTCGGTGATTTTAGAAGGTAATCTGATTGGATGGTGTTGGATAACCTTTCTGACCGAAGTAAAATATGGTGATCTCTTAGTCACTTTTAAAATTTAGAGTAGGAACCTTTACTTTTTACAGGACGTATTTCAATTCAGCTTCTTTTTTTTAATATTGTCGGATATATTAAAGAATGGGTGGTATCAATATGCCGGAAGATCAAAAGATATCGCATCTCATGAAAAAGGTGGCTGAAGATTTCTACCAGGTACTGATAAACAGCGAAGTTACCATGGTATATAAATTTGTGACGTGTTGCCGTAAAGTGGATTCCATGAGAAAGAAACGAGTTTTACCGCTACGATATGAGAAGCAACCTAATGTTACACTCATATCAACGGCAATGAATGAAGATCTAAGCGATCTAATTCAAATGATTGTTAAAGAAGAAATCGAAAAAGTACTCCCACGGATTGTAACGTGCATAAACTACGGGCCAAGCTATTTAGAACCCATTATCCGAGAAGAAGTTCGAAGTAATTTGACCCACTCACTCGAGAAAACCTGCACCTTCTCCTTACAGAATTTAAAGGACTGGCGAAAGTTCCTGGAGACCAAGACCTCGAGAAGAAAATAGACCAACTCAACAAGATACCGGAAGGAAGACTGACCTTTGACGTACTTCAGATAACGTACCAATTTGCTTTCATTGTGGACGATCGGGTCACATGACTAGATATTGACGTGATAGACGACGTGTTTTTAGGGCAAGCAAGACAAAGAAGGCAATTACACAAATACGAACGCTGGGATTTTGACTCTGTTTCTGATTATAGCCGCGATCCTGAATCTAACTACCAGCGTTATAGAAGTAATTCGCCGTACACAAGACGCAATCCACAACTCCACCAATCAAGATCTCTATCTCGTCACTCTCCTGTTAGGACCAGTGAGGAAAACTAAGACTTGCGACCTGCGTGGGAGGTAAGGCCGCAATAAATGAAAACCTTCCAGTATACACGGCCACTAAACTAGTCCAAAATTTTGTATCCGTCGCTATCAATGGGCATGTCGTTAATGTTTTGGTTGATTCAGGAGCTGATTATTCAATAGCTTCCGAACATTTACGCACGCAACTAAGGACGACCATGTTTTCAGAAGAAGCTATTGGACGATGCATGTTGCAAATTTTAGGAGTTCTGATAACTTTGCTGGATAATGCCAGACGACCATAATATTCGCAGACAGTGGCACCGGTCTAACTTGCAGACGTAAGGGCGCAGAAAGTGAATCCTGATCGGGACCACTGATCCGAATATTCCCATCCAATTCAAGAAAAGACCATAACTATGTCAAACAACGTCACGCGATCACAATGCGAAACAATGTCAGACTCGTATTTTACACGAACCATGGCAAGGGCTTACCTTAAAATTTTTCTGGTGGGAAAAGTGATTACCTAGTGCTTTTGTGGCTGGGGTACAAAAAACTGAAATTGAAATTTAGGAGTTCCCGTAATTTTGCCGGATAATGAAGGACGCCCGTAATGCCGCATTCAAAGACTGAACTTGCAGGGGTAGGTGCACCGAAAATGGCCATCAGGTGCATCTCGGGGCGGGGAATGAGATTCTGGATTCGGATTTCAGAAACTTCCCTAACTTAACTGGCTATTGCCGGAATGAGGTAGAATGGCTTTGTGATCGAGTCCCGCATCCGGATTTTCATTTCCTATAGCCACTAAACTTGCAGGCACAGCCTTGCAAAAATACGATGCAATAGGAAATTGCATTGGCCATTGCATTTTCAGGCATTGTTATGCTAGATGGTGGACAAACTGCACATTCCGCATTCAAGTTGAAATTAGACATTCATAAGAAACCAGGCGCAATGTGTAAAATTGAATAAAAATAATGAATTGGCTACGGTATTGCAAAGGAGTTCAATCATAATCAGATGAGTGTACCATATCCCATAAACACTCACTCCAGGCTTTTCACAGAACTTTGCAAAATTTAAGTGGGGACAAAAAATATTCGGGGATGCTGTCCTTGTGCTGTCTGGTGATTTTCGACAGATATTGTCAGTTATTCCTTTTGCACTACTTTTGTTCTCGAGATTAACACATGTTTAAAACCATCGCTTTTACGGCGAAGCGTCAAAACATTTTGCTTGATCATAAGTACGAGAGTACAGTATGAAGTATGAAGGAAAAATATAAAAAAATAATTTCTGGAAGAGCTTGAAAAAGGTTTTTCTGTGTCCAACACCGTGCGTCTCGGAAAACCGAAATGCTTGCGAAGGGCTGGTGGGTGAAAGAGGGACTAGCAGGTCACTCAGATAGTCGGAATGTCCAAAATGAGAACTCTTACATGGTCAAGATTCACCTCTCCCCCTGAAAAAGAAAAAAACAACTAACATTTCTTTTACCAATTTTACGACTCCCTCAGTCCCCCGCACGTCCCCTTCCGCTGAAAGGGAAAATGGGTAGAATGGTCATCGGGGCACATGATCTCCGAAGAGGTCTATATCCCCTATCTTCAAAATATGGGGTTGACATTGAAAGATAGAGCTTGCCATGATAAATTTAGAGTTGAAAAAAAATAATAAAAGGAAATAACTGTTAAAATTAAAAATAAAAATGATTGCACACTGAATTTATAGAAAAATTGCTGGAGCCCTTAATAAATTAAAATGAATAAAATAAGAAATAAAATTTTAAGAAGAGAGAATCATTAGCCTGCGTCAGCCGATATTCAATTTCAAAAGATAAATGAAATCCCCAACTTAATCAGGATTGAGAAAGGGAAGAACTTTATTGAAAGGAGTACACAAGAGAGAAATTTATTGCCCATCTTGGGAATCTTTAGACAAATATTAGTCCCAAAATTTTCGCAATAGCCAGCGCCATCTAGATGTCATGTAAGGTGTTACATTAATGGCAAGCCTTCGCCTTAATGAAGTATTTAACTTTATTTAGAGTTACTATATATAAGTTATAATTTTACAAGGAAAAAATTCCCATTTTGGAAAGGAAAATAAAACGTTTAATATTTCCCGAGTTAGTATTGTTAAAAAAAGAATGAAACGGTTATACCCAAATACGAGTCATTACGACTTTTAATATAAATATGTTTAAATGTAGAGACTATTTGTTGTCTTTGTCTTTTTAAAATAATTTTGTTGCTCTTCAGTCAATCTTTTAAAGTCATTCAATAAATATGCAAAATATTTTAAAAATACAGAATTGTTTGAAGTATAAAACAACATAAGCCCAAACCACATGTCCGGGGTTCACATCCCGTGCTAGGCAAGGTCGACTCTGCCTTTTATCCCTTCAATGGGTCGATAAATGTGTGTCAGGCTTACTTCGGAACTAAAGACTGGAAGTTTCACGTTAGACTGTCCACCTGACCGGAAAATCTGCTAATTGAATGCCAGATTTTAAGCTTCATTTTGAAGAACAGTCCTTGACTTAAATTTCAGAAAATTTTAGAAAACTTCATTTAAAAAAATTATATTTTATATTTATTAATACACCTCACGTACCAAAATATTTTTTAAAAATTTATTTTCACAAAACAAGGAGTTATTCTTTCCCCGAAAAAAATTTCAAGAGTGATTAGAGCTCTAATCTCACTGTAATAAATTTCCATGTCTGTTTTCCATTGGATTTTAGAATATGTAATCATCAGAAAAGTTCTTAAGGATTTCCCTTCGCAAGACATTGGAAATCCCTGTAGAAGTTCCTTAATACTTTGAAAGGCTTGAAAAAGCCGAATAAAAAATAGAATATAAATAGATCAAACATTGGAAGTACTGAAACACATCTTCACATTCCCCTGTAAGGATGTAGTAATATATTTTAAATGTGCTAAGTTACGAGTTTTATTATTTTTTCCAAGCATTTTCCAAAGATTGTCTATTTATACAGACAGACAACTGTGAAATTTGAAATCCAGTATTGGTTCTCAAACACAATTTTTTCATACATTTAAAATAAATAAATATGCATTATTTTGTTATGCTTTAATGTTGTAAAATACAGGGTGACCCTGAATGCCGTGTATAAACTTAGAGGGGAGATCGAGAACATCATGAGGAGCAATAATTATATAGGAAGGCATGGGTGGAAACATAACCCTAGCAAATACAGAGATACAAAAACAATAAGGTCACACACAAGAATGTGGTGTAAAACTGATTATACTACACAAAAAGGTATAAATAAAAAATGTGACAAAAAATGCACCCTGGAGGAGTTCGAAATTGTGGCCATGGGCATGTATGCTCACACAACACCAAGCGACACGGATTGTTGGACATGTTCGAAAATACCGGACGTTTTACGGATTGTATCATCAACGATATACATTCGTGCCACCAGGTCCAAGCCAATTTCCATCGGCTTGAATGTTGATGTGGTGAATATACTCCAACTTGGCCTTCGTATAACGATTTATATTCATCACACGCTACCCATGTCTGAAATGAGGAAACCACATGTGCCGACCCTTAGAACTCTCATACAGTGCCCCCTATTGCTTTCCTGTGCAATTATTGCTTCTCATGATGCTAGCTGATATGTCGTCCTTTCAGTTAACCGAGATTCACAGTTATGAGGACCTTCAACTCTTGTCTTTGTGTTGCTTTTACATAGTACCACGTTAATATAACTTTCACCTATCATATTGGAATATACGGTGATTAAAAATAAATAAAGAAGTAAGAAATAATGAGAACAGGAAAGTATTATGTATTTGAAAATGCTTTTTTTTAATACATCACTTTTATTCATCAGTTTTATTTTATTCATCAGTTTGAAAAACAAAATGTGTAGTTGTATTCCTCTGAAAAATAATTATGTTACCTTTATAAATAATGAATAATATAAATATTTCTCTCTTGATTTACCTATTATTCAGTAAATTTTTTATTTGTTAAAAATTCCTTTTATTTAAAAAATTTACTGAAGCATAATATTCTGATATAAGACTTTATTTAAATGCTGTAATATTCTGGATGTCCAGGATTATTGGGACAAACTTTAAGGGGAGGTGGGGACATCACAAAGATTCAGATTTCCATAGCAACCCGTGGTCGTAAACTTCATTTGTATATCTGCCTGCTCGATGTTCGTATAAAATGTTCCGTACTCCTTTGTGGGTGATGACAGTTCAAATGAAGGCAATAATGCAGGTCTCTTTCTTCCAATGCTCTTACGAGCAACGCCATCTAGCGTCTAACGAAGACGCTTCCTACCATAGGTTGCTATGAAAATCTGAATCCTTGTGATGTCCCCTACCTCCCCATAAAATTTGCCTAGTAATCCTCAGACATCCTGTTTAGCACGAAATATATTTCTTTAAAAGTCTTCATATTCGTCATTAGCGTTTTTGCAACATCCCTTATTTGTAATTCTCTTTCTACATATAAGTTGTGTTTTTTTTCAATTTCTTCAACTTTAGAAATGAATTTTAAATAATGACATGAATAGTTATAATAACATTTCGACTTAAACTTTTTTTTCTAGATTTTTGCTATTCCAAGATTCTATTGGAGATTCCGGAACTTTTTTATTTTTTTCGTATTTTACAAACAGAAAGAAGAATTTTGCTTAACATTTTATCGTAAAGAAGATGAATATACATTATTGATTATCAGATTATTTAAATGGCCTTTTAATTATAATAGTTTGTTGAACTATTTAAATTATTAACGAAAACTATTTATTTATTTCTATTATCGTAAAGAAAGCTATTAAAATTTTTATGTCTTAATAGTCTCCACTCTTCTTAACGTGAAATATAAAATTCCGTTTCTAAATGAAATATTATTAAAAGAATTTGTATTCCTTATAAAAGCCTTAACAGTAATTAGAATAAATAATAATAATAATAATAGTAAAATTACCTGAAAACGTAGGCGATAAATTAAGTCAGCGATTCCAGAGAAAAACACTATTTTAAAGATTAGGATTATTAATAAATTTATTTTTAAAGGAATGGATTTGTAAATAATTTTAAATAAAAATATTTCATGTATTTTGATAATAAATTTAAAGTACAAAATTAAATTTTTAAAATTTGAATTTGCAAATGTGAAAATGAATTTCCTAAATTGAAGACTTATTTTCGAAACATTTCGTATGATTTGGAATAAATTCATTTCAATCTTCTAATATCTGCTGAGATTTTTTTTTCTATTAGAAATTCTAGAGTTCGAGAGATACTGAGTAAAACATAAATTATTTTCCTACTTAAAATTATTTTAGACCTTCCTGCTTTCTATTCTATGTTATAAAAACATTTAAAAAATTGCATTTTTTTTAACGTGGAAGTGGTAGCTTTGTGGTCAAAATCACGGACTCGTTGCTTGTGTGTCATGAATTCTAAAGTAATACCACTTAAGTCCGAACGTGTAGCAGAGGCTCAAACTGGTCAAATCTCTTGAAGCTCAAACGTCCTCCCTTTGGTGAGGTGGGGAAGTTAGGAGAGAAGGATGCCATCCTCGTCAATTGACCATGGTTTAAAATTACGAGGCCCGTTGACAATAGTTCTCGTGCAGCTTTATAGTGCGACGTCAATTTGACTTTTATAATAAATAGGAAATGGAAAAAAGACAGAACAATGTGACAGGTAATTGAAGCATTTTTTCAATTTCTAACGTTCATCGAGACGACTCTGAAGTACTATTTAAAATAATTGCCTTAAGAAAGGCAACTGTATTTATTAATTGTAGATTTTCATTGGGTCTTTTACGTTCTTTACTTTTATTTTATTACTGTTAAGCTAAATGTAAGTTATAGTTATTTTACTTTACTAGAGAGCTCTTCACTACTGTCTAACAATAGGATCGAATCTCTGTAACAACAAAACATTGTTAAAAGAGTTGATTGATGAAGAAAGTGGTAAGGTCAATTATTATAATACAATTTTCTGAACTACATTCAGACTGTTAGAACAGTCAATGAAGCATCTGCACCCAGATCATTTGTATTTTGTCTAAGAGACGATTTATTTTGTGCAATGGTTATTTTGTCTGTTTTTGTAACATTAAACACTAAGCGGAAAGTCTGTTAAGTGGTTTTTGTCGTTGTTAGTGACATTATTTGGTATTTTATATATGTTTTGCGTAATAAAAATGGTCTAATATAATAATTTACTATCGAAGAATTTCTAATCGTTTAGATCATGACAGACCCGTAATCCATTTAAGAGAAGAAAATTATTTAGTAAAAATCATGTTTCTTAGGGGACAAATAAATGTAAAGAAAAGTTACTTTTTCAGTAATAGTAAGCGACTTGAAAAGATCTTGATGAAAATATCGCCAAGCAGCCAAATTTGGTAATAAAATAAATGCCTCTAGAAAATCCAAAAGTTTAATGCATGACTATTTAACGAGAACACTTTAAGATCCTAGACGTTTCTTTCTGTCCTATAAAAAGAAGATGCACAAAAGCTGCATAAGAATGGAGCATTTGACAGTTGATGTGCGTTTTATTTGGATTACCTAATATTGCGTGACCATTGGTTTGAATCATTCAATATTTGCTTTATTCAATAAATACTGTTTTAGATTTAAATTAAATGTACATGTTATTTGTTTTCTATAAAGAAAGAGTAGTGGCTACATAATTTGGGTTGTGGTTGTGACCTCGGGGCCGGCGTTGACGAGTCACTGGTTGAAGTCCTGGGAATCATTTAAGACCCCCACCATTTAGAGAGGCTGATGTACGTGAAATGTCGCTCAAAATTCTCCTATGGGGTGGTGTGGAAATTTAAAGAGACTGGGCTAGCTCAGACGTTTTTCCGTCTCTTAATCACGGTTTTAAATTACGAGGTGCGTTACCAATAGCCCTCGTGTAGGTACAAAGTGTTCCATAAAGGAAAACAAAATCAAATCTGTCATGAAAGAAATCGACTGCAATTACTAGAGAGTTCGAAATTTAATTACGCAATACTCTAAGGCAACGCGGACTTTTTATGCATTTGAAAGACGATTTATCACGTAACAACATATACTTAAATACGCAGTCATATGCATACACACGCAAGCACGAACGCACATACACACACAAGCAATAACGCACATGTACACACAAGCAAGAACGCACATACGCACGGAAACAAACGCACGCGCAGATACATAAACGGAAGCACAGACACACAAACGCACACACAGGTTCATAACACACGACGACACAGAAACGCACGAAAACACATAAACGCACGAACACAAGTACAGACACATAAAAGCACGAACACACGGACAGATACATACACGCACTAACACACGGACAGTTACATAAACGCATGAACACAAGTACAAACACATGAACGCTCGAACACAAGCACAGACACATAAACGCCCGAACCCACGGACAGACACATAAACGCATGAACACACGCACAGACACATTAATGCATACACGCACATATATATAGATATATTTTTCATGCCATAATTTTGAAACTTCAGTTTGTCGTAAAATTTAATTGTTGGAATATAAGAGTTCAATCGGTTCTACTACCAGAAAATTCATGGATAATATAAAGATTTCGTTCATTATTAAGAAAAAGTTTTGTAGTAATAACTTATGATAATTTATCAAATGATAAAACAATTTAGTTATCAAGCTGTGAGAGGAAATTGAAAGTTCTATCTCGAGATCATGGTTTCCCCTGAAACGGTTAACTGTTAAACAATGTCTCACGAAATAAATTATGAAAATTGTTATTGTATTTCGCGGCATTTTTTGGCTAGAATTAAAAACATTTTCCTTCAGTGAAATTTTAATACTATTCGAAGTACCGATTTTCCAATATAGTAACAATATAATACGCCTAGGGCAGCATTAGCATTTTTTGATATCAAATGTGAAATAATAGTTTAATTCTTTTTATTATTTTTGTCTCTCTTATCCAGAAAGGATGAAATTAAATACTTCCAAACGAATTTGTTTCAATTTGTCGATTGATTAGTTGGTTTATGTAGATATCTAAGTTTATTTATTGAAAAGCACTTGAAAACAAGATACTGTTGAAAACAAGATATTGTTATTACAATTTTTTTTATACGCTACGTTCTATTTCAATTTTAGGCCTTCTTCTACTTAAAATCAATTTTCAGCCTCTTTGTGATTCTACAATGTTATTCAATAATTTTTCAAAAAATGTCATTTGAAATTAATGTTGTTGAAGCTCTGAAGAAAGAAATTTTCTCCATTTCCAAATAACAAGGAAAGAGACCATGAGAGAGAGAAAAAATCTTATATATATATATATATAACATATGTTAAGATAAAGAACAAAAAAAAAAGTTATTGAAGCTATTAAAGGATGAAATACTTCCGATTATACAAAATGAAGATTGGTGAGTTTA